>VWZD01001589.1:186488-249994 GCA_013396695.1 Sakesphorus luctuosus | reverse complement strand
CCTGCTGGCCACACTAGTTTGGATCCAGGCCAGGATCCCATTGGCCTTCTTGGCCACCTGGGCACACTGTTGGCTCCTGTTGAGCTTCCTGTCCCTCAGTCCCCCCAGGTCCCTTTCTGCCTGGCTGCTCTCCAGCCACTCTGTGCCCAGCCTGGAGCGCTGCAGGGGGTTGTTGTGGCCAAAGTGCAGGACCCAGCACTTGGCCTTATTGAACTTCATCCCATTGGAATCAGCCCATCTCTCCAGTCTATCCAGATCCCTCTGCAGAGCCCTCCTGCCATCCAGCAGGTCGACACTCCCTCCCAGTTTGGTGTCATCAGCAAATTTGCTGATGATGGACTCAATCCCCTCATCTAAATTATCAATACAGATGTTAAACAGGACTGGACCCAACACAGACCCCTGGGGAACACCACTAGACTTAACTGCTTTATTCTGAAAAGCATTGTTGGATTTATTTTTTTTTAGCTGGACGACACAAAGTAAGACAAAGTTTGAAAAAAACATTTCATATGAAGTCTTTGCAATAAAAGATGCACCAGTGATTTTCAAACTTTCTAGACCATGGCCCACTATAAAAATCTCACAGACCTTCTGATGTCCTTTGCTGTCAAATTTGCAACTAAAAATAACAAAGAATACAATCTGGGTCCTCAGACTAGTGAAGATCAATTTATTATGGCACGATTTATATACTACATTTTGGAAATTGTATCGTTGCCTGTTCCTCTCCTTTCTTAAAGTTTTTAATTGTATTCATTAGTTTCATTTGTTCTATTTTAGTTTCATTTCATCTTGTTTCTTGTTGCCCATTCCCTTCCCCCTTTTTCCCTTTTCCCTGGAGTAGAGTCCACATAGTGTGTAAATTGCATACGTGTTTGTAGATGTTAGAAAATACAATTCCTTTTTAAGTCAGTTCAGTTTCTTTTGAGCTCTTTTGTTTTGCAGGTTTTTTTTACTTTGCTGAGAAGGCTCTGGGAGGAAGGAAGAAGGCAGTCCAGAGTTGGTAAAAAACTAGGCCAAACCTGAGACAATCCTAAACACTACAATGTTCACAACTTGGACAGACAAGTGGAAAAGTGAAGCCAATTCCACCTGAATTAGACGGGCCCTCTGTTAATTCCACTCAGCCAAACTGCAGCTTCAGGAATAGATTCACCTCAGAATATTCCAGCAAAGGAAGGCTCTTTTTCTTACCAAGGTGGATCACACAGAATCACAGACTATTCTGAGTTGGAAGGGACCCACAAGGATCATCGAGTCCAACTCTTAAGTCAATGGGCCACATAGGGGATTGAACCAATGACCTTGGCACTATTATCAGGTGTCTCTGCTCCTGAACACCCCTCACTGCTCCAGGAGAGGAGAAGAGCCATCTCTAAGATCTCTAAGGCTTCTTGGTACTGATGCTTTGCTCACAACCCTACCCACAAGCTGCAGAGGGCTAAGGAGAAGACTTTCATTGGCCTTTTAAGACTTTTAAAATAATTGTTGCTTGGTGCCCAGCCAAACATTGCTATTATGACTCCCAGTTACATACACAAGGATTCTCAGACACACTGTAAAAGCTCCAAATCACTACATATAATAAGCTGATCCCTGGAACACTGTAAGTTGATTTAAATTCCTTTACATGTGAGGATTAAAAAAGGGACTGAAGAGAGAAAGGAGCTTTCCTTTGATGCAATGTCAGAGAAGAAGCACAGCATCCAAAGCTACAGTAACTTTGGAATTTGGAGAAGTCAAACCTAAAGACACTATTTTTGCAACTGAAAACCTAGGCTGGCACTTGATTTTAGGTAAAAAAAAAACCCAAAACAAAACTGTAGATTAATGGCCAATCCAGTGTTCCCACTACCCTAAAGCATAAGGATAAAAGCAACTTTTTCTTTCTTTTTAACAATATATAAGGAATATTACCACGGTATTCAAGTATGGGAAGATGATGAAGGGGGTACGTATTCAGATGAAAAAGGGAGAAATCTGCTTTTCTATTACCTAGAACAAAAGTCTTTACATTTCAGGATACAAACACTACAAATGTTTTTTTGTTTGGTTTTTTTTTTGTTTGTCTGTTTGTTTGGGATTTTTTTGTGGTTTTTTTTTTGGTTTCTTGGTAGATTCTGTTTGCTGGGGGTTTTTTACACTTATATATACTGCTTTGGAGGAGCAGCCCTTCGTTTGTACCTGGAATATTTACCATTTTCGCATTGTATCCTAACAAAAAGGTTGCTGTATCCACCATAAACATTTCAATGGAGAATAAAGATCTATCCCTACTACTTCTAGCATAAACAAGCCTGATGAGAGAGCATTTCTTCATCTAAACAATCTGGTATTGGCCTCCACTGGAACAAGGTTACTAAATTAGAGGAGCAATGCCTATGCTTTAGCATCTGTTCCCCTTAAAATTTATGTATAACTCAGTACAGACTATAAAACACCGTATGAAGTCTCTTTCCAATGTGTAAATATTTTCTGTTACCAACTGAAAGCTGTTCATTGACTGCCATTGGGTTTATATTGGCTCCCTCTTCTGGCTGACATGCAAAAAGTGCAGTTTACTTAAGGGGTTTTTTTTTCTTTCCATAAATTGTGGAACTTCATCCAAGACAATGGCATAGCAGAGAAATAATTTCTTTTCTAACCCACCCAGTGAAGTTGGCCAGTTCAAATCTGACTACAGTAGTGTGAAAAATGCCAATCAAAAGCATAAAAGAAACAACAAAACAACCCCATACTCCACAGAAGGAAAAAAATCTAAACAATCATTGGGAGAAAAACAGGAAGGTTGGAGGAAGGGAATACAAAAGAAATACCATTTGGCAGTACTGTTTAAGAAGAATAATTCATTTTATGTTAAGAAGTCTGAAACAGATTCAGGAAGGTATTTTTTGCTCTGGTTTTAACCATTTATATTAGTTCATTTCTAACTGTTCCATATATTACATTCAGGTAATAATCACCTAAAATATTTTTAAATATATTGAAAACATGTCTAAGTAGATTTTCAAGTGTTGTTCAATAGCAGCCCAAGGATATTTTATAAAAGTTTACGAGAAATTTTAGCAGGAATTATTCCAACTTTTAGCAATGAGTTAGTTTGGAAAATGGAATTTCTTTAGTACTTTAATATTTGCACTCATGCACAACTGCAGAAAAGCATCAGTTACCTGGCCATCTTTGAGTTATAGATTACTTTTCTCTTTAAAAAATAATCAACAAACCATCAAGAAAAACCGCACAGTCGAAGAAGCAAATAGCTCACAAATATCTCAGAACAAACACTGCAAATTCACCAAACTCTGATTTGCTTTACTTACTTCCAATGAACTGATTTTAACTTGGAGAAGATGAAGAATTATACCGAGGGTTTCCATCGCGGGGCAGGAGTTTAAAACCCAGTCTTGACTACAGAATTGGGTATTTGTAAAGGAGATTCTTTTCTACATCTCCTACATCCTTCCAGTCCTGCCTACAATTTCAACTGGGGATGAATTGACGTATTCCCCTCCTTCCTAAACTGAGATGAGACATGTAATTCCTCTCAATTCAAGTTCCTATAAAATCACTCTAAGCTTTGGGGTTTGTGCTCACACCTCCCAGGTCTGTGGTCACTTACACTGAGAAGACAACAAATGATAAACGTATAAATCAAAATAACAAATCAAAGCAGCAAACTGACAATAGTATGTAAAACTACTATACTGGCCATAAGATAAAATGTACCCAGGACTTGAAGCCAGAAGCAAAAAGCTTTTCCTTTCGTTCCAAAGATTCTGATCCTTGGTCCTGTGCAAATTTCCTCTCGCCAGAGATTGCAGGTTGCTTAAGAATGAAAAGTCTGAGACAAGGGGAACAGGCCCTGACATTCACATATTTCTGCTCAGTGGGTTACAGGTCAAACAGCAGTATAAATAAATTAATATTAGAATATTTCTCTGATGTAGCATTACCTCTATTTAGTCTTTCTTCTGCCCAGGCAGTTCCTTCTGGAATTATTTAAATGTGGATTATTTTGAACAGGCAACCAGAATATAAAACACCAAAACAGTCCCCAGTGAAATTTCAGAATTACACATTCCGTTTCTTCCACGAGGCTCTTGTGATTATGACTGTAAAAAGTGTTATCTATGGCAAGGCTCTATCAATATTTAAACATGAACTGAAGCAAAAAGGGGATGCTTCAGATCATGCTCAGGTTTAGAATTTCTGCATGTTGCCCAATAAACAGAGCTTTACACATTATACACCACTATTCTTTCTCTATCAGTATAGAAATTCCAATGGACTTTTACTCTTTAGAGAGACAGATACATTTTCCAGCACATAGAATCGATTGAGTTGGAAAAGACCTCCGAGATCATCAAGTCCAACCCTTGGGCCAACTCCAGTCCCTTTACCAGATCATGGCACTCACTGCCACGGCCAATCTGTGTTGTTACAGTAAAATCAAAGTGAGCAATTCAGATCTATAGAAAGCGCTGTGAGACTCAGCTATCAGCCAGAAGTGGCAAGGAGCTCAGCTGCTGCTGGCTGACAGGGAGGAGGTTACTCCCCAAGAGTTCACATAGTAGGAATACACAGTTCTCTGCAGGTGCACGAAAATAGCCAGGATGAAATAATATAAATATGGGACTTGTGAGAGATAGGTTCTAACCAATTGAAGTTTCTAGCGTGGTGGTGTGGTAACTCTTTTAGCCAATAAGCTGTAGTCCTAACCCTATATAAACTGTGTGCTATGGCTAATAAAATGGCTTCACTCTAAATCTCATTAGATTCGTGTTGTGAAGTCCTTTCTCTGCCGCAAACTTTGTTTACTTTAAATCTGCATTTAAAAATCTCCAGGGATGGGGAATCCACCCCCTCTCTGGGCAGCCCATTCCAATGCCTGATTACTCTCTGTGGAAACAATTTCTTTCTGAACTCCAACTTCAATTTCCCCTGGCAGAGCTTGAGCCCGTGCCCCCTTGTCCTATTGCTGAGTGCCTGGGAGAAGAGACCAACCCCCACCTGGCCACAACTTCCCTTCAGGTAACTTCATAACTAACATAACTAAGTTCAAATCCAGCCACTATTAATGTTCTGCAATATTATCTCAATCATTTTCTGGGTTAAAAAGAAAGATGAGAAAAAGAAAGAAGCGATTTCCAATGCAATGAATTAGATTGTTAAACATTGTATATTTCTAAATAGAATATGTCAGTGAACATTTCTGTAACTCTGTTCCCAGTTATCAAAATCCTATTATTCCTATTATTAAATTTGTAGAGTAGAAATAAGTAGTCTGTCATTAAGATTAAAATTTCCTAAGGGGTATATTCATTAATAAGTATTTCAATAATTAGATCAATCAGACCTAAATTTTCAGAAATTTCCTCCTGCAAGAATGTTGATGTTGTAATTTTGTGGCAGATGACATCTTTCCATCTGGATGCTCAAGTTAAAAAAAAAAGTCATGAACAAAAAAGGTTAAGAAATGGTATTTTCTTCATATAGTGTTATACATTTTTCTCTTCATACACCCCGATTGCATTCATAAATAGGCCTAAGGGAAAAGAACAGCAACCAAAGACTGCATAAGTCAGCAAGATTTCCTTTTCCTGGTTACCAAAGCAGAAGTTGGAGGCTGGACCCGACACCCCCCAGCTCCTGGGACCCTGCAGAGGCAGGAATGTGTTTGCAGTGGGGTGGGAAGGACCAGGCAGGCAGGGAAAACCCCTCCCATCACAGAGAAAAGCACTGCTCTATGATTATCCTGGTTTCCCCTCAGGCATCCAAAGCCATCAGGCTTCCCTGCCAAGCTCCTGTCATCTCAGTATTATTGGAACGAGCTGGTTTTAGTTATAGAAATGGGAATTTGGCACTATCGCTACAAGCGTGCACAAATTATACAAATCAATTACTATTTGGAAAACAAACTGGCTTATATTTACCACTGATCAATGATGCAGCAGAGTTCTTAATGACACCCAAGCATTTGCAGAACATGCAAGCTGTGCCAACAAAATATATAAACTTAAGAGTCTTGGACATCTACCTAGAGCTCTTTAGCTGATGCCTCTGGACTCTAATGAGTTTACTGTGTATGCATCACACACACAACTATTGGCTGCAACAGATGAATCCTTCAGTGAAGCTTTAGGATGAGATGAAGAATGGAACAATTCCCTAAAAAACTACATCCATTTACAGAAGGTCAGTGCTATTAAAAGCAAAAAAGAACATGACAATAAAAACTGCACCTTGGATGTAGCTGTAACAACTCACATCCATGAGTCCTTCAAGTATTAATTTGATAGAGTTTTTGGTAAAGGGATCTCACCAGAGAGTTGTGACAGAAACAGAATTGAATTGTGCAGATCATTAACTGACAAGCTGTTTCCTTTCAGATTATATTATAGTTTGCTGGCTTTCAACAACAATGTCTTTTCGTTTTTTCACATTTTTCTGGGGATGTTTTCAACTTCAACACTTTCCATCTGTATTTTTCTCAGATTATAAGTGTTCCCATATGATCCCTCACTTCACCTTTATGAATGCACAGCGTAACACGTGTTGCTGTAACACATGCAAGAACTTTGTTTACAGCAAATACAAGACTATGCAACTTACCCAAAGTCTCTTCCACCCCAAGTAGAGAATTCCTACCTCATGACACGAGAAGAGCCGCACTCCCTCCATCTGATGGAAGACAGGATAGTGAGTGTTATCAATGGTGTCTCGGCGATAGACATCTCCCACTGCCAGAAAGGCATCCAGGCCTGAGCGGATCAAGTCCCACTGGTGAGCTGATGTGTGTGCCCTCAGCATGTGGTCACGGTTCAAGTAATAGTTATCCTCTTTCCTTCTGCTGGCATGGTTTGGAGGGATGAGTAAACTATCAAAATTCTGCTGCACTGTTACCACTGGAGAAAGACCATCATAAACAGAAAAGAGTGGAGTCCCACGGCGTCCTGTGTAGTGTTTGTAGAAGTGATCCTTCACCTGCTCCTTGATTAGCCACAAAGGGTGATGTTTTCTGTTGTGCAAGTTCTTGCCCACCTTGGAAAGAATCTTCTCTGTGACATTGCTGTAGTCATCCTGAGGGTAAGATTTACCAAGCAGTTCCACAGTATTTGAGGAGGGTGCACTGGCAGCAAAATCTGAAGGTACAGACTTGGATGATGAATGTCTTGAATGGGTGGGAGTTCCCCTTCCCTTTACTTTTGGTGATAAAGCTGTTTTAGAATACTTAGCTACTCTCATGAATTTCCAGAGCATTGCCATTGTGAATTTATAATCTAGATAAACAAAAAAAGAATTAAAAAAATTGAGTTAGGAATGGTAGTCTTCCTGCAGGAATTGCTAGTACCTCAGGGATACGTGAACCCAAAGGTTGCTTGATTAGCACGACAAAGTTTCTGTTATAAACCATTATTTTGACTGCAGAGGAGGGAAAATATCCTTGTGATCAAATTTCAGCCAGGATATCTTATTCAATTATCAGGCTTCTGCACACTGCATTAGTATTAATGACTCCAGACTTAGCCTTGACCCCATTCCAGAAAACTCTCTTCACAGCTGAATGAACATCAGGCCTTCTTTGAAACAGTATTTTTCATCCAGTTAAAATATGAAAGAATAACCAAATATTAATAACCAAACTCAGAAATTTAACAGTGCTCTTTGGCAGGCAGAACTTGCTTATCATAAACCCCCCCAAATGAACTTATTGCTGTA
Source organism: Sakesphorus luctuosus (assembly GCA_013396695.1). Taxonomy (NCBI): domain Eukaryota; kingdom Metazoa; phylum Chordata; class Aves; order Passeriformes; family Thamnophilidae; genus Sakesphorus; species Sakesphorus luctuosus. The sequence goes on along the minus strand of VWZD01001589.1, from coordinate 242,272 downwards.
TCACCTCCCCCCATTAGCATAAGTTACAGAGCACATTTCACATCAACCTGATGCATGAGGCACACACTGTGCAGTCACTGCTAATTCTTACTTAACACCAAACCAGTTTAACCTTTCAAACTACTGAACCACTGGGAAAAAAACAATGAACCAAGAAATACAGGGCCACAGGTTGTCTGGGTCAAAGAATTTTCTGTGAAAGTCATCTTAAAAGTACTGGGGGAAGAAAACACATAAGCATTGAATCCACCACACTCTCCAAGGGAGATCTTTCCAGCTTTACACTAGAATTAGAATCTGGCTTGCCTTCCACAGGAACATAAGAAAAACAGGTGTAAAAGATCAAGCAAACTAAGATTATTTTTCATACTCTCATGCTTCAAAATATATATGCAAAGAGGATATACACATAGCAGAACACAGAGTCCCAAAAAGCCAGACCTGTAAAAGACAATAGGTATGTTTTTATTCAGCCTCCTTTCTTCTGGCTTATGTCTAGATGTTCTCTATAGACATGTTTCATGAAGTAATTGTATCTCAATTAAAATAAAGGCAACTTGGGTAGGCAGAAATTAAATTTGGCAGGGCAGGATAATATTTGGTTTAATCCTTTTTCTGGTCAAATACCTTCAAAAACAAAGAGCAGTTACAACTTCAGTTATCTAGTTTTGAAACCTTTAAGAAAGACTGTCTTTGGCAGCGGGGCAGTTAAGAGTTTACAAAACTATTACACCAAGTTAGCTCTTGACCATTACTGAGAACATTCATCCATAAATGAATTCACACACACCAGAAACATCTCTGACAGAGGCTAAACAAGGGACAGTCTTACACTGTGAAAAAAAGGCTCCATTTTCCCAAAACATACGTTCTCCTTCATGGAAAGTGAGTTCTCATTTTCAAACAGCTGCTTGAAATACCCAGTTCTAGTCAGATAATGAATTCACTTCCCTTAAGTAAATACCACCATCTGCCCATACATTTATTTTTCTAAAAAATTCAATTCAAAACTTACACATAACTGTAATGCACAAAAACCTCTTGTGACTTTATTGTGATTCTCATGATGTTTGCTGGTTTCCTAAACATCATTCCTCTGAGAATCAGACAACCATATAGGAAGTTTAACTTTCACAAAAAGAGTTCTCATGATTATAAACCTATGGAAAAAGAAATTAGAACATGATCTATAAGTGCGCGTGAGAGGGAGTTTTATTTGTTCATTTGTTTATTTGAAGACTCATTATTTATCAGAGAGATACTAATGTATACACTTCTAAGAGCTCACCTGATATTTCAGTATTTGTAATGAGCAACACTGGTATCAATTTCTGATAGTTCAGAAACACTAATTTTTCTGAGAAAGTGATGCATATACTCCTCACAAACTTGTAGAGGGGAAAAACTGACAGGTGAACTTGTATCAAAGTTTTCCTCCAAACATCATGCTTGTGCCTTGAATAGTTAAATGGCATTACCTGCATTCTTATTCTAATCCAAAGCAAAATCTACTGTGAGCAGTGAGAAGAAAAAAGTTACAGTTATCCAGTGTTTTCTGATGAGTTATCCAATGTCCAGGTCCTGCAAACAAGCAGTAAAGGAGACATTGATGTGGTATCACAGAGAGCACCAGGAACACTGAAGTCCTTCACCAACTCTCTGCTGCTTCCTTCTCCCACCACAGACTCGTGTATTCCCCTTTTGGGATCTTTACAGAAATATGGTATTGGACTTAGTTCAACTTAACTCATGATGAGTTACATTTGAGAGAAGCCACAGAGAAGAAAGAAAATAAAACATGCTTATACTCTGTACGTGGTACACAAATCTTCAAATCAAAGTAATGTTTACCAAAGTGGAGAGCAATACTGGAAAAGAGAGAGATCTCTTTACCTTTCTTCTAGAAATAAATACCTGGTGTTAAGGATACACCCATAACTTGTGTTCACTTAATAATAAATAGACATTTATGCCTATTTATTTCTGTCTATAGTTACCTAAACATCTACAAAAACACAATTTAAATTTATAATTTTCTTTCTTTGTTTCCACCATGCTTATATTTGGCAGGGAAACAAAACTGGTTGCTATGCACAGACAAAACCTGGATCCCACAGTGAAGACTCCAGCCAGCTAACAAGCACAGCGAGCCAAACAGCAGCTGCAGGTCCTGCAGCTGAAAACAAACACATAAATGGGAAATAAACACTGAACAACCACCACTGGCATCTACAATCCAAGCATGGTGAAGTGCTCCACCAGCATTACCAGAGGGTTGTGTGTTCTGGGCTCGACAGTGGGTCCAGCTCGCAGCTGGGAGCCAGTGCAGGGCTTTGGAAGCAGCTCCTGCTGGGGGTTCTCAAAGGGGGTTCCCAAAAGTCCGTTTGGACATTCAAGCACGAGGCCCACCAGGTCCTTACCCAGACACTGCCACTGACACACTCCAGGGTACCTCAACAGCTCCTCTGAAGCTCCATGAGCCTCGAGTCCCTGTGCCGCAGTCTCCATACTGAGATGTGTAACACAACTTCAGGAACTTGGAGCTATGAGAGGGATAATATCACACATTATGTTGTGCCAATACACTTGGAACTGTGCCAGCACCTGGGTATGACCTTTAGAGCAGATTCAAGGCAGACCAGCGGTGGCACCCTGGGTGGCACCCAGGGATGAAGCCATCAGAACAACCCTGTCCATGCTGTGGATACACTAAGCACAGATGTGACCTCACTTGCCAGTGTCAGTCCTCCACCACAGACCCTGCGTGGCATTTCTACAGCCTTTCCAGCAGCTGGTCAAGGCTCCTTCCCCTGCACAGAAAACCCACCAGCCCACACAGCAGCTCTGCAGACATCACACACAGTCACCATAGTCAGGAGCTTGACACAGGGAAATGGCACACAGAGTACATCAGACAAAAAAATCATGATTTTGGAGCACATGCAAAAGGCAGTCTGATGTGATAACAGTATTGCTGTGCTGTTAAGGCATGTCCTTTCATGTTTAAATCCAGGTTTCCATGTCACAGTGCAGCAAGGATTAAGACAGCATTATCACAGCTGATGTGGTATTTGTCACAGTTCTCCTTTACTCAACTGAGGTTTAGGAAAGAATCACAGAGTTGGTGATATTCCTCCTTACACCTGCCTTGAAAAAGGAGGACAGAAAAGGGGTAGTTTGGCAGCTCACAATAAAAATAAGGGCTGTGCACCAGCATTGTTTTGTTCACTCACCTCTCCTAGAAAAGTGGAAGGGAGAGAACACTCCTGTTTGAGCAAACCCAGCCAGCAGCAAAGCAAACAGGGCTGTTTCAGGGCTGGGCATTAGTGCCCCTGAGCCAAGGGCACCCTCCCTCTCACTGACCACCTTCCTTTGTGCCCTGTGCTTTTTACAGCTTATGGCTGCAGAAACACAGATGGGCTACTGCACACATAAACTGAAGTACAGGATGGGTTTGAAACCAAAATTCTATGAAGATGAGAGTCTGTCTCCCATCCAAGAATAGCTAATTAATGCAAGACTCTGAAGTGCCATGGAAAATGTTAGAAAAGTTGGGCTGCCACCATTTTGTGATGTGACAGCTTTTATCTACCGTATGTGTGGGGAGGGGAGTTCAACCAACATAGCATATGTTAAAACAAAAATTATAAACATATGTTAGGCTGCTAAAATTGGACATTTACCAGTCTGCTTAGCAATTTAGCTAAGCATTGAATTTTAGTTTTGAAAACTATGCAGGCTTACAGCAGCAAATATCATTGTATTGCCATGACCGTATCTACATTGCATAGGATACAACATAAATTATTTTGCATGCAATACCAATCACAAGCTCAGAATTTCTGCATGCTCATTTTAAAATGCTGATACACTGCTGCACACCAGAATAGACTTTCAGTCTTACTGAACATGCTCAATTTATGTAACACATACAGACCTCTGAAACAGCCTTACAGATAACTTAGGATGGATCCATTTTAGAACGTGCCCTTCCAAGGACAGAACGTTACCAGATGCTCTTGATCAAGGCTAAACATCCAGGGAATAAAACACTGCATGCACTACCAAGCATTGGTAAGATAACACAGCCTTCAAGTATTCAACTCTTATTTTTTTCATATACTTGGAGCTCATCTAGTTAATGTGTCAGCAAGTTCCATACAGAGTATTTTTTTTTTAAATTTTGTTATTTCTCTAAACTGAAGTAAAAACATGTCGTAAGTTGGCTGGCTGGCTGCTCTGTAACGGTGATACATTAATCATGATGTCACCTTCAGCAACATTTTGAGGCTTGCAATATTGAGAAAGAAAACTAAGAAACCTTTTCTGAGACAAGGCATGACCCTGCTTTCTCTCAGTGCTACATGTAAGATGATCTTAAATATGAAATAAAAGGTATTAACAACTATGCTCCTTTTATGCTAATCCAGATTGCCTGAACAAAGGCCAACATTTCATGGCCTGTTTTACACACATGAGCACCTGAAGGCAGGCACAGGGGATGTGGACCATGTGAGGCAAACCTGCAAACACCTTTTGGGCTGCAAGATGAGCTCAGACAGTCACAGTGAGCAGCAAGTCTTTGGAGAAGGGAACTCACCTCTTGGGCAAGCACCAGCTTTAAAATGCTTCGAATCCTCCCTTGATTCCGCCCACCATTCACTTACAGGTTGGATATTGCAAATGATGACAAATGTCATCCCACTGCAACAAGTTTCAGTTCTTCACATGGTCTTCCACAGGCTGCTACAGGCTTTAGTTTTCCTGATAAAGAGTGTCACTCCAGGATTGTTCAGGTTTATCCATAAGTTTCCCATTTACTAAAAGGATAATGCTTCCAGGTATATGATTTGAGACAAGGAAAATGCATTTCAGTAGTCAAAACTGCAGTGAATTTGGCTTAAGCATTTCAGAAGTAGAATATCCACACACCGGCATTTTTGATCAGCAGCTAATTAGATACATCAAACTGCTATTCAGACAATAGTATATAGTATAGTATATAATATAGTATATAGTATAGTATATGATTTTTCAAAAGAGAAAAGTATACAGTATATTTGACACTAGAATTTAACACATTCAGTCTTCTAGGTGGATGGAAAAACACCAAACTCTCTAACATGCAAGATTTAGAAGTTTAAGGTGAACAGTCCAACCGTACCATTTTCAGTCAGACTGAAAAAATCAGATGAATAAAAACAAAAGAAACAAATTCAGAGGAAAGAAGTGATAATTGAAAACATATTAGATATATGCAAACAGTAGGTTGAGGAAAATTGAGGAAAATCACCCCTACTCAGAAATAATATGTTTTTCTCTCATTTATACATTAATTATTTCTTGATTTATTTTTTTCACACAAACTAAAATAGAATTTGTTACTTACTGAAGAAATAAGAGCCATTAGTGCTAACTTTCAATAGTGTGCAGTGACTAAGGCACAGAATACTACCAAAAAGGAAGCAGCTGTAAACTTGAGCTCCTGCTGACATAGCTGTGCTCTTCCCTTTCTCCACAAGGAGACAAAACAGCTAATAGTCAATTCTGTATTTTAAGAGAAAATCCTCATTACACAAACATATTTTGAATGTATTACATTACAAATTACAGACTGTGAAAAGGCAATGCAGAAATCATTCTTCAATATTCTCCAATGTGTTTCCTGCTTTCAAATATATCCATTTTTCATGGAGTGCAATCTGAAAAAACACTACCTTTGGCTGCTGAGGGAATATTCTTTTTCCAATACCTTGAAAATGTTGCCAAACAGCTTTCTGTGCTAGAAGACATATTGTAAATAACTGTCAGATGCAAGGGACAGAGACTTTTAAATACCTATAAAATCCTCACTGCAGTCAAGATTACTACTACCTCTTCTGTCTTCTTTTTTTCTTCAGTATCTGCAACTCAATTATCTGTATTTTTCTAGAGGTATATGTCAACCAGAATTTTATTCCCACAGAGTTTCAACTGAGCAAAAACAAATTTGTTTAGAAATTAAATATTAGCAGTATTTATGTGTAGTTGTGTATTTTGTCAGTTCTCACTAATTAACTACACACCATTTGGGCATAATTAAACAATAGAGACCTCATCCTGCCTTAACAGGAGGAGGGAGTAATGACTTCATTAGAGTTAGTTATTAAACACCAATAATGGGGCATGTGTAGATTTGGTAACAGTGCAAAGGACAGCTGAAGAAGTGTAAGTAATTAATTTCCATTACAGTAATGCCAAACACTACACCATAAAACAACAACTCCACAGTCTGGGGGCCACCAAGTGTGGTGCCCACTGCACCCCTGGAGCAGCAGAACCTCTTGAACTCCAGCCCTGCTTCCCATGTAGAGAAATTCTCCTATAGGTGCATTTCCATGTGCTTGGAGGTATCTGTGGGGTGAAGCAGCACACTGAAATACACTGCAGGAAAGTATAAAGCTACAAGTATGTGCTGCAGTTTGACAATTTAAGGCAGAATGGCTCAATCATTCCAACACAGCCACCAGAAGCGCTGGATCCTGCCCAGCATAACAACAGCAGCCCAGCCCTCTGGAGGTGCCCGGGGTAGACAAAGAAAAGATTCTTCAACTCAGAAGGCATCACTCAGCAATCAAATAATGATTGCCTGCCTCCTCCAGGGAAGTGGCAGAAGGAAACCCAGCAACATCTTACACATCAGATACAACACATGAGCTTTATCTGCAGGATATTCAACACGCCCAACAACCCAAGTTTTGGATGCCTCATACAGCGCAGAGAAAAATCAAACCTGAGAAACAAACCCAGCCCATCCAACACTGAAAATTGAATGATTTAGATAGGTCATTCCAAAGGAGGCAGCTAACATGAATGACTCAGTTCATCCATAAATGAGAAAGGCTTCAGCTTTACCTGCTGTCCCCCTGTAGTTAATGATTCTCCTTCCACTCTTCAGGAGAACTGGGCAAATCCATGACTTACCACAGATCTCCAGATGCCCTCCTTAGTAAGACCCTAGCTAACATGCTGCAGTTTAAGAGAATAATTAAAGTATTATTATGAAATAAAAATAGAGTTAATATTTTAGACCAAGGAGTTTTTTCACGGTTGTAATAAGTATGTAATCAAGATTTACACTGTACAAACCTTTCTTATGATGTTTCAACTTTACATAGCAATGGGAATATTGTACATTTTATGTCACATCAATTTTCTTTCACACAAAGCTTTAAAGAGATCAGTTGCACAAATTTGCTATGATCTTGAGCCAAAATACCAGCAGAGTTCCACACCTCAGACCCAGCTGTGATGTGAACTTGATCTCAACTCAAACTCTGACTCAGCTGTGGTATCATCCCTTGGTCTGTCTCTGTTACAGGAATAATCAAAGTGTGAACAGACAGAGCCTTTATCAGGACTATGCATATTTCAACAGCCAATCAAAAAAAGAAAGACAGAGACAAATATCTCTCCGGATTTTACTTCAGAATCAGTAAGTCTCACAGATTTCAGTATGGATAAAGAATGGAATATGCAGCCCAAGCCCTCCCAGTTCAAAAATGTATGGTCACGTGTGTACAAATAAGTCATCTCTAGTTTGAACTGCACCATCTTCATTTATCTGTTATGGGCTCTGACAAAGCATTTAAGGAAAAGATTAGAAGGCTTCTAAGGAGGGAACTACATTTCCCTGCCTGGGGCATACCACTTCCCTGAGGTCGGTAGGAACAGGGTTGAAATATTAATGACTAAGCCATTTGTCAAGAAAATTATGCAATAAGCCTTGGCAGCCACACAAAAAGGCAGGCAACAAGATGCCAAGCTAGGGCAGTACAAACTAAGCACTTATAAGAGAAAAGGGGAAGAAAAAAAAATAGAATCACTTTCATTTGCTTGTCTGTACTCATAAGCATTGGAAGAAAATTAAGGAATGGGAATATTTAAATATAAAAATTCATCAGACTCAGAATTAGTAATAACAGGTACTAACTTCTGAAAGGGACTATCAGTTGCTCTAAGTCTAGAATTCATGTTTTGAAGTCTTGAGTCCTCCAAGACACTTCCTCTAGTGATATTCTTTGCAAATAAACTTGCTTACCATGTAGTATGTGAGCCAAAAGGTGTCATGACAGATGCCACTTAAGTAATGAAAATTCATATAAACGAATGAAAAAAAATCAATTCCAATAAACCAATAAAGAAAAGGATACACAAAAACAAAAAAAAACCCTTCTTGAAGTTTCCTCACAAATCATAGTGAAGAAAAACAAAGACAAAATTGTAACCACTCTGTCGAATCAGATGTTAAAATCTGAACTCCCTAAACAGACTAAAGATCAAAATCAGTTCTGTGAGTTTCTAAGTATCATTTCTCTGTCAGAGGAGCTTGCAAAACAAAAAGATTAAAAAAGCTTCAGTCAGAACTCCATGTTTTATATTTATTCATAAATTTTTATACCATTTTAATATAAGTACATTTAAGTGCCAGGCAGACTGTATTTTTATATGCCACTCTTCATATAAAAAATCTGAAGGCTTAGTTTTTAAAGAGGCATTGCTAATTTTTACTGTAAGTAAATGTATTACAGAATAATCACAAAGTTTCATTAAAAAAGAAGATGATCCTCTTGGCAGATAAAGCAAAGTAATAACATACGATGGTTTACCCAAACACAGTGATAGTCACCCTGCCAAATGTTAAACACGTCCAACAATGTGATCCATGGGTTCCATCCCCACTGACACCAACTGGACACACTGCCATATATCCAGAACAGTGCTATGCAGCAGCATTTTGACTTTCATTAAGCAGCACTCTGCTCTTCCAAAGCATATCTCTACACAGGATTTCCAAGTGCTTTTCAGCCATTAACCAATTAAGCTCTACAATACTCTCCTGGGAAAAGTATTGCATTATTTATACCCATTAGTGCAGCAGCTCCCAAGCCAAAAGCACTATACTTGAATATCTTGCCTTTTTCTTTTTCCCCAAATTGTTTTGATTATATTGCCCTTTTTCTCCACGTTCAGAATTTTTTTGTTGTTTGCAATAACATTTTATCAACAGTTTAACAAATATAATGGCTACTGTGAATAGAATCAGAATGTTTTGAAAGCAGCTTGCCAGGACTGCTTCTTAGGAACCACACCCGATAGTTCAGAAATAGTTATTACCATTGAAACAACCTTCTCCCTGAGTGCGCACATCTTTAAAGCTCAAACCTACATTCTTTGAGCAAGAATTACAGAGTCATTGCTCTATCTGTATTGTGGCTCAAACATCAACAACGTTTTCATTACAATTATGTACTTAGTATGACCAGGAAAGATCAGCTGGAGAGGCAGAAGACATTTAGGGAAGGTATATGAATTTAGGGACTGTATATAAAAGAAACATAATGCAGGCAAACAGGGATATGAAAGAAGAAAGGAACAAACTGGGTGAAGTGGCATGGGACAGACCAGTGCTGCTGTACTTGTAAACCACCATGGCATTCACAGATTGTCTTCTCCTAAATAGGGTTTCACCTCTGGTCCCCACATTTCCCAGAATCAGAGACTGCATTTACTTCGATGAAGAAATTTAGATCACAGAATCACAGAATGGGTAGGGTTGGAAGAGACCACTGGAGATGACCTAGTCCAACTTTCCTACGAAGGCAGGATCACCTGGAGCAGGTTGTACAGAATTCACATAGAATATATAATGAGATCCAAGGCAGACAATAAAGATAAGGGCCTTTTAATCATAGTTACTAGGGAAAACCTAGCCAAAAGCCACAGAACACCACCAGCCTTATGATTTGGCTCACCTGCTGCTGGCCTGGCACAGCAAGTCAGCATTTGCTGAAGAGTTTTGCAGAATTGAGGCCCAAGAGCTCAGCAGAGCTCTCACACAGCCCATGAACACTTCAGAGTAAAGAAAAAAGAAAGCAAATGTAATCATCATGAAACAGCAAAGATGCCTCCTACACCATGTGCAGCTACCACTGTAGGGGGCATTGATGAAAGGCAGACTAGAGATGAAATATGAAGTCACTGAACCTAGAAAGGAAAATTGTCATGCCTGGTGCCACCAGCATAGGCAATCAGAAAGAAATGTGAGGTCAGTAGTGACAGAAACCACATATTAGTGCTAAATAATCCTACATTATAATCTTTACCACAATCAGCAGGCACACTAAAAGCAGATCCACAGTGTAACTGGAAAGCATTATAATCTGCTTCGAAACCAAATCCCTATTGAACAGAGATGCAGGTCTCAAATGTGCAGTAAGGCAGGAGAGAGTGACTTGCTGACGCCAGAATCAGCTACAGAGGATCGAGATGATGACCCGAGGAGGTCACAGTGAGTTAAGGTAACAGGCATGGCCACAACTCCTCTCCCTTTAAAGGGGGATCAAAGGAATCTGCTGTAATGGGATGCAGGTAAGGGCAGTGGTGATGGCAATCACCACTCAGCCCAGGAAAACATACACAGCACCTACACAACACCTTACTCAGATAGCCACAGATTTATAATATGTACTAACATTTTTTTTTTATTACAAACCTTTTATATTAAATTCCTGGAGTTCCAGGGACCACTGCCCAGAGCTACTAAATAAAAATGATTGTTCAGACTTGTTTGATTGTCCGTACCTGCTAGTTCAAAGGTTCAATTTCCCTAATACAGGCTATCATGTAACCAACATAGGGATTGACTTTTATTATATTTTTGGAGTGTTTTTCTCTGTAGTTATTACCTAATTGAGTCTTTAAAAAATACTAATTTTATTTTCATGCTGCTACTCTCTGTATACTCAAAGAACCAAAATAATTACAGGAAATTTTCCCAGCTTTCTATTTGATATAATAAAATCTGGCCTAGCATAGCACATCATCTCATTTTCTAGACAACATTAAAATATGAATATTAGACTTTACTTTTGAGACTGAGCAGACAAAAATCATATTCATTGTTCTCATGAACCTGACTTATCTACACTGAATGCCCAAATGTGAACTTTCAATTGAGCCCAAAACTAAAAACTTGCAATCTAATCAAAACTTCAAGGATTTCTATTCATAATTGTAAAAATCCAACTTCTGTGCCTCTAAAATAAACCTGCATGTTGCAATTCAATATTTGTAAATTACAGCTATTATTTCAGTGAATAACATAAGGGCTGAAAATCATTCCCTAAACTGCGAGATCCTTTATCATTCAGCTTAAATTGTTTGGCATTGGGTTTTTGTTGTTTGGGGTCTGGGACAGGGGGAGGGGTGGTGGTGAATGTTGTTTGGGGCTTTTTAATAACAATTATTTCCTGCCAACCCACCATAAAACCCTGCATGCCCCATCGCTGCCTTTGACATTTACTTAGACATGGTAGAACAACTGAACTTTGTTGAGAAAACATTTTTTTCCATAAAATCCATCAGGTAACTATGCCAAAGATGAAAAGTCTCAGGATTAAGTTTTTTATAATTCTGAAAGTTAGAGCTGCTCTCCTGGACCTTCATGGCATTTAATTTTCTCCCATTCCAATGCAGTCATTGGTGTCTGGGCTGAAAACTCTCCTTTTCCAATTCTTCTCTCTGTCACCTGCTGGGAGACAGAGTAGAATAATTAGATTGACTCAAACAGTTGCTGATTACATTCAGTGTGTAGTTCACTCCTTGACACCACACAGAGAAGTCTTGATAAATAAGGATCAATAGACTGGATAGGAATGTTTAAATTTTCTTCAAAGCTGCAGAGCAATGCCACAAAAAAAAAGAACATTTGTTTTAAGGCAAGTTATTTAGGAAAAAAAAAAAGTTGAGTAAGTTTACTGCCCAGCAAAGTTTACCAAAGAGATGTGAAGACCAGAATTTAAGCAGAATGAAAATCAAGTCTGTGTTTTCAATTCACATTTACTTCTTAGTACAGAGCTACCAAGAAACACAGCTCAAAGGAAAGGAAAGCAATCAAGGCATGATGTTAACATTTCAACATCAGTTAAAGAAGAATTACATCCAGTGAAGGGACCTTCAATCACAGACCACAGCAAACTCGTGTATAAAATACATCATTACAATCTGCACCTCTGTTGATAATTACAGCACAAGATCCAATACTGGGTACAGGGAGACAGAGTAAAATAAAAAATAATAAAAAATTACAACCTCTTGCTTCCAGGCTGATGCTATTTAATTAGGACAGAAGCAGGGGAAAGGTAGTTTTCTGCATTATCATTACTGTCATAGACCTGTTGGGGGCATTCAGTCTTCTTTAGCACAACATGAATTTAAAACAAAATAACTATAAAGTACTCAATTAGACTTTTTTTCCTTAAAGTCGTAAAGCCAGTTTCTTCTCACTACAAAGCAGCAAACTAGGGAAAGCTCTTTTACTGTCTTATACTTTCAAATTACTTCTCTGCTATTATGTTTAATTTGATACCATGTGAAATGGGGAAAGCAAAATGTTTCATCAGAAAAAGCAAAGCTAAATTTCAGTGGACTTTCCACCTGATGCACTTTTTGTTCCACCCTTTCTAAGTTTGCTGTAAATTGAGAAATAAATGATAGAAAGGTGTCTTCTGGTGTGTCTGAGGATGACACATAAGGCTGAAATTCACCACTTTGCAGAAGGGTGGCACCCAGCTCATTGCCAGGTAAGCCCTATAAAGGTAAATATAAAATCATGTACAGTTCTGATGCCTGAATCCTGCACTAGATGTGCCTCACACAGCAGGCATTTGCAGCTTGAGGCCTGAACTCATATCTGTTTACTGAGAACTTTGGAACACAACCTTCTGACACACCACTCAAAAATATTTTGTGTAAATAACATCATATGTCCATGTGAATGCCTTGCATTCAACTGTTCAAATAACTGCTCCATCCTAATGGTATCCACATTTTACTCAGTTTCACAAGCATCAAACTGAGTGTAGTCAGTATAACTGTCATGCTGACTTCTACTATTTCACTCAAAAATCTCAAGCTGATTCTTAGCAACCAATGGGCAATTAGGGTAAATATTAGCAGACTTGGAGTCATCTTAATCAGCGTTTGTTTTAATTCCATGGTCACAGAAGACATCACCAGTAAAGCTCTACAGTAAGAATACCAATGGTTTTATATCCAGCAGCTGTGTTTGGCCCTCTCTCTCCACCAAAAAGAAAATTTACCTTGAATTCTGTGTATTCTTCAGTATGGCACATAATGCTTCATGCCATACAATTTAATTTAGCCTGGCATATTTCTTTCTATAGATACAAATGTCAAGTAAATCATACAAATATATCCCATGACACAAAGTACACACCAGTGAAAAAGTGAAATGTAAGTTCTGAAACAGAAGACTATTTTTTGATATTTGAAAGGATACTTTCATATTTGTCTCTTCTCTAGCAACGGAACTGCACCGTTACAAACAACCAGTAATTAATTACAGGGGTCCAAAACACAGGCCTGACTATCAAAGCTACTAAACCAGCCACGGAATACCCTGCTCTGACCATCCAACAATTGGCAAACATGGAGCTCCCACTGTGCAAACAAGCACCTCCACCTTTCATTTTCCATGCTTGAGATCACTTCTCAACGACCAAGTCCTGCTTTGCACAGACAAATAACTACTCCTGCTTCTTTCTTGTGCACCATCAGATAATTCAAGATTTCAACTTCTATTCTACTCACTGAGAAACAGTGGGGGAAAATAGCACATGCCTCAAACTATGAGATTCCTAATGTCCCTTTTGTGCTTTCCAGCTTGTATTACCAAAGGAAAGGCAGATGACTCTCTCACACAGGCTTTCTTATATGCAAGTGTTTTCTGCAAGAAATTACTAGTGAATGAAGGCAAAATTTGTTGATTACATGATTAATTAATACCTCACTCTCAAAACCAAGAAGGTGCATTGAGTGGGTTTTTGCAAGGACCTGAGCTTGGTTTAATTTCAGGGAGTGTTTTAATTAGCAACCTCCATAACTGAGTTGAGGACATGCTTGAATCTGCTGATCATCAAGAGCCAACACTGCAGGGCTGGAACTCAAAATTATTCTGTCCAACCAGAGAAGTGGTCAGAAAAATAACAGACCATCAGGGGTATGTGCAAGTTTCTGTATTTTGGCAAAGTTAGATGCAGACCTACAGCACAGAGGAGAAACAAGGGTTGTAACAGGTCATGAGCTCAACATAAGTTTAAATTGTAATTTTTTAAAAAAAAAAAAACATCACACAGGAATATAAACAGGAATATCTATTACATAAAATAGGAAGCACTCTTGCCCTACTGTTTAGCAGGAGGAATAAATGAAACAAACTTTTGGCATAACATTTATAAAAATATGAAGCACTTTGAAGAGACCAACGACAGTAACAGAAATTACCATGAGTCTTAAAGACGGAATTATGTAGAACAACTGACTATACTAGGAGTATTTAGCCTTGAGAAGAAACAAATCAGAGGCACATCCATCATCATCAGATTCAACAGCCAGTAGCACACTCTATGGAAAAACCTTGTCTCTCCTGTACACTGGCTAGGACATGCAGCAACCCACCTACCTAAACCAAAATCACAAAAAATTTATATCAGTCTAACTACAAATACACCGATGTATTGCAAGAGAATCCATTGTAGTTTTATTATTTTATCTAGATTTCTAAACAGCTGTACTAAAAAAAACAGGTGTAAAATTCAGCCTGCCATGGAGGCTAAAGAATAGACTAGTCAGTATCTTAAGGTCTTTCCAGTCTTGTTTTGGTTTGTTGCAATTTCTGTGATCATTATCACAAACTTCCTAATGAAACACATAATAGGGGTTTGTTCCTCAGAGGTGAAGCCAAGTCTTTCAGCAGCAGTATTCGTGATGCTTATGGCTTTATGCCAGTTATATTGCTGAAAGCTTAGCAGGTGATGTATTTGCTTATAGGCACAGTCATATTTTATCCATCTCAGCATCTATTTAGTAAGTGCTTTAACATTCTGGAGTATGGCAGGTGCTGTATAAAACACAGCATTACTTTCCATACTTTATTCCCCTCATTGGCATTTCTGCTCTGAGATTAACTGGCAAAAGTACAAATATTCACGGCAATTTTAAAAGAGAAAGTTTGAGTGCTCACAGACAGCTGCTCAGCTGTGTACTATTGGTAAACAAAACACAACACAACAACGTTCCTTTCCTATTACAACAAAATTTCTCCGCAATTTTTTGTATGGAAAAAGATAGGATAGTGGACAAACTGCAGTGGCTGTTCAAAGAGACACACCTGCTGGTTGTGTTGGAGCAATGCTACCTGAGTTACTTAAAATGTATCATGGTTGTATTTCAATTAGTCCCTTCACCTTGTTTTGTGACATAGGATAGGCAGAAAATGGGATTAAGCTTTTCCCTTTCCATCCAACTCGTGTTTAAGATTTCTAGTTCATGTAGGTAAAAGCTCCCACTGAAAATAGGGAATGACACCAGAAACATCTATGGAAATAATACTGAGCTGTCAAGATACCATTTTTTACTCCATTCTTCAAACTGTAGTTCTATGTATTGTGATTTTTTTTTATTTTTTTTTTAGTATTCCTTCATACAGAAGTCACCATTTCTGTCACTTGGGTTCTTGAGTAACTTCCACTACTTTATCTCTGATCTCTCTTTTTAGAGAATAAGGGGATTGAAACTGAATATAATATCCAAGATTGAATATTTCAACTGATATTACTGAAACATGCAATAATTTTGGGAAGGTCGCCTCCTTCTCATATCCCAACACTTCTCTTTACTCACATTTCATATTGGCTGCACCCCTGAAAACAGTGACATTAAACATTAAGCACAACACAAACCCATACGATGCCTGTGACTTCACTGCTTGAAGGACTTGAAAATAAAAGCTTCACTTTTGTCCATTACTATAAAATATGAACAGCAATGGCTCCTAACTAGTTATATCTGATGTTCACACCCCAGTGATTCAGAAATGATGCTTCACTGCCAATACTCTTTTCTTTCAGGGCAAAAGAAGAAGGGAATACAGGTGAATACTGGCAGAAGCAGAGGAAAAAATCCCAAGTTTTTCCTTTATCTATTCTTTGGCATTTAGCAAAACATTTTTAACAATATGTCACTTGAGTAACAGCTGCCTCCTATTGAAAAATGCTCACAACCATGGAAAAGTCATGCAAGATGTCAGATACATGGTGAGTGCCAATGCATTTAATGTTTTTATGTGTTTAAAATACATGTGAAGTCACCTGAAGACAAATTTTTAATAGGACAGCTGAAAGACCTAAAACCGCAATTCCTGAAGTGGAATGTTTCTTACTGCATTGTTTGTAAATTGCATGTACCAATGATAGAAAAGCAGTTCCTTGGCAAGCAGATTGCCTCTTTACTGCTAAAGCAAATTCCTCAGGTCACATTCTTCTTTCTTACACCATCCCATCGTTCTGAGGTTCTAGTACATCCATCTTCATCAGGCAGGTTCCCAATATGCTCAGGCAAGAAGTGCAATAAAACAGGCACACAAACAAACAAAAAAAATCTCTTCCCTCTCTAAAAAAAGCTTTCATTTGAGGTCATTCTTCTCAGTGGCAAGTCTGCTCCTGCCACAACAACTGCATCCGGTCTTCTTGTGTTCTGCTCTGGGGCCCTCAACTTCAGAAAGACATGGACCTGCTGAGCCGAGTCCAGAGTAGGGCCATGGAGATGACCCCAAGGGCTGGAGCACCCCTGCTCAAACAAGACAGGCTGATAGAGCTGGGGCTGTTCAGCCTGAGGAAGAGAAGGCTCTGCAGAGCCCTGAGAGCTGCCTGCCAATACCCACAGGGTATAAGAGAGCTGAAGAGGGATTTTCCACAAGGGCATAGAATCAGTTGGGTTGGAAAAGACCTCCGAGATCATCAAGTCCAACCCTTGGGCCAACTCCAGTCCCTTTACCAGATCATGGCACTCAGTGCCACAGCCAACCTCAGTTTAAAAACCTCCAGGGATGGGGAATCCACCCCCTCTCTGGGCAGCCCATTCCAATGCCTGATTACTCTCTCTGGAAAGAAGTTTTTTCTGATCTCCAACTTCAATTTCCCCTGGCAGAGCTTGAGCCCGTGCCCCCTTGTCCTATTGCTGAGTGCCTGGGAGAAGAGACCAACCCCCACCTGGCTAGAACTTCCCTTCAGGTAGTTCTAGACAGTGCTCGGGTCACCTCTGAGCCTCCCCTTCTCCAGGCTAAACAACCCCAGCTCCCTCAGCCTCTCCCCATAGGGCTTATGCTCCAGTCCCTTCATCAGCCTTGTTGCTCTTCTTGTTGCATGTAGTGATATGTAGACAAGGGGTAAAGGCTTTAAACTGCACAGGGGTAGGTTTAGATTAGATATTAGGAAGAAATCTTTTACTGTGAGGCACTGGAACAGGTTGCCCAGTGAAGCTGTGGATGCCTGGAAGTGTTCATGGTCAGACTAAATGGGGCTTTGAGGAATCTAATTGAGTGAAAAGTGTCCCAGCCCATGGCAGGGAGGTTGAACTAGTTAACTTTTAAGGTTCCTTCCACCTTAAACCGTTGTAGTATTCTATGCCATTCTTCTAGCAAATTAGAGACTCAAGAATAGGTCTCCAAAGATGGTGGGTTTTGAGAAGTATGAATCACAGACTGTTCTGAGTTGGAAGGGGACCCACAAGGATCATCGAGTCCAACTCTTAAGTCAATGGCCCACAGAGGGGACTGAATCCATGACCTTGGAATTATTACAACCTAGTTTTAACCAACTGAGCTAATTCTGGTTTGAGTAGCCCTTAACACAAACTGTACATTTAACTTGGCACAACAAAAAACAAACCAACAAACTAACCACCACCACCACCAAAACAACAAAGCAGAATACAGAAATCACTGCTAATCAACTCAAACATATTGGCAGTAAGGGGACATCCAGTCCCACAAGACAGCAGACCAGAAAACACTGTGGAGAGGCTGTGTAGAAAAATTAGATCCAGAATGAATGGGACACTGTACAGAGCATTCTGTCCAGTCTCAGCACAATGGAGAGGGCCGGTCTCCAGAGATGTGACAGTCTCATGAAGCTCTCCACCTAATGCAACAATTAAAAATCACATCTCTCTTTTCCCCTGTCCTTACAGATCTCATGGCAGCTTTACAGTCCTGAGGTGCAGCCTCATCTGTTCCTAAGCAAAGTGGTTGCTCACAGGTATTGCAATGTCTGGTCAGTCAGAAGGAAACACTGAACAGAAATTAGGGCATAACCACATTGGGTCAGTAGGTTCTACACCACGATAAATCCTGCTCTGAATAACCCCTAGAGTTTTATACTTTTTAAAATTTACTAATGCTTAACTGGCTAAAATGGCACCAAAGTATTAATCCAAGAAACCTACTATAATGCTTAGAGGCAGAGAAAATACAAGAACTGACAATGTTCTTCGTATTTTTAAACTAATTTCCCACTCAAATAGAGATCTAAAAGGCATGAGTGACTTCTCCTTCAGGTAATGTCAGGTGAGATCTGCTATGTACTTTGTGTAACACGAGTTTCTGAAAGTCCTGTTCATCCATTTTTCTGAAACTTCTTTATTCTACAAAGTATGTAGGCTATGACTCTTGGAAACCAATTAAATCTCTAATACCTCCAAATCCCCCTATCTATTCAAACTACTTCAGATAAACTTCATCCCACACGGGCATAAATAAATTAATCTTATTATTTAAATATCCTGACCAGACAACCCCTCCTCCTTTTTTTTAATAACCACAGAAGTTAAGGCTTTCCTCTTCCAGAATTATTCTGACTTTAACAGCAAGACAGGCAACATAATACTATAATCATGATCCTGTTTTAAATCATGAATCTGTTTTAAAATCTCATATTTTTCATATTGGAAAAGGTGGATTATCAGCTTTCATCCACTCCAGAGCACGTTTTTTTACTTCTTGTAAAGTTTCAAGGTACTAAATCTTAGGTGCACTTTTTTTAGGTATTGAATTTTACTACAAGTAATTCTTACAGGCTTCTTATATGTGTATTGAAATATCTTCCTTTCTCAACTATATACAGCAATGAAATAACTAAAGAGTAGATTTACAGATGAGGGATATGAAAACCACCTACAATAAAAATGTAAAACCCTCTAAACTGTTAGTAAATAAACTTCTTTTCTGTAAAACATTTTTGGTGTGCTGTATATCAAATTCAATGGTGAGTGTAGAGCATAAAAATTTTACTGATATGATCTTAAGATTACCACTTGTGACTCCCAACAACAGTTGTTATACAAACTACTGTATAGAAGTGATGGCAAAACTTTTATACCTCATGACATAGGCCATCACTATTCTGCTGACTAAAATCTTAATTATATAGCATTTGTTCACAGGTCATACAGGGTCTCAGACCTCCCTGAATTTCCATTTGACAACCAACCATTTCCTTCTTCCCCTGCCAAGTCTGTCTTGGCATCAGCTTAGACTCTGCCTGTTTTTCACTCTTTGCATTAAAATCATAAACTCTCAGCTCTGCTCAGCATCTCAATGCACAAGATATTCACCTTGTGCTTCCAGAGGTTACCAACACAGGGCAAAAATAAAACTAATTATGTACTCTAATAAAATGAAGTTTTGAGCAGTACAATTTTCAAACTTTATGAAACCTCAAAGAACTTAAGACTTACTCCAAAGTCTTGTCATCTCAGTCTTTCGACTGTGTTTTAATTACTGGAGTTTCAATCAGACTCTTACTTGATTGTACTGGAATCTCAGAATATCAGAATCAACCAGGTTGGAAAAGATCTCTGAGATCATATGAGCTCAAAGACAAATCTGAGCCAGCCCAGTGCTCTCTCAGCCACCACAGTTCACTGAAGCTTTTTCTGGAGCTGTAGCATGTGCACAACCCAGTGAAAATTAATAATCATTCACATCCTCAAATGCCATATTGCACAATTTAAACCATATGATTTGTCTGCAAAGCAAGAGTTTCACATCAATAGCAAAAGGGGCAATCCACTGATTTGAAACTGAAATGGAGTTTCTTAAAATTTTAAGTATAACAAACTCGATTTCCTCTGCACGTTAGGATGATATCAACTTACAAAATAATTGCCCCTGCTCAAAGTCTCTAAAATAGAGTTTGCAGAAAATGGGACAAGATATTTTCACCTGCCATGGAACATCAATCTGAGACTATAGCATGGAAAAAGACTTTTAATAGATCTCTTAATGCATTTCCCCTTGTAAATGCAGACTCTGTGGAGCAATGGATACTCCCAGATGAAACCTGCTGCTTTGTGGAATGATTCTCATGTTGCACAGGGATTTTCTCTTTGGAAAGAAAAAAAAATCATCTTGCTACAATTTTTTGCCTTAAGTGACATAAAGATTTAATTATTTTTATCTCTGCCTGCTGAATTCATGTAAAAACTGCATAACAAGACAACAGTTCAAAATTTGACAAAAAGCCTTCTTTTGCCAATTCTTTAAGTAAATTTTAATACAATAAGGACAAGAACCTGGAGGGAAAGAAAAGAAGGGGATCAGTTGTCATTTGATGAAACAATGGTACTCATTTCCTCCTCTTGCATCCTCTCATTTATGTGTGTAAAGAACTGCACAGAACAGCCACACTGACTCAAGCAGCACTATTGCAACTGGAGAGATCTGGCCCCCAAAAGACCCACTGACAGATGATGAAGCAGCAGTAGTATTGCAAAATAATAACAATTTACATTAAAAGCTAACTGCTTGTTCAGTAAATATATTCATTTCCTTTTTCACGCACTTGTTGAAGAGTATCAGAGTGGAGTTTAGAACAGTCTTTCACCATCTGAATTGCATCTCTTCATTTAATCAGCTCAGTTCTTCCTGCATGTCAGATTTGGCCACACCAGCACCATCAATATTGAACACATCTGTACAAATCATACCTGTTTTAAAGCATATCTGTTAATGGCTTAATAAAAATACTCAGCAAAAGCCAAATGCTTTCTGCTTGTAGAGACAGCAAAATAAACAGGTCCCACATAATGTTGTAAGCCACATCTCTGGAAATTTCTAACAATCCCTTCCCAAGGTAAGTCCTCTTTCTCTTCAAGATCTCCATCATTCAAATGCATGAAGACGTGAAATTGTGTGCATGTGTGTGTAGGAAAATACCAGTTTGCAGAGTCAGTCAGAAGTAATCTCGAAAGAATTACCAGTTTGGGGAATAACATTTTTTTTTAATCACAAAAACAAACAAACAAAAAAAAACCCAACACCTTTGACAAAAAAGCTCCAAATAAAAAAAAAATATACACTTCAAAGTTCTGGGTAAAGGATGTGCATTTAGACACAAGCTGGAAGTTTCATAACTGTAGAATCATCTTCCCTTCTCTAGCAAGTAATCCTTTACTGGCTGTTCCTTTCAATTCTGAGTAAAAGCACCAAGTAAAAAAGGTGGAATATATTTTTTTAATTTTAACATTGAAGTTGAAATGTTCAGAGTACACATTAGAGAAATGTATTTGCAGACCAGAAATACTGCCAAACTAACCAACAATTTCCACCTGCTTTGCTCAGAGATGGAAGTTGCTGTAGGCACTGCCACCAGTGCCAAAAAAAAAGAATCCAAAAAAAGGATGGGAATCCTTGTGATTTAAGGTACCCCTGCTGAACCAGACTCCCTAAAGACATGCATGCAATATACATGCTGCTTTAGCAAACACTGTTGGATATTGCTGTTCAATTGATTTAAAGGTTATAGGACTTCCATAGCAAAACTCAAATAGCAGAGTTTTTGCCTCTTCAAATAACTTAATTTTAATTGCCCATTAAAGTCACCAAAATAAGGAAATCAGATCTTTTGGTTAACAACATAAGCAAGTTTGCAGCTATCTCTTAGAGACCACTTTAATATGTGAGCTGCCAGCACTTCCATCAACTACTACATAATATATTAACCTTTCAGACACTATATATTGTGAGGTAGATTTACAGAGTCATACAGTCACGCTTTATTCCATTATTCCTTATTTAACCCTTAAGCATCCCAGGCCTAATTCATCCTCAGAACAAGGCAGTTAAACAGCATGGAAAGCAATCATGTTGCAACAGTCACATTTGTTTCAGTCACTATTGATTCCTCTTGACAGCTGCATCATCCTGAGGTTTGACTGCACCCAACGCGTCCCAGCAATGAGCTGGGCTGAGGTTCAGATGTCATGAATTCTGAGGTAGTCTCTGTTTGCGCCTGATGTGATGGGAAAAGATGCTCCTGCAGCCTTTTTCCTCCCATCTGTCCAGGCAGGGTGGGAGATGAGCCCCTCAGACCTGAAAGGAGAGACCTGCTGGCCCAGGCATTGGAAACCCAAATAATCACAGAATCACAGAATCAACTGGGTTGGAAAAGACCTCCAAGATCATCAAGTCCAACCCTTGGTCCAACTCCAGTCCCTTTACCAGATCATGGCACTCAGTGTCACGGCCAATCTCAGTTTAAAATCCTCCAAGGATGGGGAATCCACCCCCTCTCTGGGCAGCCCATTCCAATGCCTGAGAACTCTCTCTGGAAACAATTTTTTTCTGATCTCCAATTTCCCTTGGCAGAGCTTGAGCTCGTGCCCCCTTGTCCTATTGCTGAGTTCCTGGGGGAAGATAAAGGTGTCTTCTTGAGAACAGCAGAAAAGGACAAATTTAACTAAAAATTTGTCTGAATCTGTCTGGGGCATGCTAAGACATTCATGTTCCTCCCTTCACTTTGAATAAATTATTATTATTGGAATGGAGGAAGCCCAAATGTAAGTTTGGGTTGAAGCCTGAACTATATTCTAAGCACTGCACATGCATATCTACAAAGTTCTCATCTCATACAACCCACTAGAAAGGAGCAAAACTAAGAAATAGTCCATGGAAATTTTCTTCATATATTTTCTTCTGTCAAAATACGATCTAAAAACATAGTTATATACTCAACACTTAAATCCCTCAAAACAACAAAGTAGTATAAAGAACAAAGCTGGGGAACACTAACTTTCTGCACAGTAAAACAAGCACTTGCTAACATCAGGGAATACTTAGTTATTGTAATACACTATAGATCAAAATAGCTCTAAAAACTTTGAAAATAATACAAATACCTTTTAGCCACTTCATAAATCATATTTCATGCATTAACTTTGCCAGAAGAAAATCATAATGGTCTTGTCAGACCAAAACCACCTGCACCTTTCCTTCTCAAAATTATAGCCGTAAGTTACAAAAATTAGAAAAGCACAATACCCACAAACGTTGTTTCATTTAACAAAGATTCTGCCTTTGTTTAGTCTATTCCACAGGTTTTAAAAGTGGAATACATTTTGGGGCAAAACTGCATAATGTTTGGTTTCTTTATTTTTAATTGAACTCAAATTTCCACTTAAATGCAACTGTACATGTCCCAGATCAAAATTAATCATTAGCTGGTAAGCAGGAAATGTATCAATCATTATTTTATAAAATAAGAATGTGCAAATATTAAGAAACCAGCTATATTTGTGTTAAGCTGTATAATTGCTTAAACATGCAAAAATCAATGCTTACTTTAAGGACCAACACCATCTACCAAACAAATTATTTCAGTTTTTGCCAGCTAGTAAGAACCAAACATTTTCAAGGAAAACAACATATAATGCACAAAACCTTCTCTATTCCTTTAGAGAATTCAATTTGAATTATTATTTAAATCAATTCAGCTTGACTGATGTCCTGGTTTGCTCCCACCAACCTTCAAGCTCCCCCTCCCACGACCAGAATGAAGCTTCATACAAATGGGAGCTGCTGGCTTGCATAAATCATTCATTGTGTGCATCAAAGGGAGGCCTTTACAAGTGTCTTCCCTTACAATCTCCAAGTGATGCTCTCAGGAAAACTGATTACACTCTAAAGATGGTAGTCTGAAATAGAGTTCCCACTCTCAATTAACCTGGGCTGGTTTCAGCTAATGAAGTGGAATTGAGGGAAAAAAATTAACAAAATATATTACGCTGCTTTTAGCCTATGATCTTATTTATATTTGGGACAAATTTAACCTGCTTCCAACTCTAAAATTAAGATTTGATCAACATATAATAAAGTTAGTATCAGCAAACAGTATTATTTTATTTGCAGTACCTAAATTAAGTGCTTTTATGGAAGTTACATCAAGAAAAGGCAATGCAGTGTAAAGGTCTCCCCTAGGTAAGTCTAGCAGAAAACAGAGATGGGAGAAAACCTGCCAGTCCAATCTTCAAGGTCAAGGAGGAGGATGTGGAGAACTATAAACCAGTCAAGCTCACCCTAATCCCTGGGAAGGTGTTGGAGCAATTAATCCTGGGAATAACTTCACAAACACGTGAAGGTGATTAGGAGCCTTCAGTATGGATTTATGAAGAGGAATCCATGTCTGATCCACCTGCTGGCCTTTTACAAAGAGACTTTTGGCTTGGCACATGAGAGGAGAGCAGTGGGCATGTTGGTCCTGACTTTAGTAGGGCTTTTGACAGTGTCCCCCATGACAGCTTCATATCTCCATCTCCTTTGGTTGACACCATTTCCTCTAATACATGGTTAACATTAAGCCTGGGCAACAATATTGCATTTAATTCACTCTACAGGAAGCAATGCAACATGTGCCAGCACACAAAAATGATTAAAGAGACAATGCCTTTTGCTTTGTGTTCAGCAGAATGTTTTAAAGTCCCTTGGTATTTTCTAGAGGAAGGATGACAACTCAATTTTTTTCAGTATTTTTAAAAAAACATACGATTTCTGTTTTCAAATAAAACATAGAGAAAAGGAGAAAAAAATCACCCAAACACACAGGAACATACTGACTTCCAGTCTTACATATGACAAGCCAAAAATATTTTTGCAATGACACACTGTTTCTTTTAGCAGGTATGTGGGGGTGATGGGTTGTTTAGTTTTTCCAAACAGAGCAGCTGCAACTACTTGCAAATCAAAGAAATTCCAACACTCACTGGTGTAAAGGCTGCATTTATTTTACTTTACCAGTGAGAGAAGAGATAGTGGCTCAGCTGTGCTAAGAAAAGGAAACTGCAGAGCTCTAAAACACCATCCTGCTGTTGAGAAACACAGGCATGTAACCCAAAGAAAAGTCAAATCAAAACTTACATAATCCCCACCAGAAATGGGTTCCCTGGACATATCCTGCTCAAAACTCCTTCTGAAATAAAAGGCTGCAGTATCCATGCAGCATTTTAAGGAAAGGATAACAGACCACTTTCTTCATGACTGTATTTGATTTCATCTTCTAAGTGTTTAAATCTACACTGGCTCAAACACCACCTACAATTATGCCAACACTTCATCAAAAATAACTTTATATATATTTCTTAAAAAAGAAACAAACCCACACCACATATCTATGCTAACTCATGGAGTCAGGAGAAACTCAACATGTTGGAATCCCCCATCACCACCTAGAGGGTGTTATCAAACAGTGCAGTGAGGTGCAAATAGGAAGGGACAGAGACAACACGATTTGAAAGTCTTCCCTTGCTCCTCTCAGAATTCACAGAATAACATAAAACAAATTCTTGCTAACCTGCTCCATCTCTCTTATATATTTATTACACACCTTCAAAGCCCTATTTAACTCTGGTTTTCATATTTGTTTCCCCTAGAGCACTTTGCCAATATTAAAAAAATAGCATGAAGTTTTATACTGTTCTCTCACGTCATAATTTCTGTTCAACTTTTTAATCCAATTGAGTTATATTCCGTATTCTGTTTTCTTCCCTCCCAGTACAACAAACTCAATACACAACCATAGGCATAAGAGAGAACTCTGCTATATAACATCCTTCTACTGTTTATAAACCTCTTGCCTTCTCTGGCCACGGCCTTTCATTATTTATTTATGATAAATATTTCCCATTCCTATAATCTTCCTCTAGTCTCTAGTTCTCCACCTCTAAGTTGCTGTGTAACCTGACACCAACTCATCAAAGCATTTAATTCTTTTCAATGTCTTTGTAATACTTAAACTAAACATCTCCTTAACGGCTTCAGTAGATCAGAGCAGAACAGAGTGTCCAGAAGAACCAAAGTTTTCCTTCTATCAACTGAAGAGAAGATTTCTTTTCCCTTAGGGCACCTGCTCTGGATCACTTCCAGGAGAAGCTTCCTTCTCACTTGCAATACACTAACTTTAAGAAAGGAAAAGAAAAAAAATACAAAAAACAAATAGCAGAACAAACCCACGTATCTGTTCTTGCCCCATCATCCCACCACACCCAACTTTTTAATCCTTCAGAGGGTTTTTTTTCCCTTCAGATTAACTTTTTATGCATAGTGTGTGCACAATCAACCAGAATAAGTATTATTTTGATACATCTATTTTCCAGTGTCATGATACTTGTATCTATTTATTCCAGTATCCTTCATGCAGGCCCTGGTTAAGAATTTTTCTTTCCTTTATTTGGTAGTTCATCAAACCCCACAAGTAACTAGTAATTTCATTCTCAAAGTATTAAAGAAAATAGAATGATTTTCCTGCTTGAATACTGCCCATATCTAATGAACAGGTTACCATTTCTTCACCTCTCACAAAGCAGGAAAATAGCTTTAATGCTTTAATCCTTCAGGTTAATTGAAAGCCTTACAAGCCTTTATCTACCCACCATAAAGTTTAATAGAAATTTCTCCCATCATAATTCACAGGTTTAAGTGGCTATGCATGTGACTCCTAATAACCCATACTCATTACTTCAAAGAGTCTGTAAAGTTTTAGAAGGAACAAACAGTGATAACACACTATCATAAAATGGAATAACTGTAGAGATTAAAAAAGACAGCAAAGAAAGAAAATCAGCTGAATTTTTGTAGTTGATTTGTTTGTATGTGGTCAGGGAAGGAGGAATACTTCTTGGTGATACTTGGAGGAGAAAAAAAAATCACATTTTCTTCAGCAGAGGGATTTTTTCTTGTCAGCCCTAGGAAAACCTGAAAATGCTTAGAAAACAGAATGTAAAAGTATATTTGTCTCTTCCAGTCGTTTGTGATGTACAGATAGGAAAACTGCTCAGCTTTAAGGACCCTCTTCCTAATTCTGAGGCAAAACATAAAGCAAAGCTCTCCATCCACGACTGCCCTTTAATTATCACATTTTTATAGAGCATCTCATATCTCTTGGCATTGAACTTAATGTCTCCAACTCCTGGAATGGGAGATGGGAGCAAAAATAGAACTTTCATTTTATAAACAAAACTTCCTTAAGGACCGAGATTAGCTCAGTTGGTTAAAACTTGGTTGTAATAATGCCAAGGTCAAGAGTTCAATCCCCTGTGTGGGCCAGTGACTTAAGAGTTGGACTCGATGATCCTTGCGGGTCCCTTCCAACTCAGAATAGTCTGTGTGATTCTGTGTGAATAAGGTTAGAAAGGTAAATTGGTAATCCTCCAAGGCCAGAACAACAATGGTGGCTGGCAAGTGCAACCACCAACATAAATTTCTTTAAATACATAGAAAATATAAATCATGGTTTGAAACTATCAATGTTATCGCTTAATTAGCTCTACCACGCATGAATTAAAGAGTAAGCTCAGACAACAGGAAACACAATTAAATTCTGTTTATATTTCTTGCAAATGAAGCATATATGGTCTGTAATCTTGATTTGAATATATGAAAGCACTCTGATCCCTTTCAACATCTGTGAGGAAAGGTGAGAAAAGCCCAAAGCACACATCCTGTGGAAAGGGACACAACTGGAAAAGAAAAGCACTAATTTGGGTTAAGTTGGGTTACAAAACAGGATTGAAATAGAAATTTTCCCTAGTCTATCAACAGGCTTTGATTTTGGGAGAGATCCTATCCAGAAGCTGGTAACAAGTTTGCTGCAGTTGATAATCATTCAGGTCTGAGCCATTTACACACACACACTCATAAATATATGTATGTATTTGATTACAAGCTGTTACCCATTTATGCTTTTCTCTAGTGGACTGAGGAACACTATTATCCAATCTCTCTTTCTCTTTAAAATTACCTGGAAGCACAGGTAATATAATGTGATATAATTTCCATTAGCTGAAGTATTTACACGTAGGCTGAACACATCTCAAAGTTATGCCCTGCCCTAGCCACAAGTTATTGGAAAGAGTAGACAAAATCCCTCTGATCATCCCACTCACACTGCCAATCTAGATAATGTAAAGCTCCCTCCCACTTTCACATCAGTGACAGCCAACTTTGTTATTTTATATTAAAAACAACAAGGAGGAGAAAAACATGTATTTTCAGGATCTATGGAACTGAAGGTTCTCAGGTATTTCCCTCTACTTACTACTTCACCTCCAGATGACCTTTATTAGGGTGAATCCCCAAGCAGGGTGAAGTTCTAAAATATTTAGTAGCCAGCCATTTATCTGATTATTTATTTACTCATTATTTTCATCTTTCTTTTTCAAAAAGACATGAGTCTTATTCAAACATCTCCCATGCTAGCATGCCTTGCCCTGTCCACCAGCCTGGAGCTGTTCTTTAGATGGTAGTATCAGGATCTCATTCCTTTATGAGAGCAGAAGACAGAGCACTGACCTATGGATTGGCTGCTTCATGTAGCTGCCTGATTTCACTGACTACAGGATTGAGCCCAGCTACTTAAAAAAGCACCAAAAAGAAGATCAGCAGTAAAAGAGAATACTTTATACATAAAGATGTGCAACACCAGCAAGGGAAATCAACAACTGACAGACAATCTCTCAAATTTTCCTCAATTTGATGGGCTTGTTTGCCTCAAATAAGGCAAATGAGCAAGTTTCATCACAAAAACTGTTAAAAATATTCACTCGTAAAGCGTTTGGGTCAATACCTCCACTTGGACCATATTGTTTTAATACTCTGTTAAAACACTTTTATTTCTGCATGTTAAATACATGAATGTAGGAATGCCTCAGTGTTATTAGTTACATATGTCAGCCTTGATTCAAGGCATTAGGTAATGGTCCATCTATACTGTGACTCAGAGTGGAAGGGACCTGTTGACCATTGCTTTGATCGTTGCTTTGGGGTCACCACTTTAGATCTCCTTCCAAGAGATGACCTTTCTGTATCCAGTAGGCAGGTTTCTCTACAGTTGGTTCAGGCTGGAATAGAGAATGAATTGTGAGAATTAAGTAGGAAGAGAAACACACTTGGTCCTCAGCTGTCACATCAATTTAGAGGGTTTTTTGAATTAAAATTGAATTGTTCTTTACCAATACATTCTGAGGCCTGAGTGTGCCTCAGTTCAGAGGTTACAGAAGGCGACTCCAAACCTTTCTAAATCAGCAATATATCTTAAATTTAAGGTGAGGGACTTCACTGAAATAAACACAATACAGACTCCAGTGCTGAAAACTTAGGTAAGCCCTCCCTCAAGCAGTTCTGACTGACACAGATGGAATACAGAACATTAATACTAAACCCCAGATACCCAGGATGACTCCCCTTAGTACAGAAATTATTCCTGAAAATATCAACATAATTTTTTTTGGATTGACATTTAGGGCAAGGAGGGGAATCACTGAGGTCAAAATAAATCCAACTACGTTGACATGGTTCTCCATCACAAATGACAAACTACTGCTATCATCACTTCAGTCTGTTCACTGTAGTTTAAGACTCAATATTACAGAAATGCAAAGTCATCAAACAGAAAAATTGTGCAGAGCAAAAGAACAGTTACTAACAGTTCAAAGCCATGGACAAAATATGTAATTCATCAGAGGCAAACTGAGATGCAGAAAAGTTGCAAGAACCCACTAATACCTTGTAAAAATGTAAATGTATGTTAATATCCATACATTTCTTTCTTGCTTAGCCAGTACCCCTATCACTGTGGATTACATCAGTTCTCAGGGTCCTCAAGTCACTGCTGATTGAACAGATTACAATAACCTATTCTTGGAACAAATCCCAGAATAGATATTACACTACCACTCAGAAAAAATAAACTGTAACACCTCACACCAAAGAAACAAAAAAAACCCCTCAAACTCTGATCTGTAGAACTTTACTCTTTACCTCCTCACTTCTATCATCTGTCATTTATCTCTGTTCTTTCTCAATCAGTGGCAATGGCTATTCCTTAAAACAGGAGAGCAAGAATAGATGTAAGGGTAGGTAATGAAAAAATAATGTAGTAACCATAATGAGGACAAGGGGCTTTTCAGACATCTCTTGAATTAAATGGCTGGTGACAACTCTTTCAACCACAACATATAACGAAATACAGTACAGGGTAGGGGGATCATACAACTAATAATGAGGTGGAAAGAACAGGTAGGGGAAGCCAAGAGAAAGTTCAGGTATGAAATTCAACATTCAGTATAAAACTCAGAAGAGAGCAAGAGCTACAAAAGGATGGGGTTACAATACAATGTCTGGAGGGGAAAGGAGGAAGAAATCCCAGATGTCTGCAAAAAAAAATTTCTATTCTTCTCTAGGGAAAATATGCAAGAAAGTGGCATTGGAACTGAAACTCAAACTACATGCTCATTAGGGTACTGCCACTGGGCAGTAAGAGCAGTTATATCAGTGCTATCTAAATGAAGGAATGATCTTAATAACTATCAAGTAACTCTGAGTTCAAGATGATCAGATTTCTCAGCTTTTCCTCTATCTGTGGCCACACATAATGTGTTCTTAAACATGTAAGGTTTACCTTTACGTTTATCTATAATTGACCTTCCTTCCAGCATTATCTGTTAAGTTTTAACAACATATTAGAGAATAAAATTTTCAACCACAAATGGAAACCTGGGAACAAGGTCCAACAGTGTAGTTGAGCTCTCTCAGAAGCTGTTCATGAGCACCACTTAGGAGTTCATCTCCGTGGCTCCCACTGGAGTAGTTTTACACACACCAAACAACAGCTCTCGCGCCACAAGAAGTTGCACTGATTTCAATAGGATCTGCCCAGGAATAAGACTGGATTCCACAGGAAGACAGATGGAAAAGAGCATCTCTGTTGCAAATACTGAATTCAACAAAAGACAGCAGAGAATTCATGTTCTACATGTACCACGTTACCCTCCAGGGTGTCTGTGGGGTGGAGACTGCAGGGGACTTCCCACTCCCTGCCCACACCAAAGCAGCTTTGCCTTCCAAGGCAGGAGAAGCAGGATGAGGTTGGAGAGAACAGTAAAGCACAGAGAAACAGAGCCACGAAACTGTGGCCTGGCCTTTCAGCCAGGGATGTTTTTTCATCTAGTTATCAAGTATATGCCTTTTGTTGATCCATTCTCAAATCCAACCAGGTGATACATTTTAAACTATTATGCAGGAAAACTGCATATATTCAAAGGGCTTGCTAAGAAAGGGGAGCACATTTACCATAATGAAAATACCCAGGAGAGGAGACTTCAACCTGAAGAGCAAGTAAGAGGGGAAAGAAGCTACTGACCTACTTCAGAGATGTATGGTCATGACAGGTTAGGTCTAAACACAGTCTAGACAATCTCACACACTCACAGCAAAAGGGTTTCTATTTTAGGAGCACATTCCCTATCCCGTGTCTTCAGAGAAGAAATAAATTCTCGATTAAACTTTTTAAAATGTAGTTTTATATAGATAAAGCTTGTGTTTTAATCACTTCTATCTGACAAATATATGTTCTTCTGCTCTCTTGTGACAAGTGCAACAGAGGATGGATTCTCAATTGTTCTTCATTCTTTTAATATCTCAACAAAAAAACCCACTAAGAGAACACTTATATTAATCACCAAATTGGTAAGACAGTCCACTAAGGGCAAGCATAATTCAGTGTTGTATGGATTACTTCATAAGGTCAGGCTGGGGAAAATAAAATTTGCAAGCTGGCTGGAGAGAAGATGACAAAAGGAAGACATCCTTGAGTCCAATACTCAGCAAACCTACAAAGACTTTGCACCCAGCTCCTACTGGAGATCCCTTGGTAACTTTAGAATAGAGACCAACCAAAAAAAAACACCAAAGCAAAAAAATCCAGCAGATGGCCCTAAATGAGGAGAACAGAGACAGGTGACCAACTAGCCTGAGAGAAATAAAAATAAAATGGGAGCAGTGCCACAGTGTTATCATTTTTGTAGAGCCACCTGGAGAGGTAGCAGGCTTATCAATGAATGCCAAAAATTAGTAGTACCCATCTGCTCACCCTAATAAATAACCCTTACTAGAAAAAATACAAAGAATGTCATTCCCTCAGCACTACTCACATGTTTACATGTTTTCAGCTGACCTATTTGTTTAAAATATTTATTTAGGTCTTACATGGCTTAACAACTATTTGCCATGAACACAATAATGCTTTAAGGTGACCTTTGGAAGCATGGGGCAAGTCAGTAGCTGTGAGAATTCACAAAAACAAAAGGCTCCATTAACTTCCTTTCAAATAAGTGAAAGCTCTGCAATCATCACTGCTTTCAAAATGCCTTTAGAAAAATATCTCTCACCAAACAATCTGACTGATGGCAAAACCTTACATGAGAGGGGCAGTTCAAAATTTGAGAATTAAGTGCTCCTCTGGAGATAAGAGCAGTGGGAAGCATATCCATTCAAAGAGAAGTGTAAGAACCATGGTACAAACTCCATGTTCCTCCTCTCCTGGCCCCCCCAAATGGCAGTGACCAACCATCCTGCTGAGTATAAGAGTGGATTGAGAAGGGAGGACAGAGCTAGCAGGAGGTAAAATGAGGAATGCTCAGGTCTCTCAAAGCACCACTAGAAAGAGAAGTGTTACGGAAGAGAAGACTAAAGCAGACAGAGGGGCTTGTCTCCATGAGGGTAAAAGCAAAATGCCTCTTCTTTAGCACTAACCTTTAACAGCTCCAACCATTGCTTATGTAGTGAATGAAGGCACAAGAGTATGGAACAGCAATCTGAACTTGTTAAAACTGAGATACTTTCAAGCTGGACTTTAAATTCAGCAGTGTATTTATTTTTCATAGATGACATGTACAGCTGGAAAGTACCCTGTTCTGTTTAACATCAACAATTCTACTACCTCAAGATAAGCAACTGAATCACATAACACTGTCCAGATCCACACAAAGTCATCTAGAAAAGGACAGACCTGTCTAAAGTCATCACTATCTTTGCAAATACAGTGTTGTCATAGCACTTGTGCATAAATGTTTTTACACTAAATATGCCTTTGCTATGGCAAAACTAGGACAGAACTAAACTTAAGACATGCATATATAAGCATGTATGAAGAAAAAGGAGAACATAGCAAAAAGCATTTTTGAGAAGATACAAATCACAAAATGTGAGCAAACATGTAACCACACAGGCCAGGGTTCTGTAAACACACACACGGGGTCAGAGCTCCTTCACAGTTACTACAATGGATTTTTAAAAACTCCAAAACAGCAATTTACCAAAATGAAACAAACAGATACTACACAAAAAACAAGTGCCACTGAAACATTTTTTTCTCTGTTTAATTCTATATATACTAAGGAAAATAATGTCTTGAAAAATAAAGTTATTTTGATTGTGTACATTCCTTTAAATTTGGTGATGTTCAAAATTTTGTATCTCAACAAAACCTGCAAAAATCTGACCAGCTACTCCTGGGTGAGAAGTGAGACCCTTGGCTCCTGTAGTCTCAAGCACCTTTACCAAGCACCAGTTGCAAAACATGGCTCTTCCAGCTGAAGCACAAAACACAACACTATAGCATAGCTATGCACATTATTTCCACTGCTTTGCATTCCCTGCATTAGCAGGAACCAACAGTCAAATAATAAAAAGCAGCTAACACAATTTGGTTCACCTGTGAACTAACCCACACTTTTTGAAATAACGTGGATTAAGAGTGGGAACTCTCAGATATAACACCAAACAAAAGGCTCTGTTTAAACCCAAATAAACAAAGCCTTCCACCACAGAAAATAAATTTTGAGGTCAAGTTACAGGACTTTACCTGCAGTACTTTTCACATGACATCCCCTTTCTAGTCCAACAATAACAGCTGTTGAGGTTTTTTAAATAAATATTTTTAGGAAACACTTGAGGCAAACCCTGCATCCCTGAAAACTTGAATGCAAAACAGACATCCTTAAGTTTTCATTCCCATTATAAACACAAATCAGGATAAAATGTAAAGCTTCTACAATGTTAATCATCCAATGTTAGTAGCAAAACATTCCTTTAGTCCCTCCTTTAGCTGACTGCATCTTATCATAAAACATCCATGTTTCAATATGATGTAAGGTCCATTGCCAGGGCAGACAGATCCTGACTGTGCTCCAAGAATGAAGAAAGTATTGTGTTGAGTGTTGTGTTCAGTTCTGGGCCCCTCAGTTCAGGAAAGATATTGAGGGGCTGGAGCGGGTCTAGAGAAGAGCAACAAGGCTGGGGAAGGGACTGGAGCACAAGTGCTGTGGGGAGAGGCTGAGGGAGCTGGGGGTGTTTGTGCTGGAGAAGAGGAGGCTCAGAGGTGACCTCAGCACTGTCTGGAACTACCTGAAGGGAAGTTCTAGCCAGGTGGGGGTTGGTCTCTTCTCCCAGGCACTCAGCAATAGGACAAGGGGGCACGGGCTCAAGCTCTGCCAGGGGAAATTGAAGTTGGAGAGCAGAAAAAAATTCTTTCCAGAGAGAGTAATCAGGCATTGGAATGGGCTGCCCAGAGAGGGGGTGTATTCCCCATCCCTGGAGATTTTTAAACACAGATTGGCCGTAGCACTGAGTGCCATGATCTGGAAAAGGGACTGGAGTTGGACCAAGGGTTGGACTTGATGTCGGAGGTCTTTTCCAACCCAATTGATTCTATGATTCTATGAAAGGCAGCCAGTGCCACAGATAATTTCTTCTTTTGGATATGGCTTTGTACCCACTGCTGAAGGCTTCTCCTGATACCTTTGAGAATTGTACAACCAAAAAATTATTTAAAGATACAACACATATTCTCATTATCAAGCATTAAATGGCTCTCATTAAGAAAAAAGCATGCCTGTAAGTGGTAACACTGATCTACACTTACACAGCCCGCTGAGAACATGCCGCATCCTTTTCATAAAGGTCTTGTGGGGACAGGATTCCTCCCAAAGCAGGGTATCCTGCCTCCAGCATGCATAACATTCAATTTATTTAAGAAGAAACTGTAATCACCTAAGCAGATATATTCCTATATTTTAACCTTTGAAAATATTTCATTTTGCTAGAAATCTAATGAAAAAGATGCACAACCAAGATTCGTATTTTCTTTAAAAATCAGATGTGCACCCCAGCAATAAAACTTGATTCAGTTTTCCAGGTCTTAATTATTTACTGCATTTTACTTTTCTAATCTGTCTTGCATTCACATTTGATTAAATACAGTTAGTTAGCAAGAATTACTCTACCCAGACCTGAAAATACTTCAACACTCTAAAATTTGGGATCAAAAATCTTCCTTCCTTCCTTCTCTTGTCTCAGCATAAACAAGTTCAGGTTTTGATCTCTTATGATTCCCCTCTGAGACGAAATTTTACCATATGTGCAACCAAAAATTGTTACAGCCTTGTTCAACGGGTCTTTTTGTCTTGAATGTATCCAGAACTACGTGGCATCTGCTCATCTCAGTGCAACAACAGAGTGTTTCCTCCCTTGCCTTTCCATCCAGGCTACCAGACTGAATAATGGTCAGTGACGGACTGACTGAAAACAAAACTTGGTAACTAGCCCACCCATAACAATCACATCCCTACAAACCATAATTTATAGAAGTACAACCAGCAAGAGTAAGCATTCCAATTTAATTATCTGACTCAGAGCCTGAAGGGCCAGGAGTTTGGAAAAGGTCTTACTTTCCTATAAACAGAGCAATCAATGGGTAATCAATGACACAGTAAGCACAAAATCTCAGTTCTGTCATGTACCACTGAATCTTTTTAATAAATTCATTTTGGCTACTGACAAACACGGGTATTTGGGGGAAATGGTTTTAAAAGTATGATATTTACCTACTCTAAAAGGTTCTTTCCTATGGAAGTGCATATATGAGATGGAATTACGTTAGTCAAACTGAAGAACAAATTAAACACATGAAATCTTTGCTGTTGGTACCAGGTTATTTCAGCTGCCACTCTACCTCAGGAACATCAGAGTTTTTCTAGGACAACAGTCCTAATGCTGGGAAAGTCCAAGCAGCATCAGAGAGGTGAACTTTGTTCTTTGTCCTCCTGTACCAGAAAGCAACTTGTGTCTGCTGAATGGGGGCACTTTGTCTTTCTTTGTAAGATGCCTGAGTATCTACTCTAAGGGCATGAATCTAATTATTTGGCCTTATTGTAGTGTGCTGGCAGAGTTTTCCTCAAATAATTATGGTGTTTTTCCTGGCTGACTTGGAAAATTAAGAAACTTCTAGGAGCAAAGAAAACAAATGCACAAAACAAACGAGATGCTCTTGGTACATAATAGATGGAAGTTTTCAGCTACCCAGACATCCTTAATTATTTTCAGCAAATAAGTTATCTGGCTAAAGTTGCTTTTTGTAGTAAAGATTTTGCATTCCTCTGCTGAGTTAATCTCATCTTGAAGCACTCAGTATTTCATGAACAAAAACAGCTTATTTTTTTCTTGCAGCTATTAAAAAGAGAGTAAAGTCATGAAGTGAAGCCAACAACATCTTTTTCTGTAGCATCTAGAGAAGATAAGAAAAGGAGGTTTTCAGGCTTTTCATGCCACTTAGAATCATAGAATCGATTGGGTTGGAAAAGACCTCCAAGATCATCAAGTCCAACCCTTGGGCCAACTCCAGTCCCTTTACCAGATCATGGCACTCAGTGCCACGGCCAAGCTCACTTTAAAAACCTCCAGGGATGGGGAATCCACCCCCTCTCTGGGCAGCCCATTCCANTCTTTCCTGAACTGAGGGGCCCAGAACTGAACACAACACTCAAGGTGTGGCCTCACCAACGCAGAGTACAGGGGAAGGCTCACTGCCCTGGGCCTGCTGGCCACGCTACTTTTGATGTAGGACAGGATCCCATTGGCCTTCTTGGCCACCTGGGCACACTGCTGGCTCATGTTGAGCTTCCTGTCAATTAGTCCCCCCAGGTCCCTTTACTGCCTGGCTGCTCTCCAGCCACTCTGTGTCCAGCCTGGAGCGCTGCAGGGGGTTGTTGTGGCCAAAGTGCAGGACCCGGCACTTGGCCTTATTGAACTTCATCCCACTGGAATCAGCCCATCTCTCAAGTTCCTCTGCAGAGCCCTCCTGCCTTCCAGCAGGTCGACACTCCCTCCCAACTTGGTGTCATTTGCTGATGATGGACTCAATCCCCTCATCTAAGTCATCAATAAAGATGTTAAACAGAACTGGACCCAACACAGACCCCTGGGGAACACCACTAGTGACCAGCCGCCAGCTAAGACATTCTGTTGCTACTGAGCAATGGCAGGGGGCTGCCTTGTTGCAATGGTCGGCCCAGAGCCTTTATCCCTAAATATTGAAGAATCAGCTTTTTAAAATTACTTGTGTTATTTATTATCTTATGACTAGAAGACACAAAGACCACTTGCATTACAGAGCAGTCATACAATGGTGCAAATTCATTCCCCAGGCTGTGGTATATTTGTATTTAGGATTTTAGGGTTCAGAATGAACAGAGAACTCTCAAGAATTACCATAAACAGCTTTCTACAGAAAAAAATGGTTCACATCTCACTCTGCTTATACTCTGGCTTCCTATGAGGGGAAAGGCCTAGTTCAAATACAAATCACAAATTATAAATACCAAAAGGTGGTAGATGTGTCATCAGGAGGGAACCTCTATCAGCAACCATCAGTAGGAAATAGAACCAGTTTTCTGCGAATTTTGTATTCATATCTGGTGATGAGAACTTTAAATAATATCATCAGTGACACTCTGAACAGGTACACTTTGACAGGTGCAAATCTTTGGTTCTGTGTGATACTACATTTTAAGAGTGATGTATTTCACAATGTAAATGTATTACCTAACATATATTTTGCAGACCAGCCTCTAAAAACTGTTTACTTTTTATACAGCACCTCATATTTCAAGGAATGGAAAGCCATTCAATTTGAAATCACCAGCATTCTTTTTAAAACCAACTTATTTTGAATATTTCCAGTAACAGAATAAAGTCACCTAAGCCCAGATTCTGGACTGACCATGCACACCTGAGGCATGATCTCCATAAGGCAGATGGTTTGGCTGCAATAGGGGGTGTTTTCTGCATATGTGTACATGGGGAATGTGGACTGCAAAAATACATTCCCCCTTGGTTAAGCCACTTCAATTTGCATAGAGGATTTTTCCACGTACCATAGTGCTCTAGCAATTAAATTCTCATCAGATGGCTCACTGTACTAATTGTTGAAGCATAGATTGAGATAATTCTGACTTAGCCTACTCCAGAAAGAAGTGGAACCCCAGAAAGGACAACATTATCCTGATACAAAGAACCCAATGATTCAACAACTGGAATTTTCCTCCACATCCCAGATGTT
The DNA here is from genome assembly GCA_013396695.1 of Sakesphorus luctuosus. Taxonomy (NCBI): domain Eukaryota; kingdom Metazoa; phylum Chordata; class Aves; order Passeriformes; family Thamnophilidae; genus Sakesphorus; species Sakesphorus luctuosus. The sequence continues at coordinate 203,870 of VWZD01001589.1, read as the reverse complement.
CACAACATGCACATCCTTGTTTAAAATCTCAGTTACAAGTCCTCCACAGAATTAATGCATCAGTTAAGGTGAAGGTTTATCTCCCACTGTCTAACTTCTCATGATGAATACAATTTACTGAGGAGCAAAACTGCCCACAAGGAAATCAAAGCCTAACAACAGAAAGAGATGGATGGTCCCAGAGCTGGGCTTAGGAATGACAGGACTTTTAAAGATAACTCCAGGACCAGCCTCCTGTAGAAATTTCTGTATTTGACAAAACCCCAGGATCACAGAATACTTTAGGTTCAAAGAGAGAACTGGAGGTGGTCTAGCTCCACACCTTGTTCAAAGCAGGTCACTGAGGGGGCCTGTCCAATTGGGTCTAAATGTCTCCAGCAACAGAGTTTCCACAACTTCTCTGGGCAAATTAATTATAGATAATTTGGATTTAGTGCTCTCCCCACCATGAGTTCCTCAGAGAGACCCACACAATGCATTTGATTGCTAACACAAGAAAGAAAACCTACAGTGGAGAGAATATCCCTTTTAATGTTTTCAAAAAGGGAAAATGGGCAGAGACTACACAAGCAAACCTTGGGAAGGATTCAAAGGTTCACAAGTATCTGGACAAGTCACACAAAGAGAAATTCCACACACATCCAATTCTGAGGTCTTAAAAACTCCACTTACTACCCTGTCTACATCTGGCCTGTAGTACACAATATACTACAAATGCTCTACCTTTTCTTTTCTTTCTGCATCCAGCTACCAGCACAACATACTGATGGACTTTGCAATTCTACTGCACAGCTGCTTATCCACAGCACTGAAAAAAAACCCCAAAATATGCTGGAAGATTTCTGTGATCTCTACAGTGAGGCAAACAACCAGATTTTAAACACATAAATAAATAAGTAAACAAATTAATAGTAATTGATTTCTTGGACTGTATTTTGCAAAATTATTTTTTCTCAGTTATGGATTTACACTCCAAACATCTACATTATTTCTACTTCAGAATTTATTTGTGGAAAGGAGGTTGTTGTGCCACAAAATAAGAACAGTTTTCATTTAAAAATAATTCATTTCAGATCTCATCCATCATTAACAGAGATGGCCATTTAAGCAGAAAAGCTGATAGGTTTATGACAAGCTATTGTGTACTTTTCCAGATGATGGCAACACACTGACAGCTTTAAAGAAGATGTGTTACTGTAATGTTTATTATCCAAGCAACCTTCTCCATCTGCAGCAATCTAAGAACTTGCATTTACAGTTGATTATAACTTTTGTTAAGTTCCAACACTTGCTAATCATCTCAGAGACTATGAAAAATGGCATCATCTGTCTCAAGCCCTCTCCTGTAGACACACTATTCTTCTAAAAGTCTGAAAGACAACACATGCCAATTCTTTCTCCTAAAGCATCCATTCTCAGTTCTTCTAAAATATTTCAGACAGCACTATTCTATTTTCTTCTTCTGTAAGATGTGTCAGCCAATGGAACATAATTCATCCTCAGGCTAAGAAGTTTACAGTAAGCTTTCTTTTGCAAGCAGCAGAATCAGCAAAACTTTATTTCCTCTCTGTTTGAAGGCAAAGCTTGTTTGCAGATTCAGTGGTAAGGGACGAATTCATCCTGCTACCTCTCCTTTAGCTGAGGAATTAATGGGATCTCTCTCCTTCATTAAGCCTGTTTTTCTCACACACCACCTGTAACTTGCTGTCTCTGGAGATGCAGACATTCCTTGTGAAATGTATCTGAAGAGGAAAAAAGAGGGCTTACAGCAGATATACAAATACCATCCTGCAGCCATCATTTCCTCAGGAATCTATGCTTAAAAACTGGAATTTTTAAGAGTAAGTATTAAACTCAACCCAACAGTCAAAAACTAATGGCAAAACATTGCATTCAGCAACAGCTTATGTGAAAGCAGCACTCTGGTTCTCAAAAATCAGACAACTTTATAGTCTATTCTCACTTACAAAAAAATCTGCCATTCTGGGAGCAAATCACACTTATGGACATCCATTTCACTTCTTTCATATCACTCATCCAGGGTGCTCACTTCTTTCACCAGGCTGCAACACATTTAATGGTGAACAGGTTGATTAACAACCAGAAATCTAAAACAAGATGCCACTGCATTTCAATGTAGATGCACAGGGATTGCTGGAGAGTCTTTGCAGAATCAAACCATACATGAAAAGAGGAGCTGTGCAACACAAACTGCACATTTCAATGTGGGTGATCCTGGGCAGAAGTCTGGGAGTCACTGTTTTTTAAAGGTCTGCTTTTCCAAAGGTATTGGGAGATATGACAGCAATGATGATAGTTTTTTGAAACAGTAAAAACATAGAGATTATAAGCTATTTTCAAAGTCAAAGAAGTTGATGAACTGACATATTCAAACACAAGAAACCAAATCCCAATTCCTAATCAATAGAGGTCAGACAACTATTCTGTAATTATATCCTAGAAATTCTTGTGGCAGTCATTGAACAGGTTTGGGACAGAGGAAGAAAAGTTTTCCCAACTTGTACAATAATATCTTGATCTTCTGCCTATGCTGTCTCAAGAAACATAACAACCAAGATAGGAAATCTTGCTTCACAATACAGTAAGTAATATATTAAACAGTATTTTTCTGCTTGTATTTCTATTTGACACCACATTTTCATTGACCCATTTCTCAGATTTGTAGCTTAAAAATATTGTTCTCCTTCTAAAGGGAATGACTAATTTTTAGAGAAACAAAGGCAAGTGAGAAAAATCATTAGCTTACCTAGGTCCCTCCTCAATTGCAAATGCACAAGTAGTAATATAAGCTCATCAATCAGCAGCTAGGGACAAAAAAAATAACTATTTAATCACCTACCTAATTCATTTTCTGTGGTCTGGATCACTCCCTAAAGCACACAAATATTCTTGTAATACATATGGCCCAAAATCACTGTAGATGAGCATGGCCTGAGCACGTCACGATTGTTTAAGAAGGTCATGTCTGCTTCTAAACAAGTCTATGTGCTGTGCTATGTTACAGCCACTATGAACCTTCTTTCTTGTAAAGCAGTAGAGAAAGTATCACCTGACAACTCAGTATCCTGTTGGTATAGTATTTAATGTTGCTTCAGTAAGTCTTAAATGCTCCTGAGGAAAAAAAAAATTGAGGCTCCTTTTAATATTCATGAATTGCCACAGGTACAGCATTGGGGCAGCTCACCCAGTAAGGTACAATCCAGCAGGGAATAATGGGATAGAAATCTAGTTCAGACTAAAAACGTTTCAAATTCTTAAAATGAGAAATTCAGCCAATCTGAACTAGGACAGTCCAACAGCTTTGTCTACAAACTTGCCCTTATGCAGAGAAGTTTCCTCTGGTTGCCCATCAAACTCACATAAATGTAAAGGCACATCCCAACATGAAGCCACACTGCTNAAAAAGAGGATTAGCATAAAGCGTCTAACTTTAAAATGGAGGCCCACTTCTAAGAAACTCAATTGTGGGTACTTCTGCACTTGCCATATCATAGACATACAAATATATTGGTTTATGTGATTACCATCTCAGTAGGTAACAAACTAGAAAAGCCAACACACCAGCATTTCCCAAGCTTGCCACTAATTAAATCATATGCATACAGGTTCAGTCCAAGGATGATCAAAGTTAATGAAAAATATTCCAGTGTAATGCAATGAACCATGGATCCGTTCCAGACAGCTTGCTGCTACTCCATCCTCTTTCTTCTTCATCAAAAAGCACTCCAGCAGTGTGAAAGTGAAGAGGACTCCATATGAATCTACAGATTTTGAATTTCCCCTCAGATCTGAATTTTAAATTAATAAGTTGACAGTTGACTACATTACATACAATTAAGTAACCTTTTCCACAAAGGTGTTTTAGAGGCTACTCCAGGTTTTGAAGGAAAACAGACTAATACCATTATTGTTGCACCAACAGCTTTAAAAGATTTCAACTGTTTTTGTCATACACACATTTATCCTTATTAAAATTTATTTGTGTCACACTGTTCACACCTGCAACAATATATTGTCATATCTGAGCATGGGAAATGTCAGTTCAATGTACTGGAAATAAGGCACTAAATTTATAAGGTTTCCAAAGATTAACAGAAAGATAAACTAAGGTCATCTAAAGTCAAAAGAAATAAAGAATGAGTGCTCAGACCAAATATATATTTCTAATTACATCTGAAATGCTGTCAAACAACCAGTAAACTGGACATTACATTTATGAAACCCATCTGAAAAGCTTTTGATTCAATTCTTGTTACCAATGTTTTTCCACATCCTCTTTTTCAATAAATGCTTCTATTAAAAATGAGAATTTGATTTTAGCACCTCAAAACTCATCTCCCAGTGCTGTACAGATGTTCTGTAGTCACGGTTTCAGCAAATGTCATTTAAGATCAGCCTAAAGGCTCTCATTCATTTAAGGCAGAGCTGGGCAGGAGTTGCTCTAAAATCTTTATTTGGGAATCCAATATATGCATCACTGCTAATAGCCACTGCATAATGTCTCAAATGCAATGAGCATCACAAAGGAAATGAAACAATAGAAAATAATCTTTTCTGTTCAACAATCAAGAGTCAGTTAAATGAAAACTCAGGTTGTCAGCTTTCAATAAGAGAAATAGTGTCCACACTTAAAACTTCACATTCCACCCATACTGGGACACAACCTCAAATGAAAAATAGTGTTTAGACACAATTTCAATAAAACTTATGCATGCAATGCTGCCTCGTCAGCCACCTTACATCTTTTCTATTCTGAGACAGATTTCAAGCAATTCTTGTTGGAAAATGCACTGTGGGTTTTTTAAGTACTTCCAAGTTCAAGAAGTTTTGCAGATATAGCAAAAGAGGTTTATTCTTAGCACCTCCTTCTACTTCATGTTGGAGAAACATACTAAAAACAATGGAAAGGGAACGGTATCACCACAACTTGTGTTATCACACCTTAGGTCTGCTTTGCTGCAGCTACTCAGAAGCCCTGAACAGCTGTGCCTTTGTGACCAGGGAGTCAGAGCTGCAGGGTTTTATTCCCATGCAATGCAAAAACATCCCTCATGGAGCCCTAAAATCCTGAATTGGAATGGGAAATGATCTCCCAGACTGCTTGCCCCTTCTCACTCCATCCCTGTCTGACAGTAAAGAGACAGATGTCAGAAAATGATGACTGAAATCCTTGTCATCTTTCTTCTCCTTCACTTTGCCACCCAATTAAAAACAATACTAGCAGGGCTTTTTTACTGGGTCCAGAGATGTAAGAAATGGTTCTAAACTCAGCCCTTGACTGAGCAGAGGCACAGCCACAGGATAACATGGACTACTATATTTTAAGATGCAGTGAGTAAAAAGTGAATCCTATAAATTTCCCCAGGCACTAATACTGCTCTTGAGAGAAAAAAAGAGACTTTCTTCTACTTTAAAACACAACTGTCAGCTCACTCTCCTTAATAAGAGCCCACTATCTCTGAAATGTGCAAATGGAACTTACAACTTGTACCAAGAAGTAAATTCTATTTACTGTAACAGGGTTTTTTTAGATAATGCAAATACCTTTATTCTTTTTTTTTTATGATTCCTTACCTCTGAAGCTCTTTCCTGTTGACTGAGTGAAACAGCAATCAACAACCAGGTTCTTTTTATTCTTCCATTTATTTACTAGTTATTTAGGCTGTTGTGTTCCCTTACAGTTAATGGGTTCTAGAAACAGAAGACTACTTCATCTCTCAAGAACTATTAATCCAAAGTCTTAGGCTGGAATTGCAAATATATACTATTTTACAGTAAACAAAATCTGTTTAGAAACTCTGTATCATCATTTACATTCGATCCCACATCACATGGGTTGCAAACACAAATAAAGTAGGAAAAAAATAAAACAAAAGTATAGGGGAAAGCAGCTATACTACACAGAGTGTGGTATTGACTTGCATGTTGTAAAAGGAAAAAAAGCCACGAACTCACCACATCAGTTTCTAAATGGTACAGTTCATTCCAGCCCATTTAACCTACACAAAATGCTGGACCTACATGAACAGCACAATTTGCAAACAATACAGACAGCTCTGCCAGCAAGTCTCACACAATCACAGTACCTGTCTCAATACAGTTGGTCTCACAGCAATACAAATTTCAGAAGGTAAAACAAAAATATAGTAAGGTTGCACTGCTAAACATTTTCAGTTTGGTTTCCTTTACTCTGGTCTTTTTAGCAAACTTATTTACTATAATTACATATTTTTTTAGCCACTCTGCTGTTATTTCCTTGATTCCAGCACTAAAATTCACCACAGGTGAATGGATAATGTATTTCTTCTTCTAAATCCCACACGACTTTATCAAGCCTCTGCGCTGCCTCCTCAGTCTGCCAACACACTGCTGAGCTGCAAGATGAAAGACTTCCTTTGCTCTTTTAAGGACAAGTGTACCCAAGAAGACACCCAAGAATTAACTGCCTAAGGAACCTCCATTAACAGGCTTAAAATTTTACTTTGCATATTCTAAAGTTACAAATGTATATGGGTTACCAGAAGACAGAAAACCTGATGTGCAAATATTCTACTTATTATGAAACATTTTCTGTAACTGTAGCTAAATAAATGCATTAATTATGTTTAAAGCCTAAGGGTAAAAAAGTAGTGTTTCCCCTTAAAAACACTTCAACAACTGACACTGAATTAAAAACAATGCTGCTGATAAATATTCATGATAAATTTTATAATAAAAGCCCTCAATTTAAAGTTCTGCCCATTCAAATAAATACAAGTTGAATTTCAAAAGGCATTCACTTAATCCTGCTCTAATTTCCTAATACAACTGTTCTCTGGTTCTGTTAGAGGTTTACAGCCAGGATTAATTCACATGTGTTGGGGAACACTTACTTTGTAACACTGTACTTGATTACACATGAACAGGACTGCCTTTATAGCCTTCAGGAGGTGCTGATGTCTGTAACTTGTTAAAGAACTACTTTCAAAATATCCTGTTCAAGCAAAGCAAGGCAAGCATGACTTAAAATATAGATTTAAATTGTGTCTCCATCCAGTCCTGCTACCATCAGATAAAAAAAAAGTCAGAGTGTTACACTAAAAAGAACAAGACTAATATCACTACCTTCTTTCTTTGCCATTAAAGCTAGAAAATAGGATATCTTTGGGTCCATGGCTCACAGCACCCAAGGGTAATGGGCTCCCAAGCAGCTTCATGTTTTTAACATCTTTAATGTTACCACATAACATCTCCTATAAGGCTTGCTAATATTGATAGGCATAGAGTGTTTACAGGCATGGAATGTTGATTTACCAGACAAAGCCCAGCACAAGGAACAAGTGAAAACCTTTGTTTGAAAGGCCTTGAGAAAGCCACGTCTTTTGTTTTTGTCAGAGAACCTTCCTGTGACACCAGACACTTGCAAGGGGCACTTCACTCCAAAGCAAACCTACAAGAGAGCTCAGGATACACAGCTCAGACTACGGCACACAGAAGCGTTTCTCCATCCAGTGTTCAGCCAACAAAGGCAACACCCCCTCACCTTGCATTTTAAGCCAAGATCTACACTTTGACTAGGTGAAAGAAGCCATACAAGTGAGGGAAGAAAAGAAAATAACAACATGAAAGAATCAACTCTATTATTCATTAAGATGTTATTACAGCTCAAGGTCACATATGGCAAAACAATCTTCAGATAATGCCACATTATGTACTGAGAGAATCAAAATTCAAACATAGTAATTGTTATTATCTTTTTCTTTAAAACCATCTGTAGAATTGCAATTTGCCACACGCTGAAAGATCATGTTCCACACAGGCCCAGCAGGCTCTGCCACTCAGGGTCTGGAATGAGAGCAGTCAAGGGACACTGGGGTCAACTGAGCTCCTAACATTAGGTGAGAAAATAGGATTTGGTAGAACCTGTAATAGCTCTGAAGTTTATTTTAAAAGGAGTAATTTAAATAATAACACAGGGAGTTTGATAAAAGTAACTAGAATAAATGTGGTGTTCCCACATACTTAGTTCAAGTCTACTCAGCAGAGATTCTGTTTGTAGAGTAAATACTACATAAACAATATAACCTACCACAAGTAAACAGGAAAAAAACGGCACCATTAGAATAAGATATGCTGTGAGTGGAAGTAGTGGAATAAGAACCACAATCTGTGCAGAGAGGGAGAGGGGCAGAAGGGAAAACAGACACAGTTAACCTTTATCAAAAAACATCTCTCCATCTGTTTAGAACAATGTACTTTTGTAAAACCTGACAAAGTTAGTGAGGCAACATAAAAAGCAAGCAGCTCTTCTAAGTTCAGCAAACCTATATAGAGCAAATATTTCATTATTTCTTCAATATCTGACAATTTTACATGTGGAATGCCATATCGGTCCATTTTACAATATTAACTTCCCATGGGAAGAACTGGTGCAATGGACTGGGCAATTTTCACAGTGAGAGTATAATAGAATGAAAGTTAAAACAAATGTTGGGCTAAAAGTTACTTTCGCAGCCTAAATAAATAAGAAAGCAATGAAAAAAAATATGCTAACAGTCTAAAAGTAAGAACACCCTTAACAAAGGTCTTGAACACTTTCTTCAAAGTGAAACCAATTTTGAAATCACACCAAAAAAAAATTAGAAGAAGCACCATTAAATCTCTGTGAGGACCTGATAATTTCATAGAATCACAGAATCGATTGGGTTGGAAAAGACCTCTGAGATCAGCAAGTTCAACCCTTGGGCCAACTCCAGTCCCTTTACCAGACCATGGCACTCAGTGCCACGGCCAATCTCACTTTAAAAACCTCCAGGGATGGGGAATCCACTCCCTCTCTGGGCAGTCCATTCCAATGCCTGAGCACTCTCTCTGGAAAGAATTTTTTTCTGATCTCCAACTTAAATTTCCCCTGCTCTGTTTATCTGTTTTTCTCCATTTCAGATGCAGCACACATACTTCAGCAGGAACCATTTTCAAAAATAGGAAAAAGCTAAACAACAATGAAAATGCACCTGCATAAAAATTAATTAAAAGAAACAAAGCAAGTATACTGCCAGGAAAAAAACACACACATGCAAAAAAAAAAAATAAAATAAAAACCAACAAAAATCCCACAACCTGATCTTGGGCAAAACCAGTCCCAGGCTACAAAGCATACCTGAAAAAGCCAACCACAGAAACTGTGGAACAGGGAGATGTTTAATTGAGGTCTCCAGACGGAGACCTGAGCTCTCACAAACGTTCCTAGAATGGTATTCGGTATTTTGAACTATTTCTTCCCTGTTTCCTCTCTCCCACCTTTCAGGAGAACGTAAACCCATTCCAACAGGAAAGTTGGCAGCTCCACTTCCTAGGCTTGCATCCCCATCTAAATAGACACTCATTCCAGTGTGAGGTAAGACACAAACCTTTATGAAGAGACAGACCCATATTGCCCTTACCTTGTTGTGCCACGGGCCCAGGCGTGCGACAGGCTGGGTTAAAGAGGGATTTGTAAAGTCATACCTAGTGCTTCTCCCAAGAGCTCCCTCCCCACTCACCAGAGCATCCCATGCTGAATTCTAACCTGCATCAATTATAAGTAGTTTGCAAAGAAAGAAGCTAATTCTGCCACCTCCTCACACACTGAGTAGCAACTTATTGCCTATGTAGTTCAGCAGATTTCAAAGGGATTATATTCAAAACATATAGACAAACTCCATAATAAAGATGACAGACTTTCTCCTTCTGAATTTCTTCTTCAGAAGATTATCATCTTCTACCTATCTGTCTATTAATATTATTGGTATCTACCTATATCTGTGTCTCAAGCCCCATAATTTTCTTTGCTTTTGTATTAGGAGTAAATAAAAGCATGAATTCTATATGGAAAGTAAACTTAGACACTTAATTTACGTGTCTAGTAGTTGGCAAAGATGAAGAAATATTTTTAATTATTAAATACATTAAAATTCAATTATTAATTAAAATGGAGAAGGACTGAAAGCTTGTTACTAACTAAAAAGGCTGCTTGTGTCTGAGAGATTCAGGAAGCTAAATTTATTTTTAATTATTTACCTGCAAGTAGAGATAATCTTTCCTCAGTTCTGCTTCTTTTGCCTGTTAGCTTTAGCCAGTGCTTTGTTTCTTCTCTTCAAGGACTGGCTGAAAGACAAATTTTGATACAGTCACCCCAGAAATAAAAAACAGAAATAAAATAAAAAGAAAGTTCTATGTAGAAGTGTGAAGACATGTAAGGAAATATTGACAATTCAGCTGATCTTACAAACGATCTTAAAAATTATCTTACAAATACATATCTATATGAGTGATATATATATGATATATATATATATATAGGAATATGTCCCTAAAGCACTATCACACACAGCCAGACTTCTGAGGACATAAAACTGATGGTGGCCAAAAATGAAAGACAAAAATGTCAAGGATCATGCAAAAGTAAGTATTTTAAACTCTATTATTACCACAGTTGTTAACATGGCTATTGTTTTGCTCATTTCAATTAAAACATTACTCCACAGTTTACTTTTGTCTCCAGAAATAATTTGCTTCATCTACCTATGCAAATATGTTGGTTTTTAGCTAGACCAAAAGTCCAAGCTACCAGAACAAAAAGTCATATGGGTGCATAGCATCATACAAAATGAAAAGGTGTTATAAGTGGAAAATCATATTCCCTGTCCCCACATTCCACAGTCAGAAAACAAAACAGCCTACTTACAATACACTTAATTCTTGCTGATTTACACATCCATTGGTAAACCACAATTTTGCTTTTCTTTCCCTAAAAGAAATTCAAAACATGAGTTTCTTCCACATGTCTCATTCTCAGAGGTCAGACCTTTCCCCAATGGCACCTTTTCAACACATTCTACAAGAACTTTCTACTTTTACTTTACCTTGGATGACATCTTTTCTTACATCAGCTCCACACTGTTTTATAGCATTATGATACTTCTACACCTACTGATACTTTGATCTAGGAATTGCTCCCAGCAAATAATCACACAAGAAGTATTTAAAAGAAAATGGTTAGTGAAGTGGATTTTCAGGGAAGGACTTAAGCAATAATAGAATCATAGAATCGATTGGGTTGGAAAAGACCTCCCAGATCATCAAGTCCAACCCTTGGTCCAACTCCAGTCCCTTTACCACATCATGGCACTCAGTGCCACGGCCAAGCTCAGTTTAAAAATCTCCAGGGATGGTGAATCCACCCCCTCTCTGGGCAGCCCATTCCAATGCCTGAGTACTCTCTCTGCGAAGAATTTTTTTCTGATTTCCAACTTCAATTTCCCCTGGCAGAGCTTGAGCCCGTGCCCCCTTGTCCTATTGCTGAGTGCTTGGGAGAAGAGACCAACTCCCACCTGGCTAGAACTTCCCTTCAGGCAATGAGTGGAACTAGCCCCTGGTATCATCTGAGGAGACAGCCCATGCCCACAATCCAGGGAACAGAAGAACTGAGATGCACCCAAGCAGCAGGAGGTCTTTGATTTCACATATCTGACACATGGGAAACCAGCAAAAACACACCACTGTGTCAGCTGTGCACCAACCCCATGAAGAAGGGTTGGTCCATGGAGAACCCCATGGACCTTTCCCACCACCACTTGTCTGTGTGCATACTTGTATATATATTTACCCATGTTTTTATGCATCCACAAGCACATTTCTATATGACAAAAAAATAAACTCAAGAGAAGGAACTTGGCTCTAACAAAACACCTTAGATGCAATCGTGATCTTTAACTAAAGAGATTGGCAGTGCCATTTGTAACCAACCTGTCAAACTAAAAATCACAAGTTAGGAAAAAAGATACAGAGGTGGCTACAAAGTCCTTATTTTTCAGCTAAATTTGCTTTCTAAGTTAAAAATTTCTACATCCTCTAAAAAAAGCACAGAAAAAAAAATCAAAATAACTACATAAGCAAGTCTGGCTGGATGACAGGAGAAATATGATAGTGTCAATCACAGAGGAGGGAGAGAAATTAAGGGCCCTGACTCCAAGGGGCATAAATGAAAAAGTGGGATAAATTCAGGAAGAGGGTGGCATAGGCTGAGCATTAGAACACTGAGCTGAGCATTTCTGAACAGCAATACAACCAAGTAGAATATATTTTCCCACAGTTATTTAAGGCTAAATTTGATAAAACACTGGAAAGCACAGCAAAGAAAACATTCTGAATTGATGAGGCCATGGATGAGAACACTTAATTAATTCTGTCCTTTATGTTTCTCATGATTAAATTTCTGAGTAAGGCTGCAGTATAACAAACAACCACCCAGCATAAAATATGTTCATTTCTTGTGGGGTTCTCATCTTAAAAAATGTCTTGGCTTTTATCAGCATTAAGGTTAGAAGCATCATTCACATTCAATGCAATTATTACACACTGAACTATTTAAGCACTATTGGTAATTTTAATTCCCTATTATTTATTCCCTTGCCTATTACCGTTACACAAAATTATCCTTTTACTTCTGGATTTACATGGCACTTTTATTTGAAGCATTTCAAAGTACTTTACCAACTTATGTCCACTAACACCATCTTTCAAAATCAATACAGTATAAACCAACACTGCATATCCATCACTCCAGAAGTTATCCTGTGGATGCTGAACTGTCCACCTGCTTAATATCAGTTTCTTAATTATCAGGCAACACAATGCCCATCAAGTAAGTCCTCTAGAGCCGCACATGCTCACAGGAAACCAGAAAGTTAAAACTGTGGCCAAAAATGAAAATAAAATTTCGTGTTTCTTTCAGTTTGATGTCTGCAGCATGAAATCATGAACTAGCAAAAGTTTAGGAGCCGTAGTAAAAAAGTTATTCCCTTAGAAGACCAAGTATTACAACAGAAAGTGCACTACTGGTTGGGATTTCATTTTCATATTATTACTGTTCTTACAATCTTACCTTAAAAACACACAAGATTCTGAAATTCAGAAGTTTGGAAAGGGATGGGATAACTCACAAAAACTGACTGAGAGAAGTTTTGTCATGGTTTTTCCTTCCCTTTGAACTTTTAGGTAAAATTTTTCAAAATGCACAAGGAATTTAGGTGTATAGCTGAATTTGAAACATGGAAGTTTCTCCTCCTGAACAAAAATGTTCTTTTCTTTAGGGCAACCAATTAAATATAAATATTTTAAAATAGCAGAGTGAGTCAAGGCCTCCTGTTAATACTGTGGGAATCTTATTCACCACAGGGAATGGTTAAATTATAGTTTTTTACACTTGTCACTGAAATCCTGAAATTCTCATGATTTATAGTCCTTCTTTTGAGGGTCCTTCTCTACTGAGCAGGATGTCCCTGTGCACAATGCTGTCAATCAAGAACTAAGAGCAGGGAAAAAGAGACATCATACCACAGCAGCAGGGTAAAGTTAGCATGCTTTCATAAACTGAAATACAATAATTAAAGGAGATGATGATAATATCACAACAATCTGTTATTCTGACCTCCAAAGAAAAATAATGAAAACCAACAGCAGTGTAGCAGGAAAACACATGCTCTGAAAGCATCCAGTGCCATGTCATAAAGCTGAACTAGTGCACCACAAGGAACAATTCAGCAACATATGACAAAACATCAAAGATGTTCCAGAGAACAGAACAGCTGTTTCTCTTCACACCAGCCCACAGCCTCTGCAGGTATTTCATCCAAATTCCTCCCCATCCTTCTCTTTTAGCAGCTACATACTTAGAATATTAGCAAATATTCCGGGTGCTGATACTGTTATATCCTTCTCAAAGTGCTTATTTCTCCCAAGAGATGCAGAAAGGCAAGGCACATGCCACTTTCCTTCCTTCCTTGGACCAAACACTGAAAGCAAAGGCTTCTGTAGAAATGAACACCCACCAACCCCTTTCAACAATGACTATAAACACCACTGCAAGCAAGAAAAACATCTCCACAAAACGTAATAAGTAACCAGCACTGAATTTTAAACCAGAGAAGTTTGGGGGTGGAAATCCACCCATGTGCTGACTGGTTCTGGCTTGATGACTGCACTAAATTCAGGTGTGGTTTCCCCTTAGGGAATGAGGAGGTAGTTAATTAAGTGGTTATTAATCCTTCCCCATAAATAGGCTCCAGTGTCACAGGACACAACAGTGGTCATTTGGGCTGTGCTTTGAATTCTCTGCAGGCTTATAGTGCTGCACATAGAGACAGAACAGCAGAAACACGTGTACCCCACTCACAGCAGAGGCACTTCCTGCAGAATGACAGGACTTCTGAGACCATCATTCCTTGCTTCTGAGACCATAATCCACTGCTTCCAGGAAAAAGTAATAAAATACATAATAACTAATTTTTTCCAGTTAAAAGTGCCAATCCAACTGCACAAAGGTGACAAGTTTCTGCTAAAAGTTGCTTTTGCCTCCTTGAGTGCATTAAAAGTTAAGCTAGGAAAAGGAGACAAGAGGAAAGTCTTCTCTCCTTTGATAGGTTTACTTTGCATTAGATAATGCATTGCATGTGTTAATTGCTTACTTAAACACATGGGGTTTCCAGGATTCTTTAAAAGAAAAACTTGGTTACCTAAAAAGAAAAAATAAAAATTAAACTCACAGAAACTGTCAAGGACAGGAACAGGAACAGGATTAGAACCTCAGGCTAATTCAAAATAATTTATAATTGCTTTTCAAATATTAAATCAGTAATGTTCTTGTAAACAGAATTTGCCTAATGCTTTCATCTCTATTACTCTCATCTTTGAGAGCTGAAGATTGTAACATAAAAACTTTATTTCCAACAGTAACTGAGGGCTGTTGTAAAAAGAGATTGAACAACTGCCACGCTCATGCACAGAATGATGTCACATCACTTTGCTGAACTCTCAAACCTCAGTTTTGCTCTGTGCATGACAGGACTGAATCCTTTAAGCTTTCTGCAGCTCACAGTCGTAACAAAAGGCAGGGCAGCCACAAGTGCTTTCAGGCAAGATGACAGATTTACAGACACAAAGAGAGGGTTCTGCTGTAACATGAATTAAGCACCACAGGCACTCACCCAACTGCTGCAAAGATGGGGAGCAAGAGAATATCAGATGGACTTTGCTTCTGCATCAACAACATGCCTTGGAATACAACGAGAATTTGGTTGGTCCAACAGGCACATAAAGGGCATGCTTGCTTTGTGCTTTCCCATTTGGGTGTCGTGAAAGCCAAGACTTAGTCCAAAACACACCAGTTTGTAACTTGCAAGGGAAGGCCTCAAAGGCATGATGCTTATCCCAGTGTTTCAGTTGCTTACATTGTTCTACAATACTGCAGCATTTGCTCCTAAGATTTCTAGTTTGGCTTTGATAAAGAGAATATCCAAGACATTTTCTATGGATGGGAAAATGACAGTTTCCAGAAGCCTAAAAGGGCTACTAAAACACAGCATACCTGTACAGATGAATTTGACATAAATCAATGTTATTTATTTACATCCAGAAGTACAGAACTATTTTAGTGCTTTGTAACAACCTGTAAATTGCATCAGATGTACACATAACACAGATAATAATAATACCCAAAGTGCATATACAATGATTTTAATTAGTAGCACCACTTTGAGCACTTTTGGCAGAGACATGTAGAATGTCTACATGATAGATGTTTATAAATCTACTATATGAAAAACATACTGTGGAGAAAGTTGGAACCCTGTTGTGATTATAAATCAATTTTTTTATCGATAACATTTAAAAATCAGTATTAAATATATCTGCAGCATCACACCTGTAAGGTACAAAGTTGAGTTTATTCTGCAGTGGCAAAACTTTCTGCAAAGGAGGATGTGTTGCTGTTTCCAGCAACAAAAACATCAGGATGCCTCTGGCAGAAAAACAGCCCCAGCCTCACAGCAGAGAGGAAAATCCAAAAATTAGCAAATAAACTGGTAGAATCTGTTTTTAATGGTTTGGGTCTGTTGTTCTGTGGACTGTAAAATACACAGGCACTGTGTACACCGATTCCTGACTAGGTCCTACCCTCTCCAAGGCCAGTTCCAGCACACACGAGCCCTGTTTACTCAGAGTTCAACATAGTTACTCATTTTCTGTAAACCCACATGTATGGAGAACCTTAGAGGTGAGCACTGATAAAACCCATGTAGTCAGTTCTCAGGGCAGTGGAAAAAATAAGAAAAGGAGTAACAAATTGGAGATTACCCATTGAAACAAAAGCACAGAGGCAGGGAATCCCTGCTAACCTCTGTCAGAGGCTCCCACTACTGAAACAGCAACCAAAGTGTAACTATACAGGTCAAGCTAGTCTAAATAAGAGAATTCATCTTAAAACAGGATATTGAGAGAGGAACAAGTGAGATGTCACTGTGACACACCCGGGCCTGGTACGCTCGCAGTGATGAACACTGTGATAAATGTGGGCCTAATTCGTGTCAAGAATACAACAAAGTATACTGTATCNGGAGCCTGCGAGCTCAAATGTGGGTCACTGATGGAGCAGAGACTCCCAGTGCACCCAGTGCTGTTTACTCTATAGCTTTCATTATTTATAAAATTAAACTACCCTTTATACCAAAATGTTTGGTTATTTGGGTGATCGTTTATAATACACTGACTGCAAAAGTCTACAGGGATTACACAAACCCACAGTGTTTAGTATTGGAAGGAACCTCTGGAGATCATCCGGTCCAACCCCCTTGCCAAGGCAGGGTCATCTGGAGCACAGGAATGCGTCCAGGTGGGTGTGGAATGTCTCCAGAGAGGGAGACCTCCCTGAGCAGCCTCCCTATGCTCCGCCACCCTCAGTGTAAACATCTTCCTCATGCTGAGGTGGAACTTCTTGTGTTCATGTCTATTGCTCCCTGTCCTGTTGCTGGGCACCACCATAGTCTGACACGGAAACAGGGATTTAAAAACCTAGCATAAAATTTGAGTGTAAATAAGTTTTAAGTTTAGTATTTTAAGGTGTAACTGTTTGCAAACAAGAACATCATCCTCTTGGCCTCCACCTTGGAGATATTTATAAACACTAATGAGAAACATTCAGTTTCCTCTTCTCCAGGGCGAACAGGCCCAGCTCCTGCCGTCTCTCCTCATGAGATACTCCAGACCCCTGATCATCTTTGCAGCCCTTTGCTGGGCCCTCTCCAGTACATAAGCACTGACTACAGAGATCTCTACAGCGATTTCGATGCAATTGTTGTCGGTTCGCATTCCCGGTGCCCATCCCACCCGGTGTGACACCCCACCACGCCGCTGTCCCCGACCGGCGCTTCCCGGCGCTGCTTTCGCTTTCCCTGCGCTCAGCCCTTCCGAGGGACACGGCCAGGCCCCGCAGCAACATTAGGGCAAGGCACGCTTTGTGCCCTGACCCGGAGCCGCCGGGCAGGCCCGACCCGGCGGGACGCCGGA
>VWZD01001589.1:144009-186332 GCA_013396695.1 Sakesphorus luctuosus | reverse complement strand
TTCCTCGCTCCCTCCCCGCCGGCCCCGCCCCCTCCGCGGCTGCGCCCGCCCGGCCCGGCCCGGCCCGGCGCGGGAGGGCGGGGAAAAGCGGCCCCGCCGCCGCGGGAGGAGCCGCCCCGGGGCCGGCGGCAACATGGCAGCGTCCAGCCGAGCCCAGGTGCTGCGGCTGTACCGTGCCCTACTGCGGGAGAGCCAGCGCTTCGACGGCTACAACTACAGGTGCGGGGCAGGGCTGCGGGGGGCGGCGGCACCGGGGAGGTCTGGGGGTTCCCCCGGCGGCGCTTGGGGCAGGGCCGCGGGCGAGCTGCGGCGGAGGGGCCGAGGCGGCCCTGGGACCGCAGCGGGGCCGGCACCGACCTGGACCCGGCTCGGAGCGCGGGGCACGGGCAGCAGGGGATGGGTCCTGCCTGCTGTAGGAGGAAGGGACAGGGAGGGCTCTCCCAGCCTTGGGGCAGGAGTACTGTGTTCAGCTCTGGGCTCCTCAGTACGAGAAGGACAAGGACCTACTGCAGAGGGTCCAGCAAAGGGCCACAAATGTGATGAGGGGTCTGGAGCATCTCTCTTGTGAGGGAAAACTGTGGGAGCTGGGCCTGTGTAGTCTGGAGAAGAGAAGACTGAGAGGGGAGTCTCATCAGTACGTACAAATATCTCAAATGCATTTGTCAAGAGGATATTGCCAGACTCTTTTTGGTGGTGCTCAGAGACAGGACGAAGAGCAGTGGACATAAAAAAACCTGCAAGAAGTTCTACCTCACTATAAGGAAGAACTTACATTGATGGTGGCAGAGCACAGGGAGGCTGCCCAGGGAGGTCTCCCTGAACACATCCTGTGTTGCCTGCTCTAGGTGACCCTGCCTTGGCAGGGGGTTGGACCAGTAGGTCTCCGGAGGTCCCTTCCAACCCTAAATACTTTGTGAACTTGACAAAGCTCGTGTCTGCTCTGGCTGCTGCCCATTTCTGGAAGGGGAGAGCCGGGGCCAGGTTGCAGCCAAACCGTGGCACCACGTGCGTTGTCCGTGCTCAGGGTGCTGCATGTGCAGTGGGAGCAGGGTTCACTCCTTCTGCTCTGCTACCTGCCTGCCTGTCCTGGTTGGCAGTGAAGGACATGCACCTTTTTTTGGCAAAGGTTAGGCATAGGCCTGCCTTCGTTAGATAATCTGTGTTTGCAGGGGGTGCCACCCACCAGCACTGCAAAATTGCGTTGCCCACTGGTAGTTTGTTCACTTTATCCACTCAGCTGGACCACAGGCAGAAACATGCAAGCTACTTTTGCAGTGAATCATCTCCAGCCTGGCAAGAATTGGGAACAAAAGCCTTTGAACTTGCATAACCATGGTGGCCTCTGCTCTCCAAGGCATGAGTATTCCACAAACCTCATGTGCAAATGAGTGCCCTGACAAGAAAGACTGTGGGGCTGAAATTCAGCTGGCTCTAATAAACTTCCATTGCCAACTCCAAACAGCAGTGTGTACATGCATCATCTTCTCTTGGTATCGAGGCCTCCTCCTGCTCTTCATTGTCCTGACTGTCCCAGGTTGCTCTTGTTCTGGCTAACAAAGAGAGGACTGTGTGTAATGAAGATGGCTTGAGGTCTGTGAGATGTGCAGTTGGTGAACAGCTGAACTAAGCTCTTCTCTGGGCCTCAGGGTGTTTTCAGCACACACTGGTGTGAGCAGTGAGGAAACTGAATCCACAGCAGTGGGAAGAAGCAAGGCAGCACCACCTTACAGACTGTACAAGTAGCTGGTGGCACCAACCTCACAGGCCATGTGTGGATTCCTCCCTCTGCTCAGCCCCTTGCTGCTGGAGCAGGGGTGACTCAAGAAGCTGTTGTAATCTCTTATCTATAAACCAGAGCCAGAGCCCAGGCCCCCACCCTGGATTCTGCCAAAAATCAAGTACCTACCTGGTTTACTAGAAAATTGTAAAGGATAGAAAGAAGACATGAGATACATGTTTACCTTGCATGTCTGATTTTTTGACATCATATCACAGTGCAGGTTGTCCCTTAAAGGAAGGACCTCAGTTTTTGATGGATCTGTCCTTAGACACTGCGACCATGTAAAATCTTGTGGTATATGCACATTTGTGACCACTAAAAGTAATAGCATTTTCTGGCAAAAATGATCAACAGCTATTACACTTGGACGTCTGCTGGAATAACAGCAACAGTTCTGCATTTGTGTTCACACCACACCTATAGGTTAAATGGACACTCTGTTTGCTTCTGCCTGCCAAGATAAGCAGTCCTGCCATGTCCTCAGAGCTGCTGTAATGTGATATGGCAATACACTGGAGTTAACCTAATGTCATGGTTTCAATTTATAGCTTCTTTAGCAAACATAGTATCTAAAGAAATTACACAAGTATTCCACACTTGTTTTCCACGTGGTAAGAGAAGAGTTTCCAGTCTGAGTGCTTCTATCAGAAGAGCTAGTAGAGCAAGGAGTGAGCCTAGCTAGTTTCTCCTGTAGTTGTAAGTTCTCCTAGCCTAAGTGAAATTGTTTTTGTT
The DNA here is from genome assembly GCA_013396695.1 of Sakesphorus luctuosus. NCBI lineage: Eukaryota > Metazoa > Chordata > Aves > Passeriformes > Thamnophilidae > Sakesphorus > Sakesphorus luctuosus. The sequence continues at coordinate 183,820 of VWZD01001589.1, read as the reverse complement.
TGTTCTCTTTTCCTAAAGTCTTTAATTGTATTTAGTTTAAGTTTAAGTTAGTTTTCTCCACATTTCGAGTTGTGTTTTTCCCTTTCCCTTTTCCCTTCTTTTCCCCTAAGGAGAGTGAAAGCCCCCTACATCCTGTACATACAGTGTGATTGTGAATATCAAATAATATAGTTTCTTATTTATTCAATTCATTTTCTGTTGCATTTCGTTTCTTTCCAGTTTTTTTTCCCTTTGCTGAGACGGCTTTAAGACAAGAGAAAAGGTATACAGTCCAAAGCTAGCATACAGTTAAGCCAAACCTGCGACACCTAAGGATTTTGTAAAGAACCAACTCGTAGCAAAACAGAAAGTATTAAAGATTAATATTATTGGGACATGATTTCGGTTAGAGAATGTCGGGATATTTATTATTGCAAACAGTGCATATTTGTAAGCATACACCTGGAGTATGATCAGCTAGTTATTGTCTCCTTATTGGCTTACTGTGCTTTTTCTCCTGATTTTGTGGCCCTGGTTTAACCTGGCAGGCAGCTGAACACCACAGAGCGGCTCACTCATTCCCTGCTCCCCAATGGGGTGGAGAGGAGAGAATTGGTGGGGGGGAAAAGTAAAATTGAGTGAGATGAAAATAAAAGTGAGTTGAGATGAAGACATTTAATAGGAAAAAAATAGAATGGATAATATTAATAGTAGAATCAGAATATACAAAACAAGTGATGCCCAATGCAGTTGCTCACCACCTGCCAACCAATGCCCAGCCAGTTCCTGAGCATCAGCCCCCAGCCAGCTTTGTCACTGGTTTATATACTGAGCATGACACCATATGGTATGGAATATCCTTTTGGCCAGTTTGGATCATCCTGGCTGTAATTCCTTCCAGCTTCTTGTGCCCCCAGCCTGCTTGCTGGTGGGTCAGTGAGAGAAGCTGAAAACTTCTTGACTTAGTGTAAACCCTGCTTACCAACAGCTGAGACATCAGTGTGTTATCAACATCACACTCCTCCTGAATCCAAACCACAGCACTGTACCAACTACTAGGAAGAAAATTATCTTTAACCCAGACAAAGCAGGACACATGTACATACAGATTGTGATGAAAAAATCAATATTTTTGTTTATGGCTTTCCTAGCAAATATATGCTATACATGATCTGATAGTGCCAGATTTTCTTCTACCACCTGAAATAAATTATGCAGTAACTGTAAAGAACAACATTCATGTCTTAGAGTAACTGAGGTCACCACTGTCAGCCTTCAGAGCCTCTCCAGAATCCTGAAGTAAATGTCACAAGTGTTTGGAGGCCCAGATATATTGGCCAGGTTTTAACAGCACAGAGAGAGAATTTAGTAGACTGTAAGTAATTTCTAGTCTGCCCTTCTGCCCTATTACCCATACAGACATCTGAGGAAGGGAGAGTGATTTGTACTGGAAGAAAATCAATATGCAGAGAGGCAAGATGTTAGGTTTTCAGTAAAAAAGATGGTTCTTCATGAGTGTACTATATGCTTGTGCTTGGTTGACAAAAAGTAGAACCTCTGCGTTGGTGAGGCCACACCTTGAGTGTTGTGTTCAGTTCTGGGCCCCTCAGTTCAGGAAAGAGATTGAGGGGCTGGAGCGGGGCCAGAGAAGAGCAACAAGGCTGGAGAAGGGAGTAGAGCACAAGTCCTATGGGGAGAGGCTGAGGGAGCTGGGGTTGTTTAGCCTGGAGAAGAGGAGGCTCAGAGGTGACCTCAGCACTGTCTATAACTACCTGAAGGGAAGTTCTAGCCAGGTGGGGGGGTTGGTCTCTTCTCCCAGGCACTCAGCAATAGGACAAGGGGGCACGGGCTCAAGCTCTGCCAGGGGAAATTGAAGTTGGAGATCAGAAAAAAATTCTTTCCAGAGAGAGTAATCAGGCATTGGAATGGGCTGCTCAGAATGGGGGTGGATTCACCATCCCTGGAGATTTTTAACCTGAGCTTGGCCGTGGCACTGAGTGCCATGATGTGGTAAAGTGACTGGAGTTGGACCAAGGGTTGGACTTGATGATTTTGGAGGTCTTTTCCAACCCAATCGATTCTATGATTCTATGTTGGGTTACAATGTCAACTAAATGGATTTAAGGGACATTTCTAAGTATCATTTGTGTTTTAAATAATGGCATTATATTGTGTCTGGTTTTGGTACAGAAAACAAATTTATAAACTTTGAAGGCTGTTAAAATACATCTGGTTGCAAGTGAAGATAATTCAAACTTAAAAGTTTCTTGTTTGTTTAACATCACTGAAGCTTAGTGGTCTTAACACATGTGACTCCAGTGGAAGAGGTGGAGCAGGTCTACTCTGAGAGACTTTTGTCATCTATGTTTTTGAAATTTTCCATGACAGATTTAAGCAAACAGCACCATGGCTGACCTGACCTTGTTGCATGTAGGCCGACTTCAAGTGTGACGTTGGCCTGGATAAGCTCCAGAGATTCCAGCTAACCAACATTACTATGATTTTCACATCCTCAGCCTTCCTTGGCCTGTAAAGATACTAACAATAGGTAATAAGTTCAGGGTAACATCATATGACATGCTTCCAGCTCATCTCCTTTCTATTTCTTTAATTTCTTGTAATTACGAGCAGTGTCAGAAGCTTAAAGTCTCTCTATTGAAATTTTCCTTCAAATAATTTTATATGTTTTTAAACTATTTTCTTGATTTATTGTAAATTTATTTCAGTTATCCTTTATGTTTTCTGGTAATTGGCAGCAGCTGAATATGAGCCAGCAGGTGCCCAGGTGGCCAAGAAGGCCAGTGGCATCCTGGCCTGTATCAGCAATAGTGTGGACAGCAGGACCAGGGTAGTGATTGTCCCCCTGTACTCAGCACTGGTGAGGCCACACCTTGAGTACTGTGTCCAGTTTTGGGCTCCTCACTCCAAGAAAAACACTGAGGTGCTGGAGCAGGTCCAAAGAAGGGCAGCAGAGCTGGGGATATATAGACATACAGAGCACAAGTTTGATGAGGAGCACTGATCAAGTCGGTCAGCTTGGCAGGCTGCAAGGGTGTTCTGCTCATGGGCTGTGGGCTGAGGGGTTTATGCTCTTGGATTTCAGAAAAGGTTTCTAGCCATGCTGTGTGGATCCATATGGAGTAGGGAAGCTGCTCAGAAGGTGCCATCTCCTACTGCTGTAACAACAGGAAAGACCATGTCCAGGAGTACCCTGAGATTAGCACAGTTGGTTAAAACTTGGTTGTAATAATGCCAAGGTCATGGGCTCAATCCCCTGTGTGGGCCATTGACTGAAGAGTTGGACTCGATGATCCTTGTGGGTCCCTTCCAACTCAGAACAGTCTGTGATTCAGGCTGTGAGTAAGTTAGTACTGCCATAGCAAGTCTGGCTGTCTGCTTGTGTGTGGCACCTGTCTCAGGGGTTCCTCAGTCCAGGGAAGGAGCAGGTGTTGGGAATAGTCAGATAGACACCAGTGCCAGTTCAGAACTTTCATGAGAGCACCTGGATTTTTGCACAAGTATAGACTGAGTTGACTGGTATTTGCATAATGACCTATTTTTCAAGGGGGCATAAAGCTGTTAATATTCTGCAGAAATCTCTTTTGACAACATAATTCACACCAAGTAAATTTTTTTAAAAAAACACTCTTTTTCAAGTATAGTTTTCTTCCTTCTCCCAACATACCTTATTTTGCCACTTTAATTGAAAAATCTCCTTTTGTATTCAGTTCTTGGTCTGTAGAATCCTGTCACTGTTTCTTTTGGCACTTTTATTATTCAGGCGTTTTAACAGCCACGTTTAAATTTTACATGTGACAGTTATCCAACCTGAATAAGCCTTTTTCTTGCTGGCTCTCCTAATGAAGTTTGTGATTGACAAGATCTGCCAGCAGATTGTTTATGTTTCTCTGTGTTAGGATGGAAAAATAGACTAAATGGTGATTAGAAAGAAAAAAAATCGAGACAATAATGAGAAAAGAGAGGTGTACCATGTTATAGAAAGTACTGTGTTCTGTCCAAAGTGATGGTTTGTAGCTGAGATTAAAAAATGCAGGAAAAAAATAAAATTGTCAGTGTTGTCCTGCAGAGATGTTTGACTTCTTTGAAGGAATAAGGTGGAAAAATTGCAGCTTTACAATATGTGTTTTAACTTGGCTGTGCAAAGAAGGCAGAGAAGTTATTTTTCCTTCTATGTAATTGCTGGCTGCATTCTGAGTGCTAATAAACTTTAGGAGCCTTTGCCATTATGTTATTTAATACTTTTTAATGTATATTGCCTTATTTTGTCAGAATCATGTATGATGTCAGTATTCTAAGAGCTCTGGATGCTGCTTAATCTGTTGATTAGGATGGGAACTGTGAAAAGCACTGAGATGATACACTGGATTGTAGTAAAAGATGGAAATGTATGCACTTTGGGGGAAAATCTAGAGGCATAAGAACATGATTTTGGATTGGGATCTGACAGTACAGAAGTATTTCCATTTAACTTCAGTATTGTATATGATTAAAATATTTTTGAAAGGCAACTAAAGCATTCTATTCCAAAAATGTCAGAACATAACCATTAGATACCATCAATAATATTTCTCTGAGAACTTTTAAACCAAATGGAAACAGCTTGTCCAAATATTTTGATTTCTTGATAGTAACTTTTCCCAACTGAAAATCACTGCATCAAAGTTCTGTTGATCGTATTCATTAGGAGTTGCTGTCTTGGATGTAAAGGTTCAACAGGGATTGTAATTTTCCAAATTCATTCACTTTATCTTTGTGAACTTATACTCTTCCTAATCAATAAATGGTATCTATGTGTTGGTTTTGATGTAATTTTCTTGACTTTTTTTTTAAATGAGAATTTTGACTAGTAATAACGTGGAGGGAGAGTTTGGAGCACATACATTGTATACAGAGTTCTGGAAAAACTGAAATTTTGTATTTGGGAGACAAATGAGGGGGGTCTTCCTCAAGAGACTGATTTTTCTGGTTTAGTTGTTTTGTTATTTTAGTAAAGGCACCCAAATTCAGTAAATCTGCTGTGGCCATTTATTCTTTGTATAGCACAGTAGAACAGAGCTGTATTTCTTCATATGTAATATTTAATTACCAGTAGTATTTGTTTGAGAACTAATGAGAGTAATAGAGGAATTACTGCCTCTGGCAGTGATTCATGCCCATAGACATATGCATATGATTTCTGCTAAATGGAAAACACTTTGTAATGGAGTTATGGTTTTTAAGTATTCAAATGCTTCCNNCCTCCCTTCCTCCTCCCTCCCTTCCTCCTCCCTCCCTTCCTCCTCCCTCCCTTCCTCCTCCCTCCCTTCTCCCTCCCTTACTCTTGGATGTGGATTCAACATTCAGCATATCCATGTGTTGCAGCCCATGATGAAAAGGTGCTGATCTCATGACATTGAGATGATTCAAGACATCATAGACACAAGCTATTACTTCAAGTGTTCTTTACAATATCAGCATTCTGGATTAAAAAAAAAAAGATAACACAAAGTAATTTGTAAAAAAAAAACCCTGCAGATGATCAGGCAATGCTCAGAACCACTTGCTACAGTGAAGGATAGGGAGGATGCTGTCTGAGCTACCTCTTTGATGAAGTTCTTCTCTTGTGTTTTTGGGTTTGCTGAGCAGCAGAGTCCCTGGTTGTCTTCTTTTTCAAAAAAAAAGTGGGCATGAAAGGAAACTTTCTTCCTTATTTTCTTGTGTCTGTGAATACTTGAGCCACCTGCTCCGTGACTGTTTTGCACAGAACTCAGTACAGAGGATGTCCCTAGTGAGGAATATTCTTGGGGATTCTTCTTGATATAGTTCTTTCTCAAGAGTGAAGATGCCACAAATCATCCAGACTGTATTCTAACTAGAGTGGCGTTACAGAATGTGACCTTATTCCCTCATGGTTTTTCTACTTTATATTCTATTCTATTGAGTTCTTTTCATTTTTACCTGATCTCTGTATGAAATTCTGACATTATTCTCAGGATGCAATGCACAACTGAACGTTTAATATGTAATAGTGAATGAATTCAGTTGAGCTCAGATGCTTTCTTCTATGACAGAATGTGTGTGAAGTAAAATCTTTAAAGTATTCTTCAGGTAAATTTGAAGGTCCTGTGCTGGGAATAGTTAAATGCCAGCCTTGGATGGTTTTCAGAGGCTCAGGACTCAGTCCAATACTTAGGACTAGACTTTCTTCAGCATCATGTTTGTTACAAAGTTTTGGGAAAAGCTGGTCTTAGATAGGGTTTGGTGAGTGTTTTTTTGGTAACTTCTTAAATAAACAGCAATTGGTTATATCTCATTGTGCTTTCTAAAGAAAAGAAGCCTATGCACAAAGTAAATACCTTGTGTGTCTATGCATATTTGAATGTGTTGGCATCAAGAGGTCAGGAATTCATTTCTACTAAATCTCAGTAATCCTTTTGCAAAATCCCTGTTTAAAGCAAGCTGTGAATCCATTATGGAAACAAGTATGAGAGGTGTGTTAGTCTTACTACAAATGAGTCTGCATTGATAGGTCTTGACAGTCCTTTTGAGTCTGCTTGCCTGGTATATCCTGGTCTGGAACCATCAAAGACCTATTTCTCCATCATTAGCTTGTTTAAAAATTAGATTTTCGTTTTAACTGCCAGAGAAAGTGTGTGTAATTTAAATTAATTTAAGATAGTTCCCTGAGACTGTAATTCATTCTAATACATTGTTAATAATCACTAACCCTTTATGGTATTGAAGCTTATGTAATTAAGCTTAGTTCTGTGATTTTAGGTGCCTATGAAAATAATTTATTGTATCCTGTGAGGTCAGTCTTTACAGAGTTGTCTCCATCTTTCTCTGGCACAGCATGTGATTTCTGCTAACTAGTATTTGCTTGCAGGGTAGGTGGTATTTTTGTTTGGTAGTATTTATTTATTATATGTTTCCTCAACAGACATACAGATTATCACAATACTTGGTTGCATTCACAGACAGATGTAAACATCTGTTTATTGTTTGTATAAGCAGGAGAAACGTGGGCACAGGTTTCCTCAGAGCGTTGGTGTTGGGGAAAATCAGTTAATCTTGTGATGGTTACACATTGTGTGAATGTTAAACTTCTGCAGACTGTGTTAGAATAGCAATGAAAGAGCCAAATGTGGCCGGGGTGGGTGTTTGGGGGAGTGTGTGGTTCAGAGCCATCATTTATTTGCATTGTTAATCACAGTTAAGAACAGGGGAACTAAGAGTGCAAAGGGCCAGGTACAAACCATCACATTTCATGAAGTTTTGGGTTGAATCACTAATGGAACGCTTCGTGAAACAATAATTCATTCCTTCATCCAAATGAAGTGGTTTTATTTATTTAAATAACATCAGACTGCCTCCTTCTCAGGAAAATGTTTTAAAGTCAATACAGCTCAAATTAAATACATAAGTCCTTGAAGTTTATAGCTTGAATTATGTCCATGATGTCACATAGAGCTGTGCTGTATTGCTTTGAAACTAACCTGCTCCTAAGTTTCAGGAAACAGCTTTGACTCATCTAAAATATCACAGCATTTTTCTAGTCCAGTAAGTTAGCAAATAGGTTTTAAAATTAATGGTCTTCGTATGCAAACTAGTTTTGAAGGGAGGAACATTGACTGATTGATTTAAGCAGTTTTATCACTGGCCAAAGTAAATTAGATGTCTCACTCATAATGTTTTTCCCTGATCTGACTAATTTACAGTAGGAAAATAAATGTTGAAGCGTTTTGTTTACAAAACAATAATAAGCAGTTCATATAGACTTCTACATATGTTTTCTGATTTGCAGAGCCATTGAGCACATTTTTTACTAAATTTAATTTATTATTTTCAGTTCATAATTCATACCCAAAATTGCTGCCTATTATTTGTGGATTTTGCATGGAAATGTGAATATTTATCAAACTGATGGTGGCACCCTCACAGTCACCTCCAAAGGCAATTGCAACATAGAATGGATATGGTCCTGTTAGCTACAGTGATGCAGTCGGGCCTGAAAGTATCCTGTACATATCCTGGAGAGCAGCCAGGCAGAAAGGGACCTTGGGGTACTAACTGACAGGAAGCTCAACATGAGCCAACAGTGTGCCCAGGTGGCCAAGAAGGCCAATGGGATCCTGGCCTGGATCAAAAATAGTGTGGCCAGCAGGACCAGGGCAGTGACCCTTCCCCTGGACTCTGCATTGGGGAGGCCACACCTTGAGTGTTGTGTTCAGTTCTGGGCCCCTCAGTTCAGGAAAGAGACTGAGGGGCTGGAGCAGGTCCAGAGAAGAGCAACGAGGCTGGTGAAAGGACTGGAGCACAAGTCCTGTGGGGAGAGGCTGAGGGAGCTGGGGGTGTTTGTGCTGGAGAAGAGGAGGCTCAGAGGTGACCTCAGCACTGTCTACAACTACCTGAAGGGAAGTTGTGGCCAGGTGGGGGTTGGTCTCTTCTCCCAGGCACTCAGCAATAGGACAAGGGGGCACGGGCTCAAGCTCTGCCAGGGGAAACTGAAGGTGGAGATCAGAAAAAAATTCTTTCCAGAGAGAGTAATCAGGCATTGGAATGGGCTGCCCAGAGAGGTGGTGGATTCCCCATCCCTGGAGGTTTTTAAAGTGAGCTTGGCTGTGGCACTGAGTGCCATGATGTGGTAAAGGGACTGGAGTTGGACCAAGGGTTGGACTTGATGATTTCGGAGGTCTTTTCCAACCCAAGTGATTCTATGACTCTATGTACAGAACTCCTTGTTCTGTGAAGTAATGGCAGTGCTTACTAACCTATATGGATTTTGAGGCTTGATTCTGGGGTTTTATTTCTCAACAATTTGTTGGAACCCTTGAAGGAGAAATTATCAGTGCAAGTTATTGTTACCGTTGGCTGCAGACCTGGTGCTTCTGCAGCTTCAGTGAGTAATTTGTTCCAAGATTGGAAACCTTTCCTTCTCCCCAGGGGAATGGAAGGTCATGTCAGGGTGATCTGGGTATAAAATGTTATACTGAAAACATTGTTATGATAAACAGACCATTCCTCATACCTCTTTTCCTCCTAATATCTCAGGTGATAACCTTTGACAGTGCTCATCTGAGTTACTGAATTTTAAGCCAGACATTAATTCTACATTTAGAGAAAATGTTATCTGAGAAGAACTTGCAGCCAGCAGCCATGTGCTTATGGGAGGAAAAGGAGCTGGTGTTTGCTATATGGTTTCTTTTTCCTTCCTTGCAAAAAGAGGACAAAAAGTGCTCCCATCACTCATATGAGTGAATATTTTCCTGTGACTTTTAATTAGCTATTAAGTACTATATGGGATTTTTTGTAACACTTTTGGCTTGAAGTGCAGAACCTTTTGTGGGATATATATATAGATATATATACACACTGCTCTGAACTCAGTCTTTTTAAATACAATGTGTATAAATATAGAAATAGAATAAGGTGATTTTATTTTTCCTTCATAGTGTAGGACTCTAAGAGAGAGTGATAAAAGGTCACTGGAAGACTCCTTAAAAATTATTGACCATAGCCTATCTTCACGTTTCAATTTTACCATCTATACTTAATGTACTTAGTCTTGACAAGATTAAAAGGCATTTGTCAATGTTTCCCTTCTTGAAGAAGGAAAATTGATCCCTCTCTTTGTCTTCCTGAATATTTCTGATCTCCGTTTCTGTTACAGTGATTTAACGGTTCCAGTGCACAGATCTGTCAGCAGGTTTATTGAATTACTTCTGTTCACTGGACTAGAATAGTGTGAGTTTTAAATTTAATCTAAGATTTCTGTATCAAAGTATATATTGTCTGGTCAAATCAAAGTATTGCATTGTATTCTGGGATCTATGTTTTGGAGAGTTACAGCGTATGCACGAGTTTTAGAGATGGAGTCCATACATAGCCCAAAAGAAACATTGTGGCTGGTACGTGTTCTTTGCATCTTATTTGACAGATAGATCATCCATCCTACATTTTTATTTTAGTGTAACTGTAGGAAAAATATCAGGAAAATGTGTGTAACCCTTTTTTTCTTTATTTCAAGAATGTTGTGTTACTTGACTTAGGTTTTAGTAGTACTTTGACTATTGTATTACTTCTGGACTTCAGAAAAATACACAGGATGTATATAGGTCCTGAGAAGCAGAATTTCTTTTACTGGAGCTGGCAGAGGTCTCAGATATGTCTTAGCTGATCATCATTACACTCCAAAGATAAGGAGCTGTGGACATATTGTTCGACCCTGAGATTAGCTCAGTTGGTTAAAACTCGGTTGCAATAATGCCAAGGTCATGGGTTCAACCCTCTGTATGGGCCATTGAGTTAAGAGTTGGACTCGATGATCCTTGTGGGTCCCTTCCAACTCAGAATAGTCTGTGTGTGTGACAACTAGCCTGCAAAAGGTCTGGCTTTTTCCAGTGCTCACAGTAACACGTGGGAGGTGCAAGGGATGGAGAGCCAGGCAGTGTGGAAAGGCTTGGTGGGCAGTTCTGGCACACAGAGGTTATTTATGTGGATGAAAATCAGCTGTGCCTGCCTCAAACCCTCAAATCTGGCTCTCTGACATGGTCAGTCAGTCACTCAGCTTTGCTGAGCAGAATATTCTTTTCCCTTCAGACCTTGCCTCTCTTCACCCATAGGTCCTCCTGCTCTTTCATCGTGTAAGAAGCTGCCTCTGATTTCCTGTGGGGGTGAAGTGACACACAGAGTTTGTACCCGTTGCATTTCTGGGTTACTCTTCCACTCTTGGTTCATGACCAGTTTTTCATCTTCCCTTTCTTTAGTGCTAGTGTAATCATCTGTAGAGATTGTGAAGACTTTCTTATCCTGTCATTAATGAAATAGAAAAAATACCGAAAGAAATACCTCGTTCACTTGACTTTCTCTGCCTTAGGTAGTGGTCATGGTTTACAAAATAACCTGCATTTCTTTTTTTCTGAGCCTTTGGTAACATAATTAGCGTAATTTGTATCTGAGCTTCGTGAAACATTCCATGCATTGTCCAAAGGCATATATTTACAATCCCAAATGTCTAAAAGTAATATTCAGTACTCAGTATGCACAAAGTAGGGCAGTGATTTTGTTACGAACTCCAAATTGATTTTTTTAGGCTCTAGATTTGACTAATAGGCTTTGCATATATTAGAATTTCCTATGCTGCTAAGTATTACATTGTAATTTCAAATATCCATCATTGTTGTCAGAATTGATGTTGCAGATTTGCTAAACTAAACATGCAGCGCTTTGCTATAAATGAGGGAAGGTCATCGAGCCATATGGTGATAGGAGGTCCAGTGGGGAATGTTTGTTGTTACTGACTGAGTTACAGGGAACAAAGATTTTTGGATAAGCTGTAAAGCTGATAGAAATGGACGAGAGAATAAATTTTGGAGAATAACTTCTATATTCTAAATCCTGTAACTTCTACTATGTTGCATATAAGCAGTCAGAACGGCTAGTATGTTACTTCAGCTGGGTTGTTTAATAACTTATATTTGTGGTTTATTGTTGTCTTTGTCATGAGATGACTGGACTATAATATCAGCACAATTTCTTTTACTAGATTAATTTTGGACCTACGGTGCTTCAATCCCTCCATCTCAAAAAGCACAAGTTTACTTGAGCAAAAGCCAAGAGGCAAAATTAATCATCTTTATTACTAGAATCCAAGGATCACTTTTGCAAAGTAAAACTTCATTAGGAGCCTGTTTGGCACATTCAAAATTACTGCTCTGTCAAAATGACCAACAAAGCTTCACAGCAGATGACCTTCAGAAAACTAGTTTTTAAGTCTTTCATAAGTCAAAATATCCCATTTATTTTAAAACTGTGTGCTGTCAACACATTTCTGGTACTTGAGCCCTTTCTCTTCTAAGGAATTGGCATTTTTGTGGTTTCCATATTAAAAGAATGATATGGGTACTGTAACCGGATATTTACTGTATCTGAATCTTTGCTTTCAGAAATAATGCTGTGCTTCAGAAATGTCCTATCAAAATCTCATCATCATCCTGACCAGCCATACTGCAGTCCAAGAAGTTAGAATATCCTGAGGGGTTTTGCCTTGCTGCTTAATTAAAAGTAAGCACTACTAGTTCATCAAAGGCAAATCATTTCCCACTGTCAAGTGGGAAATACTTGGCCTCCAGCAAGGCTGCTTAGCACCCAGTGGGTTTCTAAATGAACAGTTACAATCACCAAGAGGAGCAATATGTTTAGCCCCGCTAAGGGTACCCAAATCACTAGCTAAACTCTTCTTAGAATGGAAGGGAAACTTCCAGCCATGCTCAAGAGAGAAATGTTGGCCACACCATTAGACTAAAACTCTGATCTTTCCAGGAAAATGTAGTGGAATTTGTAATGACAATGCTCAGCAGGCCACACCTTTTTATTAACTGTTCAGAAACAGCAGCACAGCAAATGGAATGGTCTATATCTGTCTCAAAAGAAAGAGGAGAGAAATGAGCTTTGTCAGGGTTTGAACTTGCAGTCTCATGGCATTGCCCACCTGGAGATTGGACCGTGGAGCTCCTCCAGGGTCCTGGGGAGCACTTGGCAGGGACTTGGCAGTGAAAGCTCAGCAGAGAGCTATTACTCATTTCAGGCCATCAGGACACTTTTCATCTGGAGCAAATTCTGGTTCTAGTTCCTGCAGCACATCCTTGCCTGGTGCCTCATTAACTGAACAACTTGTTCAATCGGGTCCTTCACTGCTAACCCTCTTTTTTAACCTTTCCTGCAATATAACATTGCAGTTGCAGCTCCAATTAAGATGAAAAGAATGCTTTCATTTGGACATCTTTACCTTTTTCTTTTAACCTTGACCTTCTGAAAAGGCTCTCCCTTCTGCAAAGACACTTTACACTTAGAATTAAGCCAATAACTGTTTTTATTTTTAGAAATATAGCAAGAAAAATGTATGTTTCAGTGAATGGCAAAAATAATCATAGTTAGCTGTCAATAGCTCTGATAGTATTCTGGGTCCATGAAAAAGAAAGTCTTTGGGAACTGAGCTGTGTGCCCTGGCAGGAAAGAAAGCTAAGAGCATCCTGTGATCTATCAAGAGTTGCTCAGCCAGTAGATTGATGGGAGTGATTATCCCTCTCTGCTCAGTTCTTGGGAGATCACATCTGGAGTACTCTGTCCACTCTTGCCTCCTTCAGCCCCCATACAGGAAAAGCATGGACAACCTGAAGCCAGCTCAGCAAACTCCACCAGTGGAGCTGAAACACCTTGTGAGAAAAGACTGAGGGAGCTGCTCTGGCTCAGCCTGGAGAAGAAACATCACTGAGGGAACATAAAAGCAGCCAGTACCTCAAAGTATCCACAGGTGCCTGACTGGAGAAGTGGTGACAGAAGCAGAGTTAAAGTGCAGGAAGAAAGGTTTTTCAGAGTGGCTCAAAGGAAAAGCTTTTCCCCCACAAGGACAACCAAGCAATTGGGGATGTTTCCCAGCTGGGTGGTCTGACCAATATCCTGGTTTTCAAGACTTGACTGGACAAAGCCACGAGTAATCTGATCTGATGCTATCACTGACCCTCCTTTCAGCAGGGAGTTTAGGAGGAGAAACCTAAACTTCTTTCCAACATGAATGATCCTGTGATCCTGTTGATCAGGTGGTCATCAATTCTTTCTTCTTTGACGTGGGTACAGACACAAACTGAGGAAAAGATATAGTCAGAAAAAGATAAAAACAGCCACAAGTCTTTCCCTCTAAAAATCTGAGGAGGCATTTTTGGGGTTTAGATTTATTACAGAAAATCAAAGGCAACTCACAGAGAAGGTTGAAGTTGTTATTACATGGTTTGAGATCGGGGATGCAAAGTATTTGCTTTAGAAATGAGCTACAAATCCTTGTACCTGATCATACAACATGTACCATATGCACTGGGTCAGTCACCACCTCCCAGATGTGTTTTCTGGTCTTCATCAGTCTTTGTTCTTTGAGGGGACTCCTCTCTCATAAAGTATCTCTAGTGCTGTTCTATTCCAAACATATTCCTTGGCAATTGCATTGGAACTCATATTCTGTGTATTAGCAGAGAAACGAAGGAGTGGCTAAGGTGGTGGGGTTTCTTGTAGCCTCGTTAATGTTGTGTGCTGAAGGAATCAGCAACGATATGGTGCTTCTGCCTGGTTTAGGATTCTCAATCCATTAACCCAGGAGAAGTGTGTGCTCAATGTCTAAGCCCAACCATGTGCTCCCTGAGAGCCCCCCTGAGAGGACACGCAGGAGGCACAGGTCAGGGCAGGAACAAAGAGCCAGTTTATTCAGGGGGACAGGTTTATAAAGGACTTGGAGGGATACAAATGCTCCAATAAGGGACAAGGGGGAAGTCTGGCTTCAGGCCAGTAAGAGTAAGGGGATTTACATTGAATGGGAGAGAGTTCCAGGTAGCAGGAGGTCACTATCTGTGTCTCAGCCCCCTGTCCTGGCAAGGGACTTCTGGGAAGAAGACAGTGACTTTGCAGTTTTACATTCAGTACATTCAAACCATACTAAAAACATCAGTTGTTAAAGCATTCTCAGTAGATGGCTGCTTTTCTTCATCAAGCCATTTCTGGCATGACATTCTCCAAGCCATGTATTGAGAGTGTATTGCAACAAGTGGCTTGTGGGTTTCTCTCTTTAGGCTTTTTGTGAAGACTGTTCAGTGACTCTGCTTCATTAGAAAATTCAAGGAAATAATGCTGAGTTAACCAACAGTCTAATTTTTGTTTTTCTTTACTGTTCTTTCCTCCTCTCCCATCATGTAGCCACTACCCTGACTCCCCCAAGCAAATCCTGGTTCCAGGAATAGGCTTTACTTTGATTTTAAAAAACAGGCAGGTGTTGGTTGTTGTGCTGTAGCCTGAGGTGGGGGTGCTCAAAATGTATTTAGTGATGGAGTTTGAGGAACACCTTGCTGATAAAACATTGCATCCACACCCCTCTGTTGGCTTTGTGTTTAATTAGACAAATCACAACTACTTCCCTATGAAGCACTTACCTCTCAGTCTCAAACACACATCTGTTGTCAAGTGTTTCTTTTTTTATAATGAAATGGTAATTAGATGCAGCTTTTTCTTTGTCTTTAATGTGTTTTTTATGAGATCTTTGAGAAGGAAAAAATATTGTACATACATACATATATATGGAAATATGTAGGTGTACACATATATTTATATAAATAATCATTCCCTCTGAGGCAATTCTGTACATGGAGACATCTTCGCCAGTGCTAATAAAACTTCAAGGTAAGATAAAATTATTTTTCTGCAGATGGTTTTTATTATAAAAATTTTCCATTTTAAATGATGTGTAATTCTGAAAATGTAGTTAGATCTCATCTGGTGCACATTTTGCTAATAATGATGGGAAATTCTGAAAATTCGTGCTGTTGCTACCCTAAGTTAATAGATGTTAATTGGAAGGCAGCAGTGGTAAGAAAATATAGTTTAGTGAAAGAAAGCTGACCTTTTATAAAAAGAATCCCTCACATGATATAATAGTACTTTTGCACATTGTGTCCTTAAATGAAAGCAAAATATACTTAATAATTCCAGAATTATTAACCCCAGTGGGCTTCCTAGAGGTCAGCTCTGGATCCTTTGCCTTAATTTAATAAGTACGACTCAAGCTAATAAGGAAAAATGCATTTTACTCCAGACTTTTTTTGAAACTCTTGACTATTCTAACGTGCTGGTCTCTGTTTTGCTTGCACAGGGTGTGCACCACAATCCTCTTCTGTCTTTGTGCTCTCAATGACTCACAACTTGTAACAGCCATTGTGTTTCACAGTGTGTTGCCTATAACTGTGACGTGATCTATTAAAACAATGTATTTGTTGACAATGACAAAGACAAGATGTCAACATGTTTGTAAACATACCTAGGGAAGAAGACTTAAGCCTTTAGTTGTGTTGTGCTACTGGTAAATGCAAAGTGGTGCTGAGAAAGGCTTTGCTTGGCCAAGTTTGTTTTGAAAGCTTGGTACTGTGTATTTAAAAAACGAGTGTACTTGTGTGTTGTTTCACCTTCTTTTCTTACCCTCTGGCTTAGAAAAGCACAAAGAGTTTTATTTTTTTTTTTAGTCAGGCCTGACATAAGTAAACATTTTGAAATAAAAATACCTAAATCCCTAAGCTGATATTAGTTTCTGAAGTACCTCAGCTGCGATTTCATTTTTCTTTAATAGTCTTTGCTTGAGAGTTTGCTTTTTACAGGCTTCATTTTTATAAGGACACATGTTAGGTTTGTGACTGTGCTTCAGAGAATTAAAAAAGGAGCTCTTTGAAGGTAGAGTATTAGGACAAAGACTGTTTTCTCTGTGGTTTTGCTATTATTTGGAGGCATTGTTGTCTCTTAACGTTGGCAGGTAGTGCTTGTTGTCTGTGGGTTTGTGCTCATGTTTTGGCCCTGGACTTGTTCTGGCATTAACCCCCAACCACTCTTCTATTTTCTGCTGATGTGCATCTGTCACGTTGCGTGGCCACCCACCTGTGGTGGCTTTGGTCTGGAGCCATCACTCCGAGTCTATTACCCAGTGAGTACATTCTTTTGGTTTAATTGGGAACTAATTGTGTGACAGATGCACATAAGCAGGGATCACAAAAAGTGTTTTGAGTGTGCGTAGCTGAGTGAATATATTCCCCTGTACACTCTTGGTTGGGTCCTGCTGTCATCAGCTCACTGGAAGGTCTTAGCAGAAGGTAAAATCAGTGGTGTTCTTTATTAAAATTTCAGTGCACTTTGGAGGACAAAAGTAAGTGCCTCACTCAGCCATTTTTCAGTATTTGTTTTCAAAGAATGGTGAAGAAAATAATGCATTACGAAATGTAGTTGAGTTTTCATTTAAATTATGTTTCTTAATGAATACTACTGCATTAGACCTTTTCCAAAGGTCTGTAGGAGCTCTTTGAGTGTACTGTATCCAAAATTTTTTTCCCATTCTGTTTCTCTGGAGAGCTTGCTTGGTACCTTCTCACTAAAGTGTCTCCTTGTTTATGTGACTTGGCCTTTGTGAAAAGCATCAATGGCAAACTGTATCCCTCAAAATCAGTACTGCTGTATTACCTCCTCCTCAGTGCTGGTACTCACCCAGTTCCATGCAGAGCCTATGAAACTCTCTAATCTGGAAACTAAAAGAACAAAGCAAGATCAAAATCAAGTGAATTCTTGTAGTACATGGTCAGGTTACCAAGTCTGGCTCACCTGGGGCCAAATCAGGCTGACTGTGCTGGTCTAAAGGAGGCAAAGGGAGGGTTTGTGCCTATCAGGGAGGGCGGCAAAATTGCAGCAGCTCCTCTTCACTCACATGGGATTAAACTTGTTGCAGTGCTGTGTGCCCTCTGTTCTTAGTGCCCCCTTGGATCATCCATAAGGTACAGCCACCAGTTCAGCTGCCAGTCTGCCTTCCATCTGTCACTCTGTCTTCAGACGGTGCTTATTTTAGGTTGGTGTTATGAAGTTTTATCAAGATAACCACATACTCACTGCCACTGGCATTTTGAGCTGTGCCTTCAAATGGTACATGATTGATTTTAGTATTTTTGCTTATTGAACTGAACTTACACACCATTAGAGTTTCTGGTCAGCTGACCACTCTTCTTCAGCCAGAAGATCTTTGGAGCAGTGCTCTTTAAAAAAACCAACAGATATGTGTCTGAATGAACAAGTTCTTTTCACAGCATGTGTGTGTTTGCTACATGTGACTTACACACACTACTGAACTTTCAGAAGAGCTTGGTTTTTCATACATTTGAAGCAATATCACAGTTTTTGGGGTAGTTCTTGCTTTTAGTGCATACTCAGTTCAGAAAGTCTTGAAGTGTAGAGGGCATTGAGATTTAGATTTGACACTATTCACAACTGACCAATTTTTATATGTTGTTGCATAGAAAAAGCTGTTGTATAAAAGTAAAGAGAACGCACTAAAAAAAACCCCACACCAAACCTAGTGGTTTGTTTATATCTTAGCACTGTTTATATCATTTTAAAGAATTTGAGTATTGGTAAAATGTTCCCCTGGCACATCTCAATGGGGAAAAAAGGATGTTTTCCAGTCATTATAATATTGGGTTCGAGCTTTGAGTTGAGCTCATCCTTATTTTAAGTGATATATTGAATCTCAGTGTCATCTTGGTAAAGAGTAGTATCAGGATATAGAGCTAGTCTTTAAAGTGTGTTTAGAGAATACTGGAAATACATTGATTTAGCTGTAGAATTGTGTTAAAACCTATGTAAAATAACTTCCTTTGGGTGTTAATGTTCATAAAGGTTTAAAGAAATTGTGAAAGGTAAAAACATTGCAACTTTCTGCAAATGGATAAAAATTAGTCTGTTTTCTAAGTATGTATTTTTTTCTTTCTCAACAGCTATTGGGTGTAATGAGAGGAAGAGAGACAAAATGTGACAATTAATGCACCATATGTACAGAACAAAAAATAAACCCCACCGTCTGCAGGTGTTATACTGAACAAGAATTTGCTTTTGTCCCATCTATCTTTTTTTCTGTAGATAGCATTTACTCATTTGTATTGCATTGTGAAAGACTTGTACCCACTGATGAATACTTGTTGTTTTTTCTTTTAACCTAAAAATGTACACATTAGTCTTTATATCGCTTGGAAACCTGTCCTTTCAGAAAATATTATGTTTCTGCACAGTTAACCCTACATATGTATGTGGAGTGATTTGAAATCAATCCATTATCAACACCACATCTTAATGATTTGGGGTTGTTTCTTTTCTAGGAGAAATAGTCGGCGTCCCCTTCAAATCTTGCTAGGACAGCAGCTGCAGATGAGAATGAGCTTCCATATTTAATACCTTCTATTAACTTCACCCATCCAAACACACACACACTCACTCCCTCACGCACCCCAGTGTCACATTAGAGGTGAGCAGACCCTAATTAAAAGCACGCACCATCTGCCGGTGTGCGGCAGCAGAGTGGCACTCCATACCCATCCTGCTTCCTGGGATTGAGATGCATTATTTATGAGCTCAAAGAGAAAATACACTGCTTGGCTGGTGAAAGCTGCATTAGGAGCTGGAGAGCACCATCTAATGGAACACAGTGCTGCTGGCTATTCATCTTCCCTCTTCTTCCTTTCCCCTGCCCAGTCTCCTCCCCCTATAATTTTAATTTTCAACATCATCTTTGGATTTTTTTATCATGGTGTTTTAGACAATTTCGTCTGCCAAGCTCCACTGTTACACAAGATTGAAAAGAGTTGTTGAAATATTAAACTATTTGTGGTGTTTGCAGCAGCCTTTTGTTTCTTTCCATTGCCACATGTAGGGTTTTACCTTCTGGGGGTAAAAGTGATGTGGTGGTACAGAATTGGGACACTATTGCCGTTTCTCCTGCCCCTCCCAAGCACCCAGGTAATGAAAGTATCTACTGCTCGATCTGGAAATTTTATTTTAATATGGAAATTGGCCCTGTTTTGTATTGAGCAGTATGCTACAGACTGCAGTTGGAAAGAAAGGCAAGATTTGGAGAAAGCTGCAGCTTTGGATCTTCCTCTGAAAGCAGAGATCATATCCTGTTATTGCTTCTTAGTGGGGAAAGGGATAAGGAGGTGTTGGACTGAGGCAACAATAAGCTGACAGGGAAGGAGCCCTTTTTGTTGTGGCTGGTCCCTCACTCTGCCTTTGTTCACTGCTAGTTTACACCATCAGATTGAGTAAAAATGTATGATGTATATAGTGACTGGTTCAATGTCCTGTAGAATATATGTGTTGAGAATAATCATACTGATTCAAAATAATCTGAGGAATGATTTTCTGGTTCTTAAGGCTTTGTGTTATGTTGCAGTATCCATGCCAGGCATCCAACAGTGTTGTTACTGCACTAAGGACTGGACTGATATGTGAGATATGAAATGTTTCTGCAATAACTTACAGGAAAACCACATTTTCTTAATTAATGAATCTGGTTGCTTTTTCTAGTGGCAAGACAAGACACTGAATAAAAAGAGTATGTCTAAAACTGGGCAAAATATGTATGTATATGTTTGTATTTTTTCTATTTATGTCAGCTTGTTTTAAGGAATGTTGGAATGTCATAAACTGTGGCACATCTATGAATACGCATCTGCTTCTTGTTTGTGTTTAGAACATATGCCATCAGAAGGGTAAGAGATGCCTTCAGAGAAAACAAGAATATAAAGGATTCTGAAAAAATAGAAGAACTAGTGAATAAAGCCAAAGCAAACCTAGAGGTCATTCGTCGGCAGGTATGTTTATTTTTCTCATTTTATCAAAGAGTTGTACCCTTCTCAGTTAACTGTCTAATGCCACTAGAGATGGAAAAAAGACCCTTGCTCAAAACATCTCTGGAAGAGCTTGGGTTTTGTATGTCTGAGTTTGAAATGGTGGGAAACATCTGTTTATGCACAGTTGTTGCAATAAGGGGATTTAGTGTTGTTTGTTCCATTCACTGGAACAGGCCTTGCTATCAAAAGTTTATATGCTCTTGTTACCTTTTCTGCTGTTTGTTTTACTGTCTCTTGATTCTGTTTCTCTGTTCTGCCCTAATTTTCCTTTGAATCTGTTTCCTCTAGCTCAAGTGTATTAGAGTCCTTTCCTCAGCCTGTCCTCTTCACATCGTAGATTTAGAAGGGTGACTGTGACACTCACTCCACATAGTCTTGCCTTCTCCTGTATTTGTTTTTTCCTGTGTCCTGATACAGAGTTAGAATGAGAAAATCCTGAAGTGAATTTACTTGTAAAAGCTGGTTCATAGAATCATAGAATCGATTGGGTTGGAAAAGACCTCCAAGATCATCAAGACCAACTCTTGGTCCAACTCCAGTCCCTTTACCAGATCATGGCACTCAGTGCCATGGCCAAGCTCTGCTTAAAAACCTCCAGGGATGGGGAATCCACCCCCTCTCTGGGCAACCCATTCCAATGCCTGAGCACTCTCTCTGGAAAGAATTTTGTTCTGCTCTCCAACTTCAATTTCCCCTGGCAGAGCTTGAGCCTGTGCCCCCTTGTCCTATTACTGAGTGCCTGGGAGAAGAGACCAACCCCCACCTGGCTAGAACTTCCCTTCAGGTAGTTCCAGACAGTGCTGAGGTCACCTCTGAGCCTCCTCTTCTCCAGGCTAAACACCCCCAGCTCCCTTAGCCTCTCCCCACAGCACTTGTGCTTCAGTCCCTTCCCCAGCCTTGTTGCTCCTCTCTGGACCCGCTCCAGCCCCTCAATCTCTTTCCTGACCTGAGGGGCCCAGAACTGAACACAACACTCAAGGTGTGGCCTCTCCAAGGCAGAGTCCAGGGGAAGGGTCACTGCCCTGGGCCTGCTGGCCACACTATTTTTGATCCAGGCCAGGATCCCATTGGCCTTCTTGGCCACCTGGTTAATGTTTCCAAACAGCATGATACATTTTTCTTTGGAAAATTTGAGTCAGTGGCTATATATTTCTAGTCTGAGTATCATTTATAACATCTCTGTTCCTACCACTAGTACCATGTTATTTAGACACAAAGGAGAGTTCAGATACTTTCTACCTGATCATAAATACCCACTGTCTGTCTACAGTGACCACTGGAAATTGGAAGAAAGCAAGTTTCTATGCCTGAACTCTAAAGGCACCTGCAATGCTTAAGGAGTTCCTCCTTGCAAAATCTGCACTTGCTGACACAAGTGAGAACTCAGTAATACTGTTACTAAATTTTGAATGAATATGTGCACCTGTTTCTCCATGGTTTATTTCAAGATGCATCTTTAGACAACCCACAGGTCAGTTAGATGGATTCTTGTCTCAGTAGGAAGCCAGGTCCTTTGATTTGACAAGTATGGTGCAAGTTAAATTATTTCTTTGATATTTCTTCTTCCAGGAACAGGTGTTGTTTTGTGCTACCATAGTTTTGCTATCTTTTTTTTTAATCCAGACACTACTATTTTTGTATTTTAAGTGTTTCTCAAAGAAACAATTCAGATTGGGTTGTTACAATGCATTCACGTTTAAATGTTGAGGTGTTTGTTCTTATATCTGTAGGTGATAATTAGTATTTTCAGCTCTTATTTTTGAAGTTTTATCTCAAAAGAGCCTTGATATCACATATTCTCCAGGAAGAAGAAAATGAAGGAAGGGGTGTCACAGGAGAAGAGTCAGGTATCATTTCTACAAATCTGACCTGTTATTATTGATTTCTAATCAGCAAATTTATGTTTGTAAAATACTTAATGATTACAGATAGATTGGATGTCAATACTCCACTTCATGGTACACTTAAAGCCAAAACAGGTTTTTTGAGGATTTGGTGCTGAGTTCTCACCGATAGCATCATACAACAAGATTAATTTAATTTAGACCTTCTTGCTGGGCATCTGCCTGGACCCAGGTTCAGTTAGTTCACACATCTGTCCAGGGAGTGGCAAAAGATGAGAATGCAGAGTCAAATTCTGCCACTTAGAGAAACGTGCATCAAAGAAGTAACAACCTGTGGATGTGGGATTTCCCACAGCAAAATGCTGCAGGAAAATTCTTCTAGATTATGGCTGAGATAAATTCCTGTCAGCATGTCAGAAAATGCTGTTATAGTTGTAAGTAAGAATGTAAACATTATCTTTGATAGATTAGGAAAGCATTAAATTACACCACCACAGTAACTCTTTTGCCACGAAATGGATGACTGAAGTGTACTAAGTTTATTTTTGTTATAAAATGTCTTAACAAGGACCTACTTGACACAACTCTTGTAATAGCAAGTACTTCTTTCTCTGAAAAAAATCTCATTGCAAAGTATGAAATCACCTGAAATAGATGTGAAATATTGTTCCCACTTTCTAGGTGTGTATCTGGGGTGCTGAAATGAGGATGCTGATTTGTAGTACCTTAATATGGCCCGACTTGTTGTGGGTACAATTTGGCTCTCGCTGGTTCTGTAAGCCAAAATTTTAAAAGTTCTAACTCAGATGTTGAGTAATTCTTGCTAAGATAAAGCCTCTAAGTCCTGTGTAATCCCAGATGACCTTGTGTCTGTAGACCCTAAAAAAAGATGCCATTTTTCTAAAACAGACCTTGACAGGCTGGACTTTTTTTCTTTCTAGTGTAGGGCTCTTGTCTTCCACCTTTTACGAAGTTTTCTTTTAGCCTTAAGATTGTCCCTCAGCATCAGATGGGTCTTTTTGCTGACTGGGAAAGAGCAGGAAGATTTAAGTCATCTCTGGCTGCTATACCCTCTCCCTGTCCTTTGTAGGCTTAAGAATATTTTGCATTCTTTGGTTACTGGGAACATTTTGATCATAGATAAACATATGAATGTCCCTGTATGTACACAAGTATCTCTAACAAACTGTACATCAACAGCATGTGACTGTTTCAGGTACCAGCCTGTATTTTCTACATGTGAAAATGTTGTGCATTTAGTTATTCATTTGAGCAAACAACAGCAATGGGAGGTTAGACAGGATTTGGTATACTCTCTTAGCATGGATTCTGCTTTTCCATTGGAATCTGCTACTTCTGGTTTGGGTTGTTTTGAGTTCTTTTTCATTTTCCTACTTTGTGGTAATGACAAAGAGGTTTTGTAAGAAATATTTCTTGACTCAAGATTGAGAGAAGTCATTGAGAACCACGTTTTGCTCTACTGCATAATATATAAATCTTGCTTTAAAATGTTTTATAATATGTAGGTGTGATATGTTTCAGCCAGAAAGATGTTAAAAAAACCAAAAAGGTTTTAATATAATATATAATGGCCAATCTTCGCGAACGAAGATTTGGGAAGGGCTTACCCCACCTGGGTGTGCCCTCTGAGCCTGCGGAGTGGATTTTTTAGGTGAGGCACAGCGTGCGCAGAACTGGCCCCACCGTTTAAGTCCTGAGGTCCATTTGCCACGGCCGAGCAAGCTTGGACAGTGACAGTGAAGTCTCATTAGGACTATCTACAGCACCCGGTACTGACCGGGGCAGGGAGGCTTGAACTGCCGGGGCGGTCCGTACTGAGACTCAAACTCGCGACCTTGGGAGTCGGAGACCGGAGAGCTCTCCACTACACCACGGGACCGCCCCCAAAAAGGTTTTGATTCAGTGGAATAGCAGCACTTGAATTTTTAGGACTCAAAAATCTCTCCATGTATGTTTTAGTTTTCCAAATGTAGAAAACTGATGAGGTTTAGGTTGGATATTAGAAAATGTTTCTTCTCCCAGAGGGTGGTTGGGCACTGAACAGGCTCCCCAGGGCAGTGGGCACAGCACAGAGCCTGACAGAGCTCAAGGAGCATTTGGTCAATGCTCTCAGGCACATGGTGTGACTCTTGGGGATGGTTCTGTGCTGGGCCAGGAGCTGGACTAGATAACCCTTGTGGATCCTTTCCAACTCAGCATATTCTGTGATCTTAAATATGTTATAATCAGGCTATTGTCAAGCAAATGACATTAAGTACCCATCATTCTGTTAAGCACTTGTTCCTGTATCACTGGCCTCAGTTACTGCTAAACCTGCAGGGTTTGCATGTTTGTTCCAAACCTCAGCTGTTTAAGGTTTCTTCAACATGGAAAACAAAACTGCTAAAGTTAAAGTAGTTTTAAATTGGATCACATTTTATTATCATTCCATGTAAGAATTTCAGGAAAAGGTATACTTGATTAGCAAGGAATATTAAAGACACAGATACAAAATCCTATTTTTGGTGCTGTTAAGACAGTGAAACTTATGTTGAAGTATCTCTTAAATGTCACTCTTTCTAAATTTTCCAGACAAAGTATAAGTGTTTATCTTACAAAGTATGAGGGTTTATCCTACATGTTTGCGCAAGTAACAGGCAGTAACACACACAGTAACATAATACACAGTGGAACTTTTTAACAAAAAATAATCTGATAGAATAAAGTTATTTTATCAAGATAATTGTTTACACAAATCCCTACAATACTTGGTGTTTGAGTAATAAAAGATTTTCTTGTTTTGCAAAAAGTCGAGAACTTTTGTGCTTTGCAGGACTTCTGATATGTCTCAGTGTCATCTTCCTTTCAGCTGTAAAGCAAGAGATAAATATTGTAAAAATAGCAACACTGTCTTTAAAGCCACTTTTTTCATCAGGACTATTAAAAATCTTAGCATCTGTATTCATATTATTATTTACTTGCTGTCAAGTTTCATCATGCTCTGTGGAAGAAACTTCATTCTTCCTCACTGTTTAATTGAAGATCTAAGTAATGAAGTCATCTGATATTATTAAGTCTTTATATTTAAAACTAACCAAGCATAACATAAAGTCCTTTTATTTTTTAATGTAGAAGCACTGAAGCAAACATGAGATCTAGTGTACAGTTTTTTGCTAAGTTTGGAGTTTATTATGATGTAGATCATCTTGGTATTGCTGACTTTTTCATAATGTGTCGGTAGAAATTAAATAATATCCCTCTTTGCTGACAATTTGTTGTTACTCTAAAATCAAATTTATATTCATTTTACATTCTAATTTATGGTTTAGTCATCAAAGTGACCATTGGAGTATAAGGTTCATAAATAACTATTTGAATCAGCCTAGTGGAAAATGTGAAATAGTGACAGATTACTGTCATTTTGTTCATGTCAGTCACTGCACAAGTTCCTTCAGTGTTATAAAAGTAGCTTTATAATGCTGAAAAGCATGGAGGAACATTAATCTCTGCCTTAGTCCTCTGCTTATTATTGGTTTTGATTTTAAAAATAGTCTGGCTACATGAGGGAACAACTGTGATTGTTTTTCAGCACTGTGGAGATTTTGTGTGTGTGTTTTTGTTGCATAAACAACACAATTTGTGGTGTCTTGCCTGTAAAGGAGGGCGTGAGAAACTCATCCTCACAAATAAGTTTGGAATAAAAGTTTTAAAAAGTTCTGAGGCAAAGTCTTGAGGTCTTCTGAGGATTTTCCTAGCAGCCATTCCCCAGCTGTGCTAATACAACTTCATTGCTGGATTTCCATTACTTTTGGAGTCTGTTAGCAGGAGAATTTGCACTGAAAGGTACTGCTGCTACTGCTGAAATTTAAGATTTATAGAAGCCACTTTGAAGACAGGCTAATACTGAGTGTTTTGAAGTAGTTTTCTTTGTAGCATGCTGTCTCTTAAGTTTTGAAATGAAAATATGAATGTGAAATTCAAAACTTGTAAGAGACCTGTGTGCTCTGATTAAAGCTTTGTTTTAATTTATAGATCTCATTCTTACATACTCCTCCATAGGACTTTCTTCTCAGTTTTATATTGTAGCCAGAAACCACCAGTCATTTTGTTGGATCATTTTATTTTTCCTAGCAGCTCTAAAGACTTTATTATAACTACCTGAAGGGAAGTTCTAGCCAGGTGGGGGTTGGTCTCTTCTCCCAGGCACTCAGCAATAAGACAAGCACGGGCTCAAGTGCTCAGGCATTGGAATGAGCTGCCCAGAGAGGTGTTGGATTCCCCATCTCTGGAGGTTTTTAAAGTGAGATTGGCCGTGGCACTGAGTGCCATGATCTGGTAAAGGGACTGGAGTTGGACCAAGGGTTGGACTTGATGATCTTGGAGGTCTTTTCCAACCCAATCGATTCTATGAATCTATGATCAGTTTTACTGGTTTTGACATCACAGAACTGCAATACCCTTCGCTAAAACAGTTTTGACATTTCACAGCTTTTGTTTGTCGCTTTAAATAGTCGAGACTGATGAGAAACATGGTTTGCACAAACCTGGAGCAAGGAGGCAAGAGATGTGCTGTGAGCAGTTAGACAGTCAGGACATGTGGATCTGGATCTGCTTCCTTTGCAGCTGCCTGGTCATCAGTGTTTTTTTAGGGGAACAGATGAACTTCTGTTTGGAGTTTGAGTTGTTTTAAATTCAGGCTTACTTTAGTTCAGGGAACCTCTCTTACTGTTCCCTTCAGATGTGTAGCAGAATGAAAGAATGTGGGATTGAAGCATGAGAACTCTGTTAGAAAGGTTCTACTGATAATGATAGCTCTTGAGTACATGCAGCATTTTACATGTTTGCAGCATGTTGTAAGCAGGTTTTAATCCTTGAAATACTCATTGTTTGTAGTAATAGAGTCATAGAATCGACTGGGTTGGAAAAGACCTCCGAGATCATCCAGTCCAACACTTAGTCCAACTCCAGTCCCTTTACCAGATCATGGCACTCAGTGCCAAGTCCAATCTCAGCTTAAAAATCTCCAGGGATGGTGAATCCACCCCCTCTCTGGGCAGCCCATTCCAATGCCTGAGCACTCTCTCTGGAAAGAATTTTGTTCTGCTCTCCAACTTCAATTTCCCCTGGCAGAGCTTGAGCCTGTGCCCCTTGTCCTATTACTGAGTGCCTGGGAGAAGAGACCAACCCCCACCTGGCTAGAACTTCCCTTCAGGTAGTTCTAGACAGTGCTGAGGTCACCTCTGAGCCTCCTCTTCTTCAGGCTAAACACCCCCAGCTCCCTCAGCCTCTCCCCATAGGAGAGCATTTAATGAAATGCTTCATGTCTATGCCTTGCTAAAAGCTTTTGCCACATTTAGTGTGAGATTTTGGTCTCATATTCTTATGCTTGTTCATATTCAAAATCACTAGTATGGTCTTGTTTTGAAATTTGTGCAAAATAAGAACAGTTCTTCTGGATCTTTCTTTTTTATTTCTTTTTTAGCAAGCCAAGTTGCCAGTGCAGCTGTGTGTAGCCAAGCACTGTGCCTTCTTGAGGAATTTGTTAGCAGGATCTTGGCAATATCATAAATTTGAGTAACAGTTGAATCATTATCATTACAAGCAATTTCAATTATAGTTACTCTAAAAACCAAAAGATAAAAGTACTATCTTAGTTCACTGCACCTGCTTTGGGTTGATTGCTCATCCTTTGAGCAGGAAATATTGCTTTCCATAGTTCAGTTCTAGTCAGTTCTATGTTTGATTTTGCAGCAACAGTAGCTAAATTAGTATGTCAAGGTGTGTGTATTTCTGGACTGAAAGCATTTTGTTGAATATTCAGGGGACTAGTACCATTTTCCACAGTTGTGAGTGACACTGGAATTGACTGTGTCTTACCAAACTTTAAGAAATATTCTCTATATCTGAACATGGTTTTGTTTATCCTGCAGAGCACTGTAGGCTGGATGCGCTTTGCTGGAGAAGGTTCATTATCAAAAGTCTTGTTAGTAGTTTTAGTTTCAGGCTACGAGTCATATTTCTGTCTAATTTTTATGAACATGTAAGAAGGTTGAAAAATACTGTGTAATGTATTTCATTATGTTGGGAGCAATTTTGAAGCCAAGAGGAAAGAACAGCTGGAGAAGCACCTTGAGCACAGGGGGCAGCACCCACACTACTCTTCAGGAATGTGTATGGTATTGGCCAGTCATGTTTTCCTGCTGGCAGACAATTATGTTGGGGCTCCAATATGATTTCCTCTTATCAACTTTCTCTCTGCAAGGAGTTTTTAAAATCACAGATTAATTTAGTGCTTTTCTTGAGAAGCTCCTTGAATTTTATCTCCTGAGGTTTTTTTCAGCTTCATTATGGCAAATACCCATTTTTCTACAAAAAATTATAGACTCACAGGTTTTATGTAAGAAGAGTGTCCTTGGAAGTTTGCTGGGTTTTTTATTTGTGTCATTTATTTCTATTTATTACAGTTAGACCTCCTATTCCAACTAGGATAGAGTCAACATTAAGAAAGAGAACTTTTCTTACCTCTCAAGATATTTAGGTAGTCAAAGCAAGTGCAAAGTAAAGTTTTCAAATGCCTTACTCACAGCAGAAGAGCAGGAGGTGAGAGGCACAATCAAACAATAGACAAAGAGCCTATTAAAGCAGTTTTATCAACTCAGTACACTGTGTCAGTATTGCTGTATCACTGTATCAGTGCACTACCTATACCCTTCTAAGCCCTTGGAATGGCATCTAGAATTTAGCAAATGGTTGGCATGAGCCTCTTGCACTTCTCTGACTCCTGACCTGGTGCAGCACTGGTAGTCAGTTTTTAATTGCTTTAGCAGATCAGGAATTCTCACTTGATCAGTTCCTTACATGCATTTCTACCAAAATTATACTGGAAACTTAGGGGCGGTCCTGTGGCGTAATGGAGAGCACTCCGGTGTCTGAATCCCAATGCCGCAAGTTCAAGTCTCGGTAGGGACCATCCCCCGGCAGTTCAAGCCTCCCTGCCATCCGATCCCGTCACATCTCGGATCTAAGCAGGGTCAGCCCCAGTTAGTACTGGGTGCTGTAGATAGTCTCAAGGACTTCACTGTCACTGTCCAAGCTTGCTCGGCCGTGGCAAATGGACCTTAGGACTTAAATGGTGGGGCCAGTTCTGTGCACACTGTGCCTCACCTAAAAAATCCACTGCACAGGCTCGAAGGGTACATGGGGAGAGCCCTTCCCAAATCTTTGTTCGCGAAGATTGGCCATTATACTGGAAACTTACAGAAAAGCCATTAACTGAATTTAAAACAGCTGACTTACAGTTTAGAAGCCATTGGTGGGGATTTTCCTGTGTTTGTTCAGGTTTTTTTATTAAATTTCAAAGCTCTTTTGGGTGATATTTTTAGATATTTTCTCTTCCTTAAGGTCATTTAAATGTTCAAGTTGCACTCACTTTACGTACAGTTTGAACACTTCTTTACAACAGTCACCTACCAGGAAGAATATGATTAAGAAAGCAACAGAAATCTTTAACATATGTTAAGTTTCAGTTCTCTTTACTTGGAAAGAGACACAGATGCAGGTGGAGGGATGTGTAATATGGGATGGATAATACCTGTCTTTTGGGAAACAAGAGAAAGCTTGAAATTGAAATTGGGAAGCAGTAAATTCAGAGGTATTCTGGTTTTATATTCTACTAGGAGAGTAAATGCGTTTTATGTACAGTAAATATCCATCCAGTTTTGGTGGTTAAAAGGGAGGAGGAACAAAGAAAAAGGTGTCATGGAAGTCACTTTGAAAAAAGGTTTGGTAAATTGAAACAGTCACGCAGGTGAGTCAGGACTTGTCCCTTCAGAGGACTTGTTAGCAGTGAGGTCTGCTTTGGCCAGCCTTTCCAGATACCTTTTTCATCTTGGCATGTAGGGTGGCTCTGGAGATGTGGAATATTGTAACAGATGCCAAAAGCCCAGAGCTGTCATACCAGCTTCATTTCTGGCATCTGAGGGTGCAGGGAATGTGCTGGACACTTTACTTGCCTTCAGGTGGCTCTCCAGGTTACACCTGTGTGAGTCTCCAGAACAGTGTTACTCTTTAGGCTTTCATTTAACTCTCCTGATGAAGAACAAGATTATGTTTTCACAAATGATTTGCTGCTGTTTGCTCTGCTGACTAAACTACAAGTGGCAGGTTCTGTCTGCAATATTAAATACCAAAGTAGACCCTGCATTAAAAGTAATCTTTAGGTCACCAGCAGAGGTGATTCACAGGTAGAATAAAGCTTTGTCTTTCTGATCTTAGCTTAGGGTAGAACACAGCATTTGATGTATGCAGTAACCTTTCTTAAAAAACAAATAAATATATGAAGACTGTTGAGTGTTGGCAGCTGCTTTTGAAATAATTATCTGTCATAAAGAACTGTCATTATTTTTGTTACGTGTATTTAATGGCTAATCCAGTGAGGTCAGAGCCTTATCACAAATAGTAACAGTAGTTACATAATGCATCCAGAGAGCTGAGCGTCTGATGTTATGCTCAGAGGAGGGCTGTCTGAAGGACAGGAGAAGGACTTACTTTCTTGTGAGCAATTTGGTGTGGCGGGATGTCACATCCAATGAAGCAAATGTTAGGTGTAAACTTCCACTTGGAAAAGTATAAACTTTATCAGCCTGGCTGGTCAGTAGCTCCTTGAAACAGTTAGCAGCACTAACCATTCTGGGCTGAAGAAAGCTCCAGAAGCAAGGAGAGCTCACATTTTCAGGGCGATGTGTTCATCTGCCATTCGTTCCTTTGTGTTTCCTGCTCTCCTGTGTTTGGTGTCTCAAGAGCTTCACTCCGGTGTGTAAATGAATATGGTCCTTAGGGGTGGCTGTTGAAACAAAACATCAAGGGGGCTTCTTCCAAATGAGGTAACAGCAAGTGCATGTGTTTCTTAGTACAAATAAAAAATAGTGTCAAGAGAGGGGAAGTACAAGTAAGTGCTGAAGTTCTGATCACAGCTCCAT
This sequence comes from Sakesphorus luctuosus, assembly GCA_013396695.1. Classification (NCBI taxonomy): domain Eukaryota; kingdom Metazoa; phylum Chordata; class Aves; order Passeriformes; family Thamnophilidae; genus Sakesphorus; species Sakesphorus luctuosus. The sequence continues at coordinate 152,773 of VWZD01001589.1, read as the reverse complement.
TTATTTCTTCTGTGTTACTAATCTCACTGTGTGATCTTGCTTTGGTGGTGCCTGTCAGTCTGGTTTGCAGTGGTGCCCATTGAGGGAGGGTTTGAAGACTGAGTTTCTTGCATTAAAGTAGGATAACTTTTTTTGTCTTTCTTGCTCTGTGATGTGTGCTGCAGTGGATCTCTTTATTATTGAATAGGAAAAGAAGCATGGCAATTTTCTGTGTTATTTATGGAATGTGTAACCTTGTAACAACCTTGTGTACGTATTGTGACTTATGTTCTCATCAGAGCATTGATTTCTCAACAAGCATCCCTTTTCAGGGGTAAACCAGTTTTATGTACAGCCAGACCTTGAGGAAATTACGAGGATTGCTCTTTTGAGGACTTCTCGAAACAGTAAGAGAAACAACAGTCCTGTTATTACAGCAGTGATCTCTTGATCTCCCACAGTTTTTTGGTTGCTTTTTAATCTGCTGTTGTTTTATTTCTTTTTCCTTGCTCAGAAAGCTTTCCTTCCTGATTTTGTGCTGCTTGTTGAAAGGAGACAGTGTCCTGTTCAATGGCACAGCAAAGGAGCAGGCACACTTCCCTCCAGGAGCAGCTTTGGCACATTTGTCTGGTGCCTCTGATGCCCAGACTGTGTTCTGCTGCCCTTGAACTTCAGGGTGTAATTCAAGATGATGATATTGATGCCCTCACTGTCCCACAAGTCACCTAGTCCAGTAGCTGGGGTACAGTGGGGGTTTTTAATGACATTTTCTGTCCTCCCATGCTCAGTCATCAGTCTCTCAGTGTATTACATCACAGTTTTTCCCTGTACAGCTGAGAAAAGGAAGAGGAGGCATTTTAGCTCCTCTTTAAACTACTTTCATCCTTTCATGGCCATTCAGATGCTTCTCAGCACACTGAAAATGTGCTATAAAATCTTCACCCACCACTCTAAATCAAGTGCCCTTTTTTGTTTCTTTCACAGATAGTTTTTCAAGTCTAAAGAATTTATTCTCGTCTTTATTCTCAACATGAGGACAGCCTGCAAAGAGCTCTATTTGTCCTATTTGCTCCAAGAAAGTGGTTTCATGAGTGCTTTACATTTCCCCATCTTACTGTCTTCATACTTCTGTTGGTTTAGTCACCAAAACTCTTCCATTATTCCAGTTGCAAAGGTGATGCTTGTTTTCTTATTTTAAAAAAGCTTGTCAAAATGAAAGCTGTTTATAAAATCCACTGATGTTAGCTGTCAATTAATAAAAATCTGAAAAATACAGTTACTTAAAAAAAAATAGAAAGGGAAGCTTTTGTCACTGTCTGGTGTGTCTGCATATATTGGAATCTTCTGGGGGTCCATTGAGTACCCCTGTGGTTTATCATAGCACCAAACATGGTGTCTGTCACTAAGACCATGTGACTGAATCTACAGCCAGCTAAAGGCACAGTGATCTGGTTTTATTTTGACAATAAACTTGTGTGGCCCTCACATAAAAGCTCTTTCAAACAAAGCAGCTCTAGCTTTGATGTATATGTTTCAATATTATCTTTTCTGCAGTAATTCAGATTCTATCTAGTGTCTGTGTAGTAAGGTGCTTGTATTTGAGGGAAATGTGTTTGATCCATGAAGTTGTTATGAATGCCAAGTTTTGGGGGAGGAAGCTGCTGGACTCCAATATCAGCATGTCTCATCCAGCCCTTGGAAGTTTAGGCAGGGAAAGCCGTAGAAAGAGCGTAGGGAGAAGTTTAATGAGTGTTTACGCAGTCTCCTTGGTGCTTGGTGCATTGCTGCTGTCTTTGGCTCTGTGCTTTCTGAGGTGAGCCTGGGGTTTTTTTGGCCATTAAAAGCTAGAGCTGCAGTGCCCTTCATCTTGATGACAGGCATTGTGCCAGTACATTAATTCTGAAAGCAAGGAAAAAGAAGAAGAAGAAAGGAGCCTAAACTCTTCCAGTCACATTTAAATCACAACTTGACTGATACCTGTTGTTATTCTCTCTGGGGTATGTCAGATCTGTGTTTCCCCCCTTCGAGGTATGGGCTGCCTGGTCCTTCCTAGACTGTTTGCTTTGCAGGAAGTGAACCATTACTAAGCAGAGTTTCAAGCTCACCTTTAGAATTTGGTCATTCATAGAAAGTACATAAATGCATAGTTTGAAACAAAGATCTGCTGTTTATGCTGTAAAAATGAGATTCTGCCCCTCACCGGAACAGTTATGGATATTGCAGTGTAGTGGCTAAATAAGACATTCATGGTTTTTCTCCTGTGAACATAATTCACTTGCTGAGCAGTTGCTTTGGTAATTTTTAACCATATTTTTGTTCAAATGTGTGGTTGATGAGAGCATTATGTGGCTTAATCACTTAGCCTTTTTACATTAACACAGATCTTGTTTGTAATGCTGTTGGTTCTGTTGTTGACCTGATGCTTTGGTTCTGTGTTCCAATTGTCTTAATTTTAGTTGAAACTACTTTTTGCCTCTCTGAAGTCTAATTTCTACACGCATTTGTCAGTAGTGAATACTTACTGGGAGTGATTACTCTCTGTTTGCACCAGTATACCTCTGGGAGGTTAATCAATCTTGTGCTTTTTAACTGACATCAATAATGTGTTTACATTTATCAATATTTCTTAATTGTCAAGTTATAACAGTGGAACTTCAATAATAAATCATGCCAGTGGTTAACTTCATACATTAGATTTTTAAGAGTCTCCTTAAGCAGTTTGACATGTTGTAAATTGCTTTTAAAATGATGTATGCTTGCTCATGGAGGAAGAGGGGAAAAAATTGGTATTCAAAGAAGAACATTGAAGAACTACCCATTGACAGCAACATACCTTAGCCACATGTATGGTTTGCTTTATGGGTAAAAAAAGGAAGTAAGTCTTTTCAAAGCGCTTGTTTTATTACTAATAATTTTGTGAGTATGACAGTACTCATACATTTGTTGTGTAATCCCCAGGGACTTGTCAGAGCTGGGACTTCTTCCATCCTCTCAGCTGTACAGGCAAGGCAGAGGGCAGGGAGAATTACTAGGACTGCTGCTCCTTTATATAAGTACCCCAATTTTAACTGTGCATTTCACCAATGTCTTTAGGATATTGAGGTGGAAATTAAGCAGGCTACTCTGTTTAACTTTAACCATGTATTTAAAGACTTGGACTCAGAGAGAACAAATTATTTGCCCAAAATATGCTTAAAGCAGGAATTAATGCATTATATTCCTAGTCTTAAAACACCATCTATCTCAGAAGACATACCTTGATCATCTCTCTCACTCTCTTCTCTGTCCCATGTAAACCCAAGCAGCAATATTCTGGAGGAGGAACTTGCCTATACAGAAAGTTGGCAGGATGCTGATCACATTGTGTCAGTCTTACCATGTTTTATGGGCTACATCGAAGACAATACTAAATTAAAAGCCTTGCCTAATAAACAGAGAAGAAAGACAGTAGTTAATGCTGTTATTTTCTAGGGAAGTGAGAGCCAGTGTGAACACCAGGATAGGAAAAGGCAGAGGTAGAGAAGCAGCTGTTTGTAGTTTTTGCACCGTCACTTGCTTTGTAACTGAGATCCTAAAGATGAACTGCAGATTTTCAAGTAAACATATTTATATGTATTTATAGATATATATGTACTCACACACACAAAAAAAAAATCATAAAGTAATCAAAGTTCCGCGGAGACAAAGGACTTCACAACACGAATCTGTAAGATTTAAGTGAAGACATTTTATTCTACACAGCACACAGGTTATATAGGGTTACAGGTACATCTTATTGGCTAAAAAGGTCTTGCTCTAACACGTTAGAACTTCTAATTGGTTACAAGCTTATATCTCACAAGTCCAGTGTTTACATTATCTCATCCTGATGTTTTCAGATTCATGTCCTGAGAGGAGCCAGGCAGTTGGGATGCTCCCAAGGCTGTACTTGAAGGGAGTAACCAAGACTTAACTGACAAACAGCAGGTGTGTGTCCTTGCTTGGCTACCATATCAGCAGGATTCTCACAGAGCTTGAAGCGGTTTGGATTGCTCAGAAATTCACTTTTTTGCAAGCAATCTCTCAACAAATTCAGATATTGTTGTTAATCTCAAATATTATACAAAATTAATTATTTTAATATCTTACTGTGTATAGCCTAATTTTGCAATGCTTCTTGTAGAAGGAAATGTTGACTAAATAAGTTATTATCTGAAATACTGTAGAATTAAATGGTGCTTTATAGAGATAAAAAACCACTATTTCTATTACAGATAACACCATTTACGTAAGTTGAAACTGAGGTCAGAAAAATAAATGCTTATATTGGGAAAGTGCAGGTGAGAAGTTGGAAGATCAGTAGAATGAATGTGACTAACCTCTTCAATCAGTTGAAACAGTAGGAAAAGAATATATACCTGAGGATAACAAATCCTCTTTATCAAGGGGGGAGTAAAACATTCAACAGGCTCTCAGTCCTAGAAAACAAGAGGTCTGATTTAAACATCCAAATCCTGGTGCAGTTAGCAAAATTTCCTATCATTAGAGCAATTCAAGATGAGATATCTCTGCATTCCTGTTCTTCTTGCCTTTCTTGTTCTCTATCCCAGCTCCATGCTCACATAATAGTTTAGCTTAGGACTCTAAAATACTGTATTTCTCTGTATTTCAAATAAGATACTGTTGATTTAGAGCTGTTATTAATAGATTAATAGTTATTACTTCACTTCTTTGTACTTGTTTAAGAGGGAAATGGCTGGCAAGCAGATGAGTTAAACACTAGTATGCAGTTGATGTCATCCTACCTGGTCTTGTTACTGAGATTTTTATTTCTGCAATTCCTGTCTTCTTCTTACTAACTGAAATCACGTGTTGCCCAAGTCCTTAAAAAAAATCGAACCCAAAGATTTTGTCAGTACAAAACTAAGATGTCTGTACTCTTGCAAATGTTTTAAGTAAGAAATTAAGCGTCTCCTTCCTTTTTTGAATGAGACAAGACTGATAAGGAGCAGCTATCTAATGAACAAAATTACAGTAGTTACCAAATCAAATCACATTAAAGCAGGTGGGTGCAATCAATCTCTTTGTGAAGGGTAATGCTGCACAGGTTCTGAGTTAGAGGTCATTCACATCCGTGTCTAGAAGGGTAAGCTGGGGTTGGCGTATGAATGTGTGGACACAAAGTCTTTGAGAAGTATTGACCTTTCAATGGCATTCAAACTGTATTTGCACTTCTGTTTTCAAACTTGCCAAGGTACCTGAGGTGTATCTGAAACTAAATTTAGTTTGGTGTGTGGTGGGTTGACCCTGACTGGACACCAGGTGCCCACCAAAGCTGCTTATCTGCTCTGCTGGTAGTGGAGACAAGGTACAATGAAAGGGTTGAGATAAAGGCAAGGAGAGATCACTCACCAATTACCCTCACAGGCTCTTGAGGAAATCAGTACAGTTTGTTACCAATAAAATCAGAGAACGGTAATGAGAAACAAAAGCCTATTTTAAAAACACCTTCCTTCCACTTCTCCCTTCTTCCCATGCTTAAATTTCCTCCCAATTTTCTCTACCTCCTCCCCTGCAAGCAGCACAGAGGACAGGAAATTTGGGCTGCGGTCAGTTTATCACATGTTGTCTCTGCTGCTCCCTCTTCTTCAGGGGGTACTCCTCACACTCTTCCTTTGCTCCAGCATGGGGTCCCTCTCTTGGAAGGCAGTCCTCATGAACTTCTCCAACATGAGTCATTCTCAGGAGGTGCAGTCCTTCAGGGTCACCAGTCCTGCCAGCAAACGTGCTCCAAGTGTGGGCTCCTCTCCATAGGTCCATAGGTCCTGCCAGGAGCTGCTCCTGTAGAGTTCTAGCCTCCTTTGGGCATTCCTCTTCTCCTCTGTTGGGTCCCCCATGAGCTGCAGGTAGATCTCTGCTCCCCCATGGGAGCTCTGCTCTGCCTCACCATGCTCTGCACCTCAGGCTGCAGGGGAATCTCTGCTCCAGCACCTGGAGCACCTCCTGTCCTTCCTTTTTCACTGTCCTGGCTGCCTGCAGGGCTGTTTCTCTCACATATTCTCACTCCTCTCTCCAGCTGCAACTGGACAGGGTTCCTTTTTTTCCCCCTTCTTGAATATCCTGCAGGCACTACCAGTGTTGCTGATGGGCTTGCCCTTGACCAGTGGCAGGTCTGTCTGAGGAGCCAGCTGGCATTGACTTTCTCAGACACTGCAGGAACCTTCTAGCACCTTCTCACAGAAGCCACTCCTGTAGTCCCTCCACTCCCAAAACTTTGCTACAGGTTGTTAGCATGAAGAGTGTAAAATCTCGTGTGAGTTAAGAAAAAATAAGTTTTATGCACTGTCCTCCACACACACATTTAATGCCAGCATGACCTGAAGTGTTGGTGAGACTAGTTCAGTTGTCAAATTTTCCAGTACTTTGGAGGAAGACTGAAATTGGGGCTGCCAGGTCATCAGGTGGGATGTAGTTTCCAATGTAAGTGGGCGTGGTACAGGAAACTTGTGTTTCAACTTTCTTCCTTTCCTCAAACATCCTGTATTGAGTAAATCCTGGGACTACTGAGAAAGTAAGGGGTGTAGTAAATATCCATAATGTATATTCTCATAGGCTGAGAAGAGAGGATGACTCCTTTTTTCAGAGAGTTATCTGAGGAGATTGAAAGCAAGGATCCAAATTTGTGTTCACACATTTACACTGACTAATATGGGCACTTGGGAGCTCAAGGTACTCTGCAAGTCATTAGAATGTAAGCTACAAAATTACATAAGGATTCAAGAACATGAGCTTTTTCCTTCTAATACAGTTTCATATTTGAAAAACATGAATATAGTGTAAAAGTAGAACTTGTGGTCTTTTTAATCTTTTAGTAAAGTACAAGCTGGCTGTTTCTATTTCTTTCCTAAATCTTCAGCTAAAAGAAGAGTAACTTCAGGTAGCTGTGCTGCAAATCTGTAGGGAATTCTTCCTTCAGGGAAGCTAAGGAGCACTGTGGAGCTACACAGAGCACTCTATATTTTTCAGAGATGCTTAGCATGTGCATCTCCTGTTGTAAAGCTGAAAGCTTTGTGTAGGGGAACGATGGGGCTTAATAAGTACCCAGTAACCGTTGCCACCGTTGTGCTTGCTGACATACAAACAAGGAGCCTGACACACAGAATCACAGGATGCTTTGGGTTGGAAGAGACTTCAAAAATCATCTAATACCAATCCCCCTGCCATGGGCTGGGACACCTCCCATTAGACCAGTCAACCTCAGCTCATCAGACTTCACTGATACTTCCAATTTCAAATGTTTGTAACAATCTAGAATTAAGAACTTGTGTTTTTAAAACACTGCACAGTTTTTACTCGTCTGTGCAGGTCAGTGGTCAGTTCACACCTGACTGCCCTGTCAGGATGAGAGTTCATCTGGAATGAGTGGCAAATAATTCGGGCAAGATCAGGTCAGATGTTTGTATATCCACCCAAAGTGGTAAACTCCAGCTGCACAGCACATTAGTTTCATCATTCTGCTTGATTTTGGTTTTCATTTTCAACTTATTTTAAAAAGTAAGATTGGAGTTCTTTTTTTGACTTACCAACTAAGGCTTTTTAAAATGTAAATAGCAGTCTTGTGCCTCTAATACAGATTGCTGTGTAGCTGAGGGAAGGAGAGTCTGACCTACTCTTAGAACAGAAAACAAGGCTGAGAAAGGGTGGAACACAGGAACAGAGAGATCCAAGGTTTGCCACCATATAGTAATGGATATGACCTTTAATATTGAGGCCTTTGGATCAAATTTAGGTTGGCATTAAAATTTTCTAATAAATTCCCTGCTGAATCTCAGAGGTTTTTTTCCTCGGATTTAATTCAATAAGGTCACAATAAAGCAAGTACTGTCTGTGCTATTGTAATTACTCTCAGCAGGCTGATAATGTTATTGCTGAGAAGTGCCAGCTACTGTGCTTTTATTCCTTTCTTCAAGCACTCTCCTTCCTGCATATTTGCTCCCCTTGCTCTCAAGTCTACCTTAAGTAGGAAGTGAAGCTGTTTTAAATGCCATTTCCTTCTCATTTTAACGTGTTTTTATAGTAATGCTTTCCTGAATCTCTTCAACAGAACGATTGGAGACCTGTGTTTCCTTTCCTTAACTTTTATCCAACTGTGCATTAAATTCAGCCTTTTACATTCTTAAAAACTGGTATTCCTTAACACACAGTGCTCATTTTAACACTCATTAACATGTGAAGTTCATTTTAGCTTAGTATTTTTAGGGTTGTGCAATAGATGGAGAGTTAAACAAGTTTCTCTTAGGCACATGGGGAGAAACACTGAATACCCACTGTCCCATGCTTGGTAAATAAAAATGACAAATTGCAGCTCATCACAGAGAGGCATATGTATTTGGGGGATATTGGTGTAGTGGTGGAGCTCTGCACATCATGGCTGGTCCTTCTTTTAACAAAAATGAAGAGGTATCTTCAAACTTTGTAACTAGATCACATGGGTGCCACTTGGGAAGAAGTTAAATGCATGCAGGCATTTAAAGTTCTATGCCCATGGCATTCATTGCTGCCAAACATGAGTCCATCATCAGCAAATTTGCTGATGACACCAAGTTAGGAGGGAATGTCGACCTGCTGGAAGGCAGGAGGGCTCTGCAGAGGGGTCTGGATACACTTGAGAGATGGGCTGATTGCAATGGGATGAAGTTCAGTAAGGCCAAGTGCCGGGTCCTGCACTTTGGCCACAACAACCCCCTGCAGTGCTCCAGGCTGGGCACAGAGTGGCTGGAGAGCAGCCAGGCAGAAAGGGACCTGG
>VWZD01001589.1:84905-143933 GCA_013396695.1 Sakesphorus luctuosus | reverse complement strand
AGCCAGGTGGGGGTTGGTCTCTTCTCCCAGGCACTCAGCAATAGGACAAGGGGGCACGGGCTCAAGCTCTGCCAGGGGAAATTGAAGTTGGAGATCAGAAGAAACTTCTTTGCAGAGAGAGTGCTCAGGCATTGGAATGGGCTGCCCAGAGAGAGGGTGGATTCCCCATCCCTGGAGGTTTTTAAAGTGAGCTTGGCCGTGGCACTGAGTGCCATGATGTGGTAAAGGGACTGGAGTTGGCCCAAGGGTTGGACTTGATGATTTTGGAGGTCTTTTCCAACCCAATCGATTCTATGATTCTATGTACAGAGGAAAATTACTGACATGGATATTCTGCTGCTTATGAGCATGATCCGCACGCATGTACAGTGGGATATGTCCTGTTGCCCACGTGCGATTGGTTGGAAATGAGGAGCAACAAAAGATGTTTTACGAAGACAATTCCTGTTCTAAAATGGGAGCAGCTGTGCTCTGCCCACTTTCAACCTCCATGGCAAGCAGAACTGATCGGAATGTGGACAGATTTGATAGTGCATGTTGTTGCTTGCATAACTGTGCTAAGTCTGCTTCAATAATTAAAAACAGCAGATGATGATCTTCAGTCATAACATTTCACCCACTTTGTTATTGCTCATCATTTCTTCTTTTTTTTTTCCTTAATTGCTCTTGATGTCTACTCTTAGCCATGCATCATATGGTGCTGGTAGGATGATACTGCAGTACCAGCATGTTTGATGAACTTCAGTGATAAAAACCCATCACTCCTGCAGTGTGTGGAGTTTCTCCCAGTCAATGTGCAGGCATGTGAATGAGGTCACTCCTCATCAATAACTGCCCATTGCTTATTAGGACATACACATTCTAATTTATATTTCCTTCAGCCACAGGGAAATAACTTTCAGCACCAGAGATGCAACACAGCTGCTTTAAAGCAGAATGGTGTTCAGATGAAATGATGTTACTGACCTGAAACACTTCAAAAAGCTGATTCTGAAGCCTGCTGTAGTTTGAGCTTGAAGTTTCTGAGATAAGTTAACACTACCCTGAGTCATTGTGAGACATGATCAGACTGTTGCTTTGTACATTAAATAATGAAGCATTTATATGAGAGTTCCTACTATAATTGGTAATTAGACTGTGCTTTGAAAAGATCAGAATCTTACATCCTACATCTTGGTAGGATCTGGAATTTGTTCTTTAAACTTTTAGTCCAAAATCCAGGTTTGATTTACAATACTTTGTTTGTGTATTAACAGTAGAAACATGAGTGAATAATCAGATAGTCCTTTGGGCTTTTTCCAACAAAACTAATAATCTGGCTTGAGTTATCTAAATAAAAACTCCTGTGTTGAGATAAACTTTCCCTTGGTTTTCCTGTAGATCTCAGCTGTGAAGTAGTGCTTTCTTTGAAGGATTTTGGTAAAGCAGCAAAAATGAAACCTGGCATCTTTAACTCTTGGCAATTTGCATGTATGAATTGCCATTGCCCGGGGGCTTCTGAAGATCTCTATGAAGTGTAATAGCATTTATGAATCAGTCTGCTTTCAGATGTCAAATAGCAGCTATTTAACACTTTTTAGCCTAGATACAACATTTTAAAATCCTGCCACTCTTGCAAAAAATTTCAATTCCACATACCAGTTTTAACCTAGCTGTTACAATCATCCATCAAACTGCACAGTGTGGGATATCCCAGCATGGAATATGGATTCAGTGGTTAAGAAAACTCACTGCAATCAAAATCTGGGGGTTTTTGGATTTTAGAGATAGAAATTCAGCAGTTTTTAAATTTTTGGGGCAGAATGTTCTGCATTGTAGTAAGTAATAAAAACTTTCATCTCTCTTCCTTGCACAGAGAGCAGGAGTCGAGTAGATCTGACTATGGTATTAGGAAGACTTGACATTTTTACCTGAATTTTAACTGTTATATTACTACATTTATTTATGAATGAATCTTTACTACTCTCAGTCTCTTAAGAGTGGTGTTCACAGCTTACTACTGTGAACCCATGAGGTCAGAATTTGTAATAAAAACCATTAAATAGTTCCCAGTCCCATTTAAAATTTTTCAGAGAACTCCTGATTCAAAACAAAGAATCTTTCAGTACCATTTCTTTGGAATGGTAATAGGAGCAATTCAGATTTCTGTTTGTTTTCTTTTTTTTATACTGTTGGATAAACAAGTCAGTTGGTAGAAATCCCATTGAGGGGGACAATGTAAATTCTGTGTTACTGAGATCCATTTAAGCAGTGTGTGTTCAGGAACTATTCTTATACTGAAAGAATCAAGTGCACATTTTTCTAATTATGCTTCTTGCATTAATGTTTCTGCTCTTTAGTATCCCATTCCAGGAAAGTGTGACTCAAAGGATGTTGAAATGCTGTTTCCAACATCCCATTGAGATAAAAATCATACCCTTAGTAAAAATCTGTGCTGTACTGTATTGATGTACCAGGCCACTTTTGAAAACATGTATTTTGCCAAAATTTTTCAATTGTGTTTTTGTTGAGATTCAGATTTTGAAGGTATTGACCTGATTGAAAACTCACTCTCATTATTCATTCATCTGATTGTGAAAGAGACAGGAAATTTTGGGATGGCAGGAGTGGAAATACCACTTTCCAATTTGTTTGGATTGTGAAATTATATACTTAGAACTAAGCATTTCACTGCTACTGTAGTAAGTTCAAAAATGCTCTAAACTGGTGGTTTCTAGGAATACTTAGTCTGTTCTTGTTAGCAGATTGTCCTCCTGTGCCATAGGTATCAACACACAGTTATTTTGGCTTGTTTCTACCATTTGTCACTGAGCTAAACTGCAAGAAGTTTACAGTGATGTGTCAGAAGGTAAGACCACCAAGGTAGGCAGCAAACCAATTCCAGCCATATGTGACTGTGGAGGTTCCCAAGGTACAAAGCAGAGACTCTACACAACTCAGAGCACTTAAGGCAACAAACAGGTGCTGTTGTAACACGGTTCTTAATAAACACTTGGAGGGGTTTTTACTCCAGGTGCAAATAGTTGGTGTAGTCTTTTCCACTGAAAGATTGAAACTCACATATAAGGACCAGGCTTCTGTGACACAACTTCAGATTAATTACAGATATTTTTACCGTAATCTATACAAAATGGCGGCAGTCCCGTGGCGTAGTGGAGAGCACTCCACTCTCCGAATCCGAAGGTCGCGAGTTCGAGTCTCAGTGTAGGGACCGTCCCCGGCAGTTCAAGCCTCCCTGCCATCCCATCCCGTCAGATCTCAGATGCTCAGCAGGGTCAGCCCCGGTCAGTACCGGGTGCTGTAGATAGTCCCAAGGACTTCCCTGTCACTGTCCAAGCTCGCTCGGCTGTGGCAAATAAACCTTAGGCCTTAAACGGTGGGGCCAGTTCTGCGCACGCTGTGCCTCACCTAAAACATCCACTGCGCAGGCTCGAAGGGCACACCCACATGAGGAGGGCCCTTCCCAAATCTTCATTCGTGAAGATTGGCCATTATACAAAATGGTAGCCACCACTTAGTGAAAAAAAGAGAATGCATGGAGAGCAATGCAATGGCTAAAGAACAAATGTAAAGAACATGACATTGGAAAAAATTCTCTTCTGAGATGAAAGAAAACGTTTAAGGAGTATTAATGAAACTTTGCAAGGTTAAAAAAGGAGAGCCCTGTAACAGAGGGGGAAAGCAGTGTATATTTATTCTTGTTATTTTTTGGATATCTAAGAAGCTTGAAAAGGTTGTGAGATAATCAAGGAACAGAATTTTTGAAAAATCACCTTTTAATTCTGGTCCTGCCACAAACTTCAGTCACGTAGAACATCATTTATGCATTTTATCTTTATCTGTTGTCTTGGATTCTCTCTTCTTAAAACAGGTAATTCTTCAGTTGTTGGTATAACAAAGTTGGTTTATGGCTTGCTTCATATAAAAACATTTTTTGGTGTCAAGTACCATGAATGTATTTTTATTTCAGGAAATGCCTTTTAGATTACCAGCTTTGCTTTGTCATGCTCTTGTGAATTTAGTTTGTTCTCAAGGATCCCAAAGAGTTTGTTTTAGTTCCTATGTAATCTGTGAAGAAATTCAAGTTTCCTTTGTCCTTCCTCAGTTTTGAATTCTGCTTCCATTGAGTATCTGGGGTTGGGAACCCTAATAAGCAGTAGACACTGAGAAAGTTATTGTTAAAACTTGTAAGCATTAGTAATAAATTTCTTGATTATCACTGAAAGGCACCAAACGCTCAAAGATTTAGGCCAGACATTACAGAGGAACAATGGAGGTTTGCTGGTTGTCGAATACTAACATTTTATTATTACTTCTGCTCTGAGTTGTGTAGAACTGACTATAAACCAAAAGTTTATTTCACTGCACATATCTTTGCAGAACTGAACTTCAAGCAGGAGTCAAGAAATGTTAACTAGAATACTATGTAATGTCACAGGAAATATATTCCTATAGTCTACCCCAGAAAACCAACACAGCTTTACATCAGAGAGGTTGGTTTAATTGAATTGGAGATACTGTGAATAAGAAGGAAATTAAAGCATGGTAAACCACACTCCTGGAAGAATCAATGATATCTTAAAATCATCACTGCTCATGTAGTGTCAGGCTAGAAATGTTACTCATTTTCCTTTTGATCTCACATGTAAAGCTGGTTTTCAATTGACCTCAGTCAGAAGGGGGCTGAATTTTGCCTCCATATAATGTTCTGTGCCTGATGTCTCTGTACTCCTTATCAAAGGATGCTCTCCTCTTGAGCATAGCCTGATTATTGAGTGCTAGTAAGGTATACCTCTGCAGAAAATTCCACCTACTTTTTTCCCACCAATTCAGCTTTCATTGAACTAAGAGGATCTTAGACTACTTACTGTAATTTTATATATCAGTATTTCAGTATATCTCTTTCTACTGTGTGTATGTAAAGTGTAGGTAATTTTTATTTTTGTAATCAAAATTTGATTTATAAACTTTATTAGTGGCACACTGCAATTCAGTCTTCCAGAATTTGGTAGGATTTTTTGATATTGTCTGGCTTTGGTAGGGTTGAGTTGTTTGGTTTTGGTGTTTTTGTCCTGCCCTTTATAAGTCATGTTTTCATTAATTTTACTTGCTATGCTGTGTCAAGACACCTGCAGGACTGGTGCATTCTCAAAATACGGAGTTTTTTATTCTTACTATTTGAGCTTGATTGAACACTTAGTGTTCTAAAGCTGCAGTATGTTTTCTGTAGTTTTAGAAACAATTATTTTGGTTATTGACAGCAATTTTCTGTGTCTGGCTATGAAATTCCTCCAACTTTGTTACACTCTTTCCTGCCCCTGAACATGGTTTACATAGTTAGAAAGAGGTGTATCTATTGGAGGTATCTTTATTTATCAACAGAGAAATTACATAGGAAAAACACTTAGCAAAGTTAGTGGATCTCTTTTAAAGGAATAGAGAAATGGTATGTGGAGTGGCAGGAGCACCTGTGAAATGTTCACAGAAAATGGCAGAAAGACTTTCTGTTTCATTGAAAGGAAAGCCCAAAGGATTGGCTGGACAGAAAAAATGAATATAGTTGTTTTTTCTTATAGAGAAGCAAAAACCCTTTGTAATTTTTTTTAGGCTACATGACATTCTTCGCTGTCAAAAGACTCTTTCCTCTCCTATGACATCCTGATATTTAGCATACTAGTGAGAGGCTCTGAATTCTTGTAGACCCAATTATGGAAAGTCAGGTAAGTGGCATTTTTCTTTATTATATTGCACAGCTTTTAAGTTTTGCACCATTGGCACACAGATACGCCCTAAACTTAATTAGGAGAAATGCGCAATATAATAATATTAAAAAGCCACTTACCTGTTTGTGCAGCCAATTCCATGGCACAGTATTCAGTGTGTGGTGGGCAGGAAACCCCTGTACAGTGCACACAGATGGTTAAGAATTGGGCCAGACTTTTGTGTATCTGATGCACAAAAGGACAAACACAAAGGGCAGGTGTCACTCAGCCTGTGAGCCGTGAGAGCAAAGTGAGATCCAGTCGTGTTTGGCCACTGCTCTTCACATCTGGGTTTCCTTAGCACTGAAGGCCAGGAGGGACAGGTGACATAGACTGGAAACCCCTCCAAAGCTGTCCAGATTTGCTGGTGCTAATACCATTTTCTACCACCATATTAACAAGCATCGGCAGTGACTTATTTAGTTTACAGAACTAAACCAGTAGTGTCTTGAGGACTTTATTATTGTTCTTTCACTTGTGCACAGGAACAAAGAAACTTTACAACAATAATTGCAGTGAATAAGGATAACCATTGTTATGAGCTAGGGAACTTGAGCAGGAATAATGTTGCATACTTTTATTGTTATATAAACAACTTCCAAATGCCAGTGTTGTTTAAAAAGCAAATTCTGTGTCTGTAAATGACACAGAGCAGAAAAACAATTATTAATTTGGTCATGGTATGTGCTTCTCAAAGCTGTAATTTCCATTGTCCTCTCTTAAAAGCAATTGTATAACTGCTCTCTGATACATGTGCTACAGATCGTTTTTCGTGGAGAAAGTGACATTTAAGTACTACTTAAGAGAGATTTCTAAACAAATCAGCTTTCATATTTTAAGGAAGTTTGTTTTAGCCTTCTTTCTTAAGACCAATGTATTTAAAATCTTATTTAAAACAAAAGGTGTTTTAATTTATGGGTCTCCACTGTATCCTCTATTGGATCTAGGAAGAATCTTACCCGTACTTCGTGGGAACAAATATTGCCTTGGGAATAGATAAATACTGGAATTTCAATCAACAGCATGAATTTTTCTGAAAACTTTTGCTGGGTAAGAATGGAAATTTAACTCAAACAACTCCTGAATCTTCACTGTTGTAGCATCACAACTTGCCATAAGAAATGAAAAATAAAGTTATGAGCATAAAACGGCAGTGGACCCATAAGGTTACACCTGAAGCAAAAGTTGTAATTCCTGAGTTGTTTCTACAAAATTCTGCCTTTTTCTTGTTCCCCCAATGGAAGTAGAAGCTAAGGGGCACTTCTGAACTTCAGTCTGTGGAAAACCATGCATGTTTCATCCCAGTTGCAGGGACAGCTTTGACAAGGCAAGAAAAGTGTTTTAATATCACCTTCAATGCCACCCTTGCCTGTCATAATGAGAAAGATGCCTGTTTGGTGACTGCTTTTTCCCAGCTCAAGCCAGCTGCCTCCAGCTAGACCTTTCTTTGGGAAGATCAATCACCAAATTGCATATATATCTCTTGGGAAATTCAGTGTGTGTGAGCAGTAAGCACAAATGCCAGTGGAAATACCCTATTTCAAATTTTTCTCTGACTTTGAAAGATTTCCTAGTCATCCTGTGAATATTTAACAACCATAAATAAAGAGCACTCTTTATAACTTAAATAAACAGCGAAGCATTTTTATTAATTATTAGGCATGAAAACAAATCCCCTTTCTCATACCTAGGATTGGTCCTCCAGATAAGGTTATAAGTATGTTATCCTGACAAGGTAGGTAATTTATGATACAGCCAGAGGTGTAATTGTTCTGTGAATAAAGAGAAGCTTTTAGCTTCCAGGGATACAAAGTATTTTTCATGAATATTAAGTAAACTTTAATGATTGAAGAAAAGAGCAAAGTAGAGGACAGTCATTTATATCCTGTCTAAACTGGCCTACAGCTACATTAATGTTTATAACAGATTCAGAACATTGCTAAAATAACAGTGAGGATTTCCTCCTCTTTTTCCATACCCTTTTCACCACTATTTAAACATTCATATAGCTAAAAGGGTGAAGGCTATCTGCTTATTTACTGTAATTTACAGGAGACGTTAAAGAAAAATGGAAAGTAACTGTAATCAGTGCTGTATGAGAAGTAGTGATAGATGGCAATTGAATGGTCTGAAGCTGTTAATTGCAATGAGATTACACTTAGTTGAGATACCTCTGATATCAGGTGCTTGAAATATTATTTATTTTGAAGACAAATTGGATTATAAATTATTAGTAAATCTGTATGGAGGTGATTAAACCCACTTGTAAACTGGCAAACTTGGGTGTATTTCAAGTTGTAACTCAGTCATTTGTGTACTGGAAAAGGAGTTGAGGTAAATTGAGGGGTTATATGGGAATATGCGGAGTAACTAAGTTACTTTTGAGACTGGGCATTTTCTGTGCTTTCTGAGTGCATTTTTGTTCAGCCTAAAAGTTTCCCTAGACCACCACTAGTCTTTTCATCTGACTCCAAGATGTTCTGGAGAGGAAGGAAGGTGCTTCTCTAAGGCAGACTTACTTTCTTAACCACATGGGGGAGATAAAAAGCAGCAGGTCTGTACAGCCTTGACACAGGTCACAAATACAGTAATTGCATCCAGGGTCTGCCATTGCTTGACTGTTCTCAGTAAAGCAACATTTTTTTCCAGTAGGACAGAGAAAATATATTGCACTGTATGGGTCTTCTTGGTAATACCATCCCATGTCATTCTTCTTGTCATTAATCAAATGTTGCTTATTGAAGCAGATAGAGAGTTGCTTAATGGTTTGGTATTGGATTTATTGAATTTTAAGGAATGATAAATTGAAACAGCAGAAGCTGAGGAATAGTTCAGTAGTTTAAAAAAATTCCTATTAACTTGTTTGTGTAGCTACTGAATTTCACCATGTTTGCACGCTCTCACATGCACGTATAAACACTTAAAAGATTCCAGTCCCCTGCACAAAATAATTAAAAAAACCTGAAAGGTCTAACAATATGTACATCCAAAGCAGTGAAGGGGATAAAAAACAAGAGGACATCTTTGTCCATTTATTTTCTCCCATCACTGTTGTTTCATTCCAAGCTTGAAGCTTTCTCATTGCTCTGTTGTATGTGGCATGTGGGTATTTGTAGGAGAATGTGAGCAGAGTAACAGGCATTCTGGATTACTATTTTTACTCTTCATTTTTTTACATGAAAGGTTTGGTTGAGTCATTATATAACTTGGCATTCTAGATATTCTGTGTACTATTAAAAGTGCAATCATCCATGGGAAAGATTCCCAAAAAATATTGTTTTGGTAACTATAACAGTAAATGGATGTAGCTTATACAAAGTAATGCCTCTATTATGGGCATCATAATTCCTCTTCAGTGTCTTAGGCTGGAATTAGCAAACTTCTGCAGGTTCTGTGTGCCTAAAACCTCCAAGATCCCCCTCCCGTGTAAGCTACTTCCTCAGTTTGCCCCCTGCAAATGCATGTAGGGCAAGTTATTGAAAAGATTCTTCATCAGTCTTTGATGTTTATAGAGATGTGATATGTGTAAAAAAATTCATAGCCCACCCTCTTTCCTGTTCATTAGAAAACCTGTACCTTACATTTGAGTCATCACAAAATGAGTAACCTCTTAAAGGGTTAACCTTTCCCCTTATTTCAGATAGTTCTCTCAACTAAGAAAATAAATATTAGCTCTATGAAGTGTTATTTATAAATGCTTTTAAATACAAAGAGATTATTTATTGGTAGATGTAACTGAAGTAATTTTACGTCTCTTAACCCAAAAAGCCAAGTATTACACATTTCACATAATATGTGAATATTATTTTCAGGCATTTTGAGAGATGATTTGTTTCACAATACGACTGTAATAAAATTAACAGAATACCGTGCCTATAGGATTTGCTGTGAGGTTAGTTTTGGGTTTGCTTTTAAACTTTATGAATACCCATATGAGTGCACTTGTCAGGTATTTTTGCATTTTAAAAATACTCTGTTACCCCCTCAGCCCAGGAGGTGAAAAAATAAAAACTCTCCAATGTATATATAACATCCTCAGCCTTGTTTTGGCTTCTAATTTCTTGCATGGTTTTGCTTTCTTCTTTCTTATTTAGATCTTTAGTTTCCCACACAAATGTTTTTTGGCTTTTATTACTGTCTGAGAGTCAAGCATAAAATACCACACTGCTAATTCTAATGACAGTAGGTGTTAGAGCTGGCAAGGTAACCCTTTGTCCTTCTGTGGCATTCTGTTCCAAGTGTCCATGCAGGCATTTAGCCTTTCTACTGTGCAGGACTTCAGCTGCCTTATACTGTGTAGGAGAGGTAGAAATAGAGAATATAGACTATTAAATACAGACTGTTTAATTTCCTGATTCCACTGTAGCTCTGGATACCTGTAGCAGAACTGCTTATGATGGGAGTTAAAAAAGAACAAAATAACATACTCTACCTTCACTATCAGTTGCACTCCCTTGCCTGCCTCCAGAGGATGCACCTGGTTGTTGCCTCTCTTTGCCAGAGGGACTTACAGCATTTTATGTCACTTTTCCTTGCACCATCACAGAAACCTCTGCCTACAGCCTCACTCCAGAACCTTTAAAGCTGATGAGGAAGAATCAATCACCATTCATACCTTTACAATGTGGTGTTGAAGTGGAAGCACAATATCCCTGGAAGTTGCAGCATTTTGCCGGTGTTCAGCTCAGGAAGAGGTGTCAGAACTTCACCCTTTCTTTTTTACCCTTGCTCACATTTTCCTTAATGCTGTGCAAAAGTTCCTCTCTCTCATTAGGCTCAGTTATCATGTGTGTAGTATAGATGACATCTGAGTTGGGGAAGGACATGTTGGAGCATTGATTCAAGTGAGTAATGATTGATTCAAGTGAGTAATAACACTACATACAGTTTGAATGCCTTTTCTTGTGGGTGAGGGAAGACTGTCCAGCTTTTTAATGTCTTGTCTTTTAAATTAGACCGAAGCTAATTCCCAAAGCCGTAACAAGAATTATAACAGAGCTTTGCTGCTCCCCTGCTGTGTGTCTCACATGGCCACCTACCTACCCCTGTTTAACGTGGGTGTAACAGGCTGTCTCTCTGCAGGTGCAGAGTTCTGAGTCAGCAGCAGTTGTGTGGACACTTTGTGCTTGCTCAAGACTCAGTGATGGAAGGTGTGGTTGGAAATACAGCCCAGCAGGGAAGGGCAAAGCTGGCTGAGAATTTTGATCTTAACATAAAGCTCCTTTCCTCGTATCACACAGTTTGTCATTTAGGAAGCAGTTAAAGGCTAAACTGGGAATGAAAAGTCATATTCCAAAATAAACACTTACAGGGCAAAGGGAAGGCAAGTGTAAGTTATTCTTGCCTTGTGAGGAAAGTAATCACAGCCGTGCTTTTGTTTTCTAAAAATGGGTTTGAAGGCACATTGGGCAATTCCCTGAATGATCATTTTTAATCTATTTTTGCATGTCTGCAAAGAAGCAGACATATATGACATACATACTTAACATGCATATATATACATATATATATATAACTGTTTGCTTCATTACTCAAGGTTAGCTACCTGTTCAGAAAGCTTTGATGTAGAATAAATAAGATAGCACAGTTATTTGTAGTTCTTTAGGTGACTCTTGACAAGTGCTTGCTGGTGATGCATGTGTAAGAGAAATTTGTTGTATTTGTTATCTGCTGTGCAGTGATTGTCACATGGGTCACATCCACACAGGCAGGTATTGCTGTCGATGCCCATCACTTTTTGGGTGGCAGCTGCTTTGAAGAATGGGGAGAACTGTGTGTTCCTTCCCCCAGCCTCCTGTTCCTTGGTGTTATGTGGCATCCATGAAAACCATGGCCAAAACTGAGCTATTAGCTGAGTGTCACCCACATTTTTTACAGGTGTGCAAGCAACCTGTAGTTATTGCACCACAGGGATTGATTCTGCTTTACCTGCTGCTTCCACCCTGTGTATGTCCAGTGACTCTTACAGAAGTAGAGTCGCTTTCTCCTCAAAAATATTTGTGCCTTTGGCAGTTTGTTATTGTTTCTATGTACATTAGGTTTTGTAGAACTGCAAGAAGTTTTGTGTTTCACTTCACAGATTGGTACATATAAACACATCTACTGTCTTTAGATCTTAGTTTTGCTCTACATGTAATAACAGTGACTATACAGAGTGTGGCTAGAAGTGCCTTCCACAAAATACAGAGTGTGCCTAGAAGTAAACAGCAGTTTTCAATGAAAACTTTTAGTCTAGCCCATTCTATTTATTATTATTATGAATAACATTTGAATGCATCAAAGCCCAATTAATACATACATATTGTTTTAAGTCAGCTTTACTTTTTGCAATAGAGTTGTAGTAACTTTTGATATCTGAGAAAACACCTGATGTCGGAGCTAAAATGTGAAGCAATATTTGCTTCTAGGTTTGAATGAGAACAAGTTCAATGATCTGGTGTGGCATTATAAGTTGCCTACAGTGAAACCTGTGATTGTTTCTGATTGTAAATTGATGGAGGATTCTTCGCAGTAATCATCCTCATGTTGGCATAGCAGCACTGCTGTGGCAGTGAACTGTGGGTTTTAAGAACCATGCTGTTACATCCAGGGGATCATTACAGCTGAGCAATCCCACCAAAACACCCTGAACAATGAAACTGCTTGTTTAGCAGCAAGCTGCCAGTCAGTGCTGTGTAACTAACTACTTCATGGTTTCAGTCTGGAAGAGCATCTCTGAGGACTGAGGAATCAGGCAGAGCAGTAGCATGAGAGACTTGGTATATTAATGGCTGCACAATGTGGGTAATATAGAACCCAACCTGATGCAGTTCTGTTTTCTGCATGACAACAAATTACTTTGACATCACTGTTACGTAAAGCAAGAAACCAGTAAAATTTAATTGTTGGGATTGTACTTGTACTCAGTAATTAGCTGTACTTTTTAAAAAAAATCCACAAGCACCGCAATCTCTTTTCTTAAATGCTAGTGTGTAAAAATGTTTTTCTTCTTTTTTTGGTATTCTGTGTTTGCTGCTAAAACAAAGTTCACTCAAGGAACAGTTGATTTATAGGAACTTTATTTACTCTTGATTATCTTTAGTATGAGATTACTTTGTATTAGTTGATGTTGCATTGAGGATAGCAAAAGTATTAGATTGAAAATTAGAATTTAAAAAGGAGGTACCTCCTCTAAGTATGGTGCTACACTTTGCTCATGATGGTGAACTAATTCAGTCTTTGCAAAATTATTTGATAAAGTAGAAGTCTGTAGCTGCCTTCTGATTTATATTAACTTTCTATAATCCTTTGGGTTACTTCTGGCTTTCTTTCAAATGAAGCAACAAAAAAAGGCTGGACAGGATACTTTCTTTTCAAATACATAGGTGAACAACGGGAATTACTAAATACCTGTTGCAGTGGATTTATTTTTCTTCAATCCTCTGAAAGCACATTGTGAACTTGCCCTTTGTGCCTCCCTTGGTCCTTTTTCGTCAAAGTTTTCAGTGGTGCCCACAGATCTCACTTACTTAATTACTCTTTGGGGGGAAACTATGATGTGTTGAAGCTCCTGTCATAGCATCTTCATGCTGGGCTGTAAGGTGATGAATTGAACATACAGAAGAAGGAAAAATGGAGGAAATCTTCCAAATCTTCCTTATGCAAATATTTGGACATTATCACATTTCCGTAATTTTCTCCGGCAAACCATTTTGAAGGAGTTGGGGAGGGAAAGTAGCCAGTGCATACAGTTACCAGGCAGTATGAATAGCAGAAATCTGTATTCATATCTTGTTTTGCAGGCAGAGCTTCCCTGGATGTTAGCAGGGAAAAAGGGGTCTCCTACAAAGACAGAATATGGTAGAAAATACTGTGTAGAATGCAGAACAATTTTGGGGAAATACTCAACTATATTTCATTCTTACTGTAATTAAATGGTCTTTCAAAGCAATGATTAATGTGGAATCCAGAGGTCCACAGTGGGAACTGTTTCTTTCACATTTATACAGAAGTGATTGATTGGAACTAAGTTGTGTTTGTATGACAGAAGGTCTAAAAGTACAAAATGTGCTGTAAACCCTGGATAATTCAGCATATAAATGTCAAGTCATCTTTCGTGGCTTTGGTTTTGCATTGTTAACATGGTTGTAACATGTTGGCATTATGTATTTTATTCTGCAGGGGGAAAAAGAAAAGAGGTGTTTTCTGATTTTGTGAATTAGATACTGCTAGAATCAGAAATCTCTCCTGAATCTGACTTTCCATAACAGGATAGAATAGGAGTCTCTCTGATCTCTTGGGGCTTCTAATTATTATTGTTTTAAGTCTACTGAGCTTGCATTTGATGCAGTACAGAATTTAGAAGTGCAGCCCATCAGGAGTTTGCTGGATTGTACTTTCTGTGTGCAGAATATTAAGGAAGTGTGAATGAAGTTTACTAAAAATACATTGAGGCGCTCTGCAGCTATATATTCCTGCCACAAAAATATTACAAGTATTTTGTAGAAAATAAGAGGCTATCATCTATTAAAACAAAATAAAATCTGTCTTAAAATTCATGAACAAAATCTAATTATGAATGCAAATACATGAAATTAAAGGAAGGAAGTAGGATGCAGTTTTTTAGTGCATCCTTTCTAGTGATCTTGCCTTACAGAAACTACAAAGGGAGAAGCAGCATTAGAAGATACAAGGCAGAGGCTCCCCTGGCTCTGCTTTGTTCTCCAGCACTTCTCCAAGGCTCTTGCATGTTCTGCTGAGACAGACTGGTGTGTGTGTGCCCACTCTGTGGAGGAAGTTCGTTTGGGAAATGAGGCGTTAAAAGGAAGTTGTTCACAACTGCTGCTTGTGCAGAGGAGGAAGCTCTGCTAACGGGAGGAGAGATGAGAGGAAGGGAACACTTAAGGGCACAAGGGGAAAGGGTGAATTAATGGATAATACGAAGCTGAATGGGAAAGGAAAAATAGTTGTTGCTGCATTCCCCCAATTCTTTAAGATTTTCAGCTCCCTGGTATTATTTATGTGGGTTTGACCACCACTGCATAGAAACAAAAACAGAGAGATGCAAGTCTTCACCAATTAGTGTCTGCCCAAGAAATAACCTGCTTTTTAATTATGTCTCTATTTAGTCTGGGCTGCTGTCCTGAATCTGCCAGCTTTTACTACCTCCTTTGTAAATTATATGCCCTGATGTCAGGCAAAAAAGTTACCCTGTTTTATAGTTGATGATTTGATATAAATACAAAATCACACCAGTGTTACAGAGACAGTTTTCAACCTGTAGTAGTTGCACCTATTGTGCCCATCCTACCATGTCCTGCCAGACATGTTAAATCAGAGCAGGTTCTTTAAGAAAACTTTTGTGTTTCTACTTGAATATGTAGTTGATCTGGTACATAAGTAAAACAAAAACGAAACACTCCACCAGGATGTTCTGTGCTTTCCCCTGGTGTAATTAAGGACTTGTGTTGATTTCACAGTTCTGCATATTGGTGTTGGTCAGTGGCAGTAACTCTCTTAGAAACCAAGGGAAATTGCTATTTTTTATTTTTTTTATAAATGAAATTGTTTGGCTGAAGTATCCAGTCAGCAACAGTCCAATTACAAGATACCCTGGTGAAGGAAAGCAGGAAGCAATTCATCTTGCTTCCTAAGTAGAAACTTCATTTTATTTTTAATCAGTGCTATTAAGGCTGACTTCCTTGGGAGCAGGCTTCACTGAGGGTTTGTTCATTATCAGCTCAAGGTGAAGCCAACAGGAGCATTTCTTATTTCATACCAGAATTGATTTTTTTTAAAAAAAATAACAAGTTCATGCACAGGGGGTTGGTGCATGTATTAAAAAGTGGAGTTGCCACTGGTAACACAGCTGATTTCTTTTGTTGGAAGAGTCATTGTTCATTACCTACCTGAAGTGAAAGGTTAATGGCCTGCAGTGATCTGAAGAAACCCCCACAAAAATGCACAGTAAGGATCTAATGTGGTTATACAATGGTGCTTTCCACATGCTTTTCCTCAGGTAAGATGGACACAGAGCATAGCTGTTGCTATTCTAATATATCTGATGAACAGCAGTGCCCAGTGTACTGGCAAATGAAAAGGCCCCTGCTGCTGTCAAACAGGCACCTGTCACCAGGGGCACAAATCTTGCTTTCTTTATTAGTGTTAGCCAGACACGTTGGTTATACTTTCTATAGAAGTGCAGAACTTCTTTTCCTTAAGAAGCATCTTTGGTGTAGTTGAAGTAACTTAATTTGTAGTGTAGCTATTCCTTTAATTGTTTTCTTGATCGCTTAAAACTTTGGCACACTTTTTTGTTCTTGCAGTTCGAACACAAATAAAAATGAGATCTTGTTTAGTGTGTTTGAGATTGAGGTATTCTGAAGAATTTTGTTGGCTCTTGAGCACAAACTTGAACACTTCAGGGAGATCAGTTAGGTGCCTCACTGGGAGTGCCTGTGATGTGGGATTAAGCCAAGTCACTCAGCAGCCCAGGGAAGAAAATGCAGCATATGTGTTTCAACCCAAAGAATTTAATGGGTGTAGGCTGCAGCCATTGGTCTGTCATTGAAGAAGAGCCTTCAGCTGGCACTGCCTCTGGAAATGGCAGTCCTGCCTGGGCCCTTATGTGGGTGTAAGTAGCTGATGTGGTGCTTGGGAAAGGGGATCAGGCTGGCTCAGAAGCAGTTTTTTCCAGGCCAGTACCAGAGTGTTGGTGGACAGCCTGGCCACTTTCCCAGTCACTTCACAAAAAAACTGTACAGATTTTGGTGTCAGCAGTAGCAGCGAAAATGAAGGAAGGGGCATGACTGCTTCTCGAGTACAGTGATAGCAAGGAACAGGATAAAATGTGCATCAAATGACAGCTGTTGATTTTTAAAAGCTGTGGGATATCATACCTCATCTTCTAAAACATGCAGCTAGAACTTAATCAAAGGTGTACAAAGAGCATCTTTCAGCAGTGGTGTGCTGGTGTAAGCATTTCTCCCTTAGAGAAATATGAGGTTGGTTTCCCTGTGAAGGCATCTAGGCAGCCATCAGATGGAGGATCAATCACTTACAAAGGGCTCATGGCAGAGATGCAAGTGGCAAAGGGGAGCCCACTGTGCACTGCAGGGCTGCAGAGAGAAATGCCAACTAAAACAGGTGAGTGGGGACATCCTCGAGGCCATGACTTCTCAGGATATAAAGATAACAGCAGGCAAGTGGTCCCCAGTGCTTCTGAATCAGAATTCTGCCTGGAATGACTTTAAATAAGTGAAGCCACTTATTAAATCATTAGAATTTTTCTTGCAGCACTTGGATTTTCATCTCATGCTGACCATTCTCCTCTGGGCCATAGCTTGGAGAGGAGTTAACAATGTGTATTAAATATGTATCAACAGCTTCAATTTATTTAGTGCCAAGTGCTGCCAAACTGTCTTTTTTGTCAATGATACTAGCATAGATATTGGAATATTGTGTGAAATTACTTTTTAATCTGCCCATACAAGCCGATAGCTGTGTTACCATAGATCACAGTCTCCTGAATCTAAAATTATTGCTTTAGTCTAACTTTTCTATATTAAGTAAAAAGTTCCAGAAAGCACAGATCTTTACCTTGATTTTCTCAAGTAATATTTGATGAACTTAACTTTTTGAATATATCACATAATAAACACACATTTTCCTGCCATAACTGAAATTTTTTGAACCCAATTGTCTCCCTCCTTTTTTGCACGTGCCTTCCTCCCAGTCTTCTTCCTTCCCCAGCATGCTCATTTCACTTACTGTTAATTGTTCCTTTCTTCCTTATGGTGGTTGGATTCTTGTAGCCTCGTTGATGCTGTGTGCTGAAGGAATCTGCAACGATATGGTGCTTCTGCCTGGTTTAGGATTCTCAATCCATTAACCCAGGAGAAG
The DNA here is from genome assembly GCA_013396695.1 of Sakesphorus luctuosus. Classification (NCBI taxonomy): domain Eukaryota; kingdom Metazoa; phylum Chordata; class Aves; order Passeriformes; family Thamnophilidae; genus Sakesphorus; species Sakesphorus luctuosus. The sequence continues at coordinate 126,291 of VWZD01001589.1, read as the reverse complement.
TGTGTGCTCAATGCTAAGCCCGGCCATGTGATCTCTGAGAGCCCAAGGAAGGACACGCAGAAGCCACAGGTCAGGGCAGGAACAAAGAGGAGGTTTATTCAGGGGAACAGGTTTATAAAGGACTTGGGGGGATACAAATGCTCCAGTAAGGGACAAGAGGGAAGTCTGGCTTCAGGCCAATAAGAGTAAGGGGATTTACGTTCAATGGGAGAGTGTTCCAGATTACTATCTGTGTCCCAGCCCCCTGGCCTGGCAGGGGACTTCTGGGAAGAAGACAGTGACTTTGCAGTTTTACATTCAGTACATTCAAACCACACTAAAAACATCAGTTGTTAAGGCATTCTCAGTGCATGGCTGTTTTTTTACATCAGCCCATTTCTGGCATGGCATTCTCCAAGCCATGTATTGAGAGTGCATTGCTACACTTCCCGTTTGGTAGTTTTAACTTTGTTACAGAACTCACTACAAATGTTTAAACTTTGTTGCTGTAACAGAATGAGAGGTGGGGCTGCACAGAGCTTTGAGAGCAGAGACAAAACAGAGCAGCTGAGTTTGGTAATACAGAACCTTCTGGTGACAAGTTGCTACCTTGGCTGAGGTGCAGGAACCAGCTATGGGTACATCCCCATCCTGCTGTAATGCAAATAAAAACCACTGGGCCTGAGTAAGCCTCCTGCATTTTGCATCATGTGCAGCCAGTTGCTCACCTCAGCTGAAAGCTCAGAACTCCTTATGCCACTGTGATACGTACTTGAAGCTGTCAGGCTGTGCCTTGTGCTAGAAATGCTCCTTGGAAATGGGTGTGTGGAAAAAAACATTCCTTGTAGATTAGCTTTGGGAAAAGGTTATGTGGTGAAACTGATTGCCCTAAGGCAGGAAAAAAATAAGCTTCTTATCCAGGGAATTGTGAGGAAAACCGCAGGCTTGTTCAGCACCATCACAGCTCACAAATGCATCTCTTTCAAAGCAATGATATACATCATTTCTGTCTGATATTTGCATTGTACAGAATAGCCCTTCTGCTGTGTATAATGTATGTATTAATGCTGGGTTTAGCTGCCATTCTTTAAAGAAAGTGCATAAAAGGGTAGAACAAATTACTTTATTTTCCAACCATAAGTCTTTTCCTTCTACATAATCATTTTCTACTTCAGTGAGCGATCTGTCAATCCCATTGCTGCCATCTGTGAGTTAGCCTTCTTTTGATTTGTCAGTTTGCAGCAGCCTTTCGTAATGATACATGCAAATAAATTTGGGTGCACTCCCTCACATAGTACTGCTTATCTGCATAAATATGTTTGCTTTCTAATTTTTGCGTTATTTGTTTCACATGATACTCATTTTACTCAACTGGTGAGGAATGTAGGGAAAGGAAGAAAACCAGTAGTATATCACCAAGTTAAACAAGAGTTGATAGCAGATTACATATTAATAGAAAATAATAAATATCAAGAACAAGGTTCCAAAGAAAAACCTCTATGAGGTTTTGTGTATCTTTCTGAATTCATTCCTTGTTCAACTTGTTTTTCATTCTAAACTTGCAGTTTGTGTTTTGTGTCCCTGCTTTTTGGCCTAGTAATTAAAATAGTCTCTCCTGTGAGTATATGAAATATTGTAAATATTATAAATGTAAATTTCCTATTTGTTTTGAAAGGTTTTGTGACACTTTTATGTCAGTGCTTCAGAATGTAATTTGGTTAATATGTTTTCAGTGCCAAAAGGATCAGCTTCTCCCCTTTTTTGTGGTACTGTCTCAATTTGTGAAGCCAAAACAATGATCCAGATCAACAAAGCTGATCCAGCTGAAAAGCAACACATTTTTCGGTTGTAGTAGAAGTGTTGTTCATTCTCCAATTTATTTTTCAGTGTTAGTTGCAAAGTCACCATCTCACCTCCTAGCCATGAAAGTATACATTGTAATAATCAAGAATTATCACAAATAATAGTTGCAAAAGGAACTCCTGGGCTTGGTACAAGCAGGACAGCAAATAGGTGTTGGCTCAAAGATCACCACCCACCCCTAAAAGATACAGTGTATCTGGGAGCTGAAGGAGATGAAGTTTGTCAGCAATAAGGTATTGAGCAGATCTTATCAGAAAAGCAAAATACTTTGAGTCAAGAACCTGATGTCTGCACTGTGCTTTGGTTTTTACTGTGGGCTAACCCTTTGTCTAGCCCTGATGGCTTAGTGCTCACTGGAACACACTTGGCTTGGTTCTGGAGGTCTCCCAGGCGGTTTAGCTGGAGCAGAACCAGCCCATGCACTCCAAGATGCTGGGCCACGATGTGGAACAAAGCATGGAGAATTAGAAAATTAACTTTACAAGTGCACTCTTGTGTACAAAATAAAACCTCAGTGTAGGTGCTTGACTAACTTGTGTGTGGTGACAAAAGCACGTGGTCAAACCACGAGTTAGCGATGGCCTTCCCAGTCCTGTCATCATGTTACACCTTCCAGGCAAGCTTCCTTCTGAATTCCCTTTATTAAACTGAAGAGAAACCTTAAATTAGGAGGATGGCGTAATAATTACCAGGCTCTAGCTTTATACTCAGCTGAATTGTGCTACTGCCAGAGGGAGAGTTCAGCAGTTGTTACCTCTGACACCAGTGCTGTGTTTAATTGGTCTGTTGATACGCAGAAACACATGGTGGTGTAAAGCACAAGGACTTGCGTTGCAGTTTTGGCAAACTTGACCTGAAAGAGAAAAGCAGCACAGATGGCTGGAAATAGCAGTAAAAGACTCAATTTCATGTCTGCAGAAATCACTGGACAGTGGTTAAAGGGTTGTTATTACTGCATCAGATTCACTTGAGGAGTTACATTTCTGTAATGTCCGCTAAAACAATGACTCTTCTATTTTTAAGTGGAGCTCTTTGCCAAGTGCAGACGTGTTTCTCTGCAGCCATGAAATGGATTTGTGAACAGTAAAGAAGATGCAGATTCTCAATGGCTTCTGTTTTACTTCTGCCAGCTCAGCACAGTGAGGAAGCAGTAGCATGGCTGTTGTTTGTTGTCCACCATTGCCAAAATTCAGCCTTATCACTCTTACGGAGTTATCACAAAAGCAGCATGTTGGTTTCATGCTGTCAGTAAACGAAGATGACAATTTTTAAACTGGGCTTAAGCTCTACCAGGGGAGGTTTAGGTTGGATATCAGGAAGAAGTTCTTTCTAGAGAGAGTAATCAGGTATTGGAATGGCCTGCCCAGAGAGGTGGTGGATTCTCCAACCCTGGAGGTTTTTAAACTGAGACTGAGTGTGGCACTGAGTGCCATGATCTGGTAATCAAAGTGGGGTTGGATCAAGGGTTGGACTTGATGATCTCGGAGGTCTCTTCCAACCCAACTGATTCTATGATTCTATGATTCTAAATGGTAAATCAGAAGATCAAAATATGACCTGCTTGTCATGGCACATTGCAACACTCAAGCAGCTTAAATGCAACACTTGGTACTGAGTGAACCTTTGAAACCTTTTGCTGAAGTTAGGAGGGCATTGGACTGTCCAACGCTTTAATGAGAGTTTTTAGAGCACAGTGTGTAGGATTAGCCAATGTTTCATCATGGGTGCTGAACATTTCTTACATTACTGCAAGAAACAAAGATCTCTCAACTTTTTTTCCTGCAGAGTTAAAAATCTTGGCTTTGTTGCAGTGTGTGATAAAGTTCCACAGCACCAATCGGCCCTGTCATCACATCTTCGCTGGAATGCTAGTGGAATCCTTTACAAGCATCACTGGACTATTACAGGGTCATTTATTATCTTTATTGTCCATGAACAACCACAGTCTTATTGATTGATCTACCATTTACAAGTCTCTGTCTTGCTTATAAAACCGTTTTTTATTGGTACAATTTGGTAGTTTCTGTTTGGTTTATAGTTGAATTTCCTCATTCTTCAGTGGCAGAGGAGTAAACAGATGTGAATAGGTACATATATAAATCTGAAACTTTCCATGTGAATTCAGTCTCTCCAATCAAATTTTCTCTATACAGGGATATTTTTGAGCTTGCTGATGTAACCAGTCTGTCTTGATCCAAAGTAGCTTCTATGTTTCTAGAAAACCTAAGATATAACAGTTTGAATTACCTCTTTTTAGAATTCTTTTGTCTCTCAAGTTTAATCAAAATATCATACAACCAACTTTTTTAAAAAAATCCCACAAAGTCACACCTTAAGCACGTGGGAATTTAGCAAAAGGATCCAGCAAAAACAGCATTTAACTTCCACCATTTTCTCCATAAGTCTGTAGTACAATTCTCTTCCTGGAAAGTACATCCTTTAAAATAATAAATATACTGATCCATGAATTAAGGGTTTAGTAGGGCTAACCCACCACTGTTGAGTGTTCTCATTTGTCCTATAAAATGTTGTCTCCCCACATGGTTTTCCTGCTAAGCTGTGCTGCTGTTATTTTGGCCCCTGATGGAAGCTTGGCCATGCAGCCACAGCTCCATTTATGTAATATATAATATATCATAGAAGCATAGAATCGATTGGGTTGGAAAAGACCTCCAAGATCATCAAGTCCAACCCTTGGGCCAACTCCAGTCCCTTTACCAGATCATGGCACTCAGTGCCACAGCCAATCTGCATTTAAAAATCTCCAGGGGTGGGGAATCCACCCCCTCTCTGGGCAGCCCATTCCAATGTCTGATTACTGTCTCTGGAAAGAATTTTTTTCTGCTCTCCAACTTCAGTTTCCCCTGACAGAGCTTGAGCCCGTGCCCCCTTGTCCTATTGCTGAGTGCCTGGGAGAAGAGACCAACCCCCACCTGGCCAGAACTTCCCTTCAGGCAGTTCCAGACAGTGCTGAGGTCACCTCTGAGCCTCCTCTTCTCCAGGCTAAACACCCCCAGCTCCCTCAGCCTCTCCCCACAGCACTTGTGCTCCAGTCCCTTCCCCAGCCTTGTTGCTCTTCTCTGGCCCCGCTCCAGCCCCTCAATCTCTTTCCTGAACTGAGGGGCCCAGAACTGAACACAACACTCAAGGTGTGGCCTCCCCAAGGCAGAGTACAGGGGAAGGGTCACTGCCCTGGGCCTGCTGGCCGCACTACTTTTGATTCAGGCCAGGATCCCATTGGCCTTCTTGGCCACCTGGGCACACTGTTGGCTCATGTTGAGCTTCCTGTCAATTAGTCCCCCCAGGTCCCTTTTATACCTGGCAGCTTTCAGCCCCAGGGGCTGTGATGAGACCTCGGTAAGTGGAAATAAACTGAGCTAGTGCTGCACCTTGTACCTCCCAGCACAGAAATGCTGTGGTTTTGCTGAGTTTCAATGAATGCATTGTGTGTTTCTTGTGTTACGAAGAGCATGCTAAGAGAAAGAAAAATAAGATTTGTATGTTAGTGCCTCTGTATGGACCTTGTGTAAAATATGTCCTGAGTTTCAGTCAATAGCTTCCTTGGACTGGGTGTGAGTTTCAGTCTGTTTCTAATGGATGCAAATGTGAGTAGGCAGTTTTCTCAAGCAGTCTTAGGAGCTTCAGAGGGGTGTTTAAAGTGCTATTAAAGGCAAACTGCACCTGAAACTCAGTATTTTAATTTTTGCTTTGCTCCAAAGGACACTTGCATATTGATTCCTAGGAATTCTAAATAAGCAATGTATTGATAGATGAATTTCAAAATGATTATACCTGAAATCCATGTCTCTCTGATTTATTGCCATTTATCTCAGCAGATGGCAAACTTACAGTATCTTTAGATGTTTACAAAAATATTGTCACCAGTTTGGCCTGGAGGCCTCACAGGCACTTTGAAAAGCATCAGCATCGCTGTTCAGAAATGCACTTTATTAAAGCAAGACTGTTTTACATTTACCTGTTCTTCAGAAATATGTATGTTCATCTTCTGGGATGAAGTAACTTCTTGCTATACTTATGTTGCCCTTGGAAAAAAATACATATATTAAAATCATCCTGGACGTTTAGATTCCTATTTGCTAGCCAGTACAAACTTCAAACAAGACTTAATTTTTTCCCTGTAATTAAAACAACTGTGTTGCATTTGCAAATTAGTGGCTTTCAGTCTTTTTGAAGAGCAGATCCACCAGAGATGCTTCAATGTTTTGTTTAAGTTGCTGCCTTTTGTGCAGCACTGACGCTGATGCTTCACAGGTACACTCTGGCAATCAGGATCTGCAACGTTGCTGTTCTGGGAGGGTCAAATTCTAGCAGATTCTGTGCATTATTGTCCAGCAACTCTTTTTACTTGAATTTGTTGTGGATAAGGGATTTACATTGTAAGTGAAGAGCTTAAAATGGTAGTTGTGTTTTTTTGTATTGATTCACTTGTCAGTTTGCCAAGTACCTTCCTCTCTACTACCCTCTCCTCAGTATCTGCTTTTCAATGTTCACAAGTGAAAGCTCTATACACAGGTCCACTTGTAAATAAATTATTTATCATTTCATTTTGCTAGCAGTGTCTAGACTTTATAGTTACTCAAAACAAAAGAAAAACACATCGTGCAGCCAATTCCCCTGTAAACACTCTAGACTAAGCTTTGGAGGAGCAGAAGTGGAGAATCTTTTTGAACTCCACAGCACTTGAGAGCAGTCCAGGCATGACTCATGTCATACAACCAGCAGCATGTTTTGTCAAAACTAGGGATGCTGGGTGAGTCAATAAACCCCCAGGACTTGGGAAGCTTCTTCAAGGATGCAGTGGAAATCCCAGCTTTGGCTCTGTCTTTTCTCTGTTCAGCCTGTTGTGCAGTGTGTGCATCTACCGGCTCCTTAGCTGGAGTTTTGTAGGACTGAGCACACTGACTGCCACTCCTGTACCAAGTATATCCAGCTTTTTGAAGCTGCTGGGATTCTGGCAGACTCAGTTTCTTCATCATAGCTGGAGAGAGGTGTGAGCAAAAATATAAGCAGTCAAGGATAATTGATAACATCCTGCTTTCAGGTAATCTGATGATTCTCTGTACTTATTTCACTTTTTCTGTGCACACACTTCTAACTTTTCACAGTTCAGAAGTGGATATTCACATAATTAAGGGGGAAATTTTACAAAATATTTCAAGTGACAGAAATGGGAAACAAAAACCAACTAACCAGCCTATTTCTTTCCCCCTTCACCCCAAAAAATTGCTTCTTAAGGTTGAAGTGATCAGTATCATCAGATGGCCCAGATACAATATGACAGTTCCCACAGTATTTCTTTCTGGTAATTGTAGATATTATGTCAGTACATTTTTCTACTCCCATTGTTCTAGTTTCATCTTTCTAAGTGTCTTCTGCTAGTTTACAGCTGTCAATACAATCTAATGTGAAGGGGTGTTCTGCTTATTGTACATCTGATCCAGCCTGTGTCACCTACTCCTCCTTTTCTAGTGCTCACCTGGTCAATTCCCAGCTGTCACTGAGTTTCTGATTTCCACTCTGAAACACAAAAGTGGACAAGCTGTTTCTGTGCTTTATTTACAGGAGTTTACAGAAATTGGCTGGTAGAAAAGTACAGTAGTGAATTCCTTTTTCCTCCAGGACAGTTTCAGTCCAAAGGGCAGTAAAAATCACTCTGAAGAGCATTTACAGGTTTCCAATCTGATAGTTGGATCCCACCATAAAAGAAGGTGAAAAGCAAAGTAGGGAATGGGTGTCACTGGGGACTGGTTTCTTGGTTAGTGGTTTTGGGGTTTTATGGAAGAGTTTGTCAAACTATAATGTGACCTCATGCTCCACTGAATCATTTTTTAAAAGGTAAAGTACTTGATCTTTCTGACTTTAACATTTCTTCTTTTGAAGTGTTAAGTTGCTACTTGTAATTCCTGGTTAGAAATATCAAGTATTCAGAAATGTGATCCTTTCAAGGACAAGAATGACATTCACAGCACACATATCTGTCAAGTATGGCTGAAATTCAGTGTCAGTAAACTGAAGCAACAGCAGTCATTACAAATTCAGTTCATTTCAGAAAGATATTTTTTACTTTAATAAATATCATTGACCATCACTTCTGGTGAAACTGCATGATAATTATTCTTGGTTCAGTCATAAAAAAGTTCCCTGTTCCTTCTACTTAACAGAACAGAGTCAGCCACAGAGTCAGAGAAGAACTTGATGAATCTGAAAGAATCATAACTTATGCAAGAACAATCTTTTTTCCAAGCTGGCCAGGTATTCCAAAGTAGTGAGACCTGGAAATGTAATGGTATTATTATATAAGCTGTCCTACATCAGACCACAATAAAAGGTCCTTTTCCACACTAACATTTCTATTATTTAGTGGTTGGTAGATATATATCCTGATTTTTGATGGTGTAGATAGAACGGTGTAGTCAGAAAGCAAAGTGCAGACAGAACCACAACTTATGTCCTAATACGCCCTTTATTTGCTCATAAGAAAATACTTTATAATGCTTCTAATTCTACTGTAGAGCAGTGGAATGTAGCACAGTGTGCATCCAAACCCCTTTGAAATCAAGTGTGCTAATTTTAGTCAGTGATGGCTCCAAAGGTCAAATCTTAGTAATAATGTAGAGAAGTGCACCCACTCACCACCACCTCTTCTTCTCCCACACAAAAACCTGTTTTGGATGAGGTTCTGTTGTGCTGTTCAGTACGCGGAGTGGAGTTCACGGTTTGAGTGTGTACGGAATTAGAGTTTGTTTTCATGGATTGCAAATGTTTTTAATAAATATTCCAAGCTTGATATTGCTGGAGAGTGTTTTACCATACACTTTATGTTGGGGAGTTGCCTAGCAAGGTCAATGAAATGAAAATATTTGCTCTGGCATGGAAGCAAGTTCTAAAAGAGCTTAGGCAATATTTCTGCTGCAGAAAATGTCGATTTAGACCTGCCCGAGTTCTGCTCTAACTTGTGAATTTGATTTTTCTAAAATAAATTAAGGAAAAGTTGCTTGGTTGTTCCTTGTTTCTCCTTTCATGGTGAATTGTTTTATCCAATATGCTGCATGGTTCTGTGTTTCATTGCTTTGTTGTCTGTTGGTGGAAGGGTTTTTTATTTATTTCAAGGCCACTTTATGCTGTCTCAGAAATTACAGCAGGAAAAAAAAAACCAGGGAATTTGAGCTATGTGTTAAAAGTCATCTATTAAATATAACCTGCTTTAAGTTACTTGATTAATTAACATATACGAGAAGTAGATTGGTGATACTGCTTTGTCTCTTAGTTTAAGGGAGCAGAAAAGAACCTGTACAGATATTTGCACTTTCTGCAGCCACTTTCTCATGGCCATTGAGGAAGGTCATTAAGGTGAGGGGACCTAATGGAGTCAGAACCCCTGCATTTCTTTTACAAAGATGAAGAAGATGAGTGTATTTATCAATATGTTATTATTCTTAATTTATTTGGCATGAAAGACTAGTATTTTACAGGGTGAATTTTGTTCAGTTTTTCATAATAAAATCCTGCTAGATTTCAGAGCACCAACATTCATCATGCATTTGACACACAATATAGAAGTTAATGTATTAAGTTATGCTTTGCTGAAGAGAGAGAGATTGGATGTTGTTCATTGAACAGAGGTGGAATGAGTGGGTATGTTCCCAGCATGAACCAGCTGTGAAAACTAAAGTGCTTTGTCAGGAAGGGAGGACATGGACAGTCTGGAAACCTCTCTACCATCTTGTAAGGAAAGAAAAAGGTGAGATGAAGGAGGAAGAGAGATATATTTTGGATGTAACCTACCTCAGTAGAGATACTCGTGTTTTCTCTTTAATTTCCACACCTTTGTCTTTAATAAATGTTTGCATGTTGTCAGTTTGGAATTTTATGATTTAATAACTTACGTCCACTTTATTGTAATTTAAATTCATGCTGGATAACAGCAAAGCATAAAGTGAGTCTGTGGACCAGGAGCACAGAACACTTCAGATATCCTTGTCCTCCAGCATATTTTTCATGATACGTGAAAACTAACAACAGGGATCCATTTGAGCTGCTTGAGCCATGCAGTGAGTTGGCAGTCACTGTAAAAAAATAACAACTAGCTGAGGCAGCAGTTTCTTCTACCACCTGTTGGTTACATTCCTGACATGGATAAACCTATCAAAGACTGTGGGAAAAGTAACACTGTAAAAGTGTATTCACATTTTTAACTCACAACCTGAGAGATTTCTGTAAGGTTGTACCAATGCATTATAACTGAGAGAAATCGATTCTGGTTTTTACAAGAAGTAACAGCAGTAGTTCCACTTGGCTCACAGTTGTGCTTTTGAACCATCAGTCTCCTGCCTAAAAACTTGAGCTTGCAAGAAAATCTAGTCATTGATCTGCCTGCTCACCTGGAATAATACCATATGGAACAGTGCATGCTTGGAGAGGCCAGAGATTTCTAGTAAAAAATGCAGTAATTTCCGTATTTTCTTTCCACAATGTATCATCCTTTAATAGCTGCAATTTGTAGAAATTGCTGAAGTGTGTAGTCTCCTCATACATTCACAGCCTCTGACATTATTCATCTACAACCTCATCTACTAGTACTGGAAGTTTTCAAAATTTGGGAGGCCTTAGCTGCCAATGCAGATGTGAAACTCAGCAGCCATGCCTAAAGTATTGAGACACATCTGGAGAGGTTAGTTGTGTTTTCATGGTTTTACTTCTTTGGTGGTCAGAAGAGGAGGTCTGACAGGACTGTGTGCCTGGAAGGTCCACAACTATCCTGTTTCCTTCCTTTAGGCACCACCAATCAATTTTTACATGATGCTGGTTTTGCAACTGCCTTTGTATTCACCTTGTTGCAGTGCTGGTTGTACTACAGGAGAACATTTCCAGGTTGCTCTGCAGCTGCAAGAAAATACTGTTTAGGAAGCTTCTTGCTGGCATTCTTAAAAGGTCTCCTAAGTATATCCATCTTAAAATCTTCAGTACCAGGACAAGAGCAATGGAGTAGTGACCTTACCACATCACCGTCTTCAATTGTTCAGTCCTACATCATCATCCATGCCAGAAATTATCAATCTCTGCCTTGTTCTTTTGCTGTCTTTGGATCAGGAACTTACGTGAACAGAAAAAAAAAAAATAAGGGCAAAAGTTGCGATTGATAATAATTTTTTTTAAAAAGTAGTAATATTTCACCTCCCTTCGTGCGCTGCTGCGTCCTCTGACTCATTTTTCTGAAATGTTATCAGTTTACCTTGTGTGTCCTGCCTCAGAGACAGCAGCATGGATCTTATTGGCAGGAACAGAGAGTAGCTTGGGAGTGCTGACGACATTCTCCTCCATGCCAAGTGGACCTGGTGGCTGAAAACTCATTTTTGTTTACATGCAAATACGCAAATTTTCTACCAGAAAGTTTAACCAGATAGGGGTGGTTAAAAAGCTGATATCATTGCCTTGCATCACAATAAACTTGTGAAATTAACTGATGCACTTGGCAAAAGGTTTTGAATTCCTTGTGACAAAATGTGCTGTCACAGAACTGAATGTGGTTTTCCCACATTACTGATTTAAGAAAGAGGTTTGCAGTGCTTAAAACACTATGCAATGTTTATTACAAAACACTAAAAAAGTCAGAATTGGAAGCTGTAATAACAGGTAAAAATCAGTACTCAGTCCATTTCAGTTGTTGCAATTGCACTGATTATGGCCTGAAAACTGCTTTCTCTATAGGAATCTATTTACCTAATTATTTTTAAGTAGATAATACTTTATTTCTGTTTGCAGTATTTGCTACCTTATTAATTAAGTCCATGCATCTCCCTGTCCTGTGTATTAATTTCTCACTAAATTCTACTAATTAAGGAACATAAGTCAAGGTTTTTCTGGTAAAGATCAGTACAAGCAGCATGCAGCATTTAGGAGTTTTGTTAGGAGTCTTAAGGACCATTGCCAACTCTTAGGTGAACTTTGGAGGTGCTATTCACATACAGAAGCAAGTTCTGTTATAGATCTGGTTTTCATCAGTAATCTTCTCAATAAGGTCAATGAAAGGAAAACAAAAACCCACCTAAAGCTAAAAGAGAAGGAAAACGTAAAAATGTTGAAAGCCTGAGTTGCTACAACGTTGTTCTCTTGCAACCCAGCACTGCCCACCAGGGAGGACTGTAGGTGTGTGCCTAGTCTAACTCAGAGCAACCACCCGGAAACTCCCCAGATCAGCTGCCCTGTGGCTGCCATTCTCCCAGCTGGCTGTTGTTGAGATCAGGGAAAGATTCTGTGTGTCAGCTCTTGACTGATGCTGACAGTCCATACATCTCTTCATTAAATGTCTTTCAGGGCAGGTCTGCTCAGGGTTGTGCTTATACTGCCAGTGCACCCAGTTTTCCTTTTGCACTGGACTTAGAACAGCTGACATAGGTGGGACTGAAGGGCATGGACAGCCCTAAGAAACCTTCCTTTGGCCATCTCCTGTGCGTGTACAGTCATGGGAGGGTTCTGACACCTTGCATGCCCTGCCCCACCGCTCCATTTTGACTGTTTGTGATTCATTTTTCTGCAGAAGCAAAGGAGTCATGACCTGGTGTCTTGGTTTGTACAAGTGGGAAGGAAATGTGCCAGTGTCCATTCTGCCTGAGGTGCCACGTGAGAGTCTGGCTGTGCTGCATTGTGTATATGACTCATAACCAGCCTTATGGATGAGTCAGTGTGCTGGCAGCATCATCTGATACCCCTTAGCCTTGGGGAGCAGCAGTGCCCAGGCCCCAGGGCTGCTCCTCTCCAGCCACATGCTCTGGCACCCAACACTCAGAACAGCCTGAACACCAGCAGTGCCAAAAATCTCTTTAAAAAGAAAAGAAAAAAAAAAAAAGATTTCCCAAGGTGATACTTAGACAACCATAATTTGGTAAATGGGCTGCACCTCAGATGGTCTCACTGCCTTCCACATCATGGGATGCTTGAGAATTAAGGTGCTTGCTTTGGTGCTGAAATACAAACTAAAGCCTCTTTTAGACACATTTCTGGCAATGCTGATGCCACCACTTGCTGTTGTCCTGTTGGTCTTTTTTGTTGTTACTGTTACACAGGCTGTTGGGTTTTAATCTCTTCAACAGATGACATGGTGTTTTACCATTTAATCATTCTGCCACTGTCCTTGCAGACCTCATGGTTTCCATAAGGCAGCAACTGTCAAATATTAGCCAGGATTTAGGTATTTGCTTTAGTTCTTTACATAAGGACTTACTCACAGCTAAGACATGCTTTTTATCTTTTCTCAAAGATACATTTGCTTTCGAGGAAGAATGGATTAAAATGTGTTCTTTTTACATAAAACTGTTTGCTCCTTCCTTTTGTATGAGTGCTAACCTGGCAATGCAGGTTGGTCCTTTAAAGAAATGAGGAAAAGGGGTAGTGTTGGAGATGTATCCTATTTTTTCACTAAAACCTATGAAATGACAAGAGTCTTCCTCTAATTGATCATTCTGGGCACTTAATGAGAATGTTTAGTCTTTTATTACAGAAGGCTGGTAACATTTCGTTTCAAATGTGCTTGTGCAAATGCAGAGTGTGAAACAAGTGAAGGTTCTGTAGCTGAAATAGTGACAGCTTTATCTTGGGAATTACTGGCAATGCTGTGGCTGCTTTAAAACCAAAGGTAACTGACCTATTATGCTTGTCCCTTCAGAATTTATCATTAATGTTATGAAGACAGGAGTTCTTTTTGCTATTTTAAACATAAGTCCATTGACTGTAGCTGGACTGTGGTTTCTAAGACAGAAAAGATGCTCAGAATTTCCTATTCAAATACAAGAGACAGAGAAATTTCATTTTTATGAGATACAAATCTGGAAAAACTTGTTGACAAGATCTTTTGTTTGTTTGTTTTCTGAATGAAAAAGCACTAACTTCCTGTCATTATTTTTAAAAACTAAATTTGGAGCAGGATGCTTTTCTCCTTGGTAGGAAAAGCTTGGCAGCTGGACCTTTGGCACCATTTCCTTTGTGCTATGACTCTATTATATTTGGGGAGAATATTTTGAACCAGACAGTGTATTATGGCAACTGTACAATCACATCTTCTCAAGGAGCACTTGGTGACTTGCTTGGCAAGACACCAGTCCATAAATGATTGCCTCAGCAGGATTCAAAGTAAAACTATTTAAAATGTTACCTACTGCAACTCAATTTAGATGCAGGAGGACGTTTTCCCCTTGTTACAATTTTATCACTGTATCAGTTTAATTTTTTATTATTCAGGACTAGGTTTATCAGCTCGTATTTCTTAAGCTTGTAGGACTGAACATTGTAAAATCTATATTTCTGCTAATTAAGGTGGGTTTGGGGAGTGGATAATCAAACAGTGTAGTGAATCATTAAAAACTTACATGCTAATATTGACTAGCATTATTGGCATAAGGAGACCAAATCTCTATGCCAGGCACTTTTTTTTTCTTCTATTTTCAAAGCTGAAGCAAAACACGTTCAGCAAAAATTGATGTTCTCAGCATTTAATCGTGTAGAGATGGTCCTTTATGGGTATAAAAACAGTGAGTTAAAATTCTGGACACTCAGACATAGCATTTTCTTTCCCATCATTTACCTTAGCACTAATTAGTGTCGGATTTCAAATAGTCCTACTGTGTTTAGAAACAGGTGGAAAGCTCCTGCCTGTGATGAACATAGTGGGTCATTTCTAATTTATTGCCAATTTTTGCCACTACCTTTTTGCCCTGCAAACCATGGTTTCTCCTTGCCTGACATTGACTCATGTTGGGTTTGATTTTGGTTTAGTTTGCATTAGCTGTATTTGCTTCTGGCCCTTTTTTAAGGGAAGTAGAGTAAGACAAAGACTAAAAATACCTTCATTTGCTTTTTGGGTATGAAAACATAAAGTAGAAAACTCCTTAATCTGACATGAGCCAAGTCATGCATTGCATCTGCTCAGACTGTATTTCCTTGTGCTTTTTTAACTAGATCATGACTTAAGAAGTAATTCTGTTGTTCTTCATAACCTTCCTGATGAAAGGAAACTTGGAATCGCTGTGGAACTAAAGCATCAGAGTTTAGCTGGGCTGGGCCCTAAGGAGAAATTATGTCACATACCATCTAAGCCACAGAAAATGATAAATGTATTATCACTGTATTCTGTATTTCCTGAGAAAGTTTCTCCCTCAAATGCTCAATACGTTATTATTGGCTAATCAGAAGTTCAAAGGGAAAGCTTTTTTGGATGAAAGCGCAGTGTTTGTCATTCTTGTTTCTAAGATTACCTTTCTCACTTTGCATGGGAAGGTTTGTAGCACTTGCATATTGACTCAGGCAGGCTGGAGTAATTAGGGCAAGTTTTACTTTGTCTCTCACAATATCCTTTAACAATTCAACATTTCCCTCTGTGACTGAAAAAAATTGAATTTATGTCTCTTTACATCAGCTGGGATGAAGTAACACAGTGAGATACAAGCTCCTGGCAGGGACTTCCAGTTTATACATGCAAGAGGGTTTGTATCTGAACTAGAGAGAGATGGGCAGGTATTTGCCACCCCATGGGACAGGCTAGAGTGGGACTGTGCAGGGAGGAAGTGGCCTCACTTTGCAACCATTGTGTTATGTGGCTTTTGCCCTGGGTTCATCAAAAGGTAGTTTAAGCTGGAACTGGAAGTGAGGGCCAGGAAAGTAAGGGAGTTGTTGAGGTATTTTAGCTTCAGCAAGGGGAGGAACACCAAGGAGTGGGCAAGTGATTCTGAATACACTTTCCTTTATTTTGTGGTAGCTCTCTGGTCTGTCCTGTCTGAACTTTTAAGTGCCAGTTTGTGGATGTGTGAATTTAAGAAATCTCCTTTTCTATGCTCTTGGGTCTCGTGCCTTGACAATTGTGGCTCTCTCATCACTTAGATCTTGTGTAAGCTTACCCTGTAGTTGAAACCTTTACAATTTCCCACTCCTGAACTGATTCTCTGGTGACTAAATAGAGAGACCTGCACTCAAGCTGCAGCCTTTCCTCCAGAGAAACCATTAATTTGTATTTTTTCTGTACATGGCTGCCAGGTATCTGTAGGAACTTGTGAGAACTTACTGTCTTTACTCTGCTGGAATAGTGAGGTGGCAGCTTCAGAAGTTACTACCAGCACAAATGCAGGCAATGTAAGCCTCCTAGGTTTAGAAGAATGCTTTAAATGTCACTTGAAAGAATTTTTCTATAACTCATTGTGCAGTTAAAGACTGAGTTTATGGAGGGAAGAACAAACATGCTCAAAAATCAAGATTAGGAAATTTTCACTTGTTACTTGAATTTCATTTTCATGCTTGCAGTTTAAAGAAATGCCTCATTGTCTAGCTCTGCTTCTTTGTATTTTTTTCCTTGCTGGTATATTTTAATGCAACTATTGATTGGCTTGTGAGCTGGCAGCAAAGTCAGAAATATTATGATATGTACAGCAGATCCCGTGCACCACTTTGTAAGATGTTTAAATTTTTTTTTAAGGAACATAATTCTTGCTGAATTGAGAGCTTTTATTTGTGAGCAGTAGATATTATTGTACCTCACATAGATTTGCTGTAGGCAGTGTTGGAGTGCCTGGAAAAATCTCTCAAACTGCTTTCAGAAATAGTAAGAAGTTGTCAATGAACCCTGGAATTGTACAGCGAATTAACAAATGTAGTGTCTCAAGGATAATACATTTTCTGTCAGTCTGCTTTTTTTAGTGAGTACACGGAGAACCCCAGTGATTTAGCCCAATGTTTAGGACTGAGAAGTACTGTCACATAATTAACTCTTTCATTTACCCAGGGGTTTTTATTAGGCTTATTAATTTTACTTATTTATCTGCTCAAGTGGCTGGTGTAAAGAACATCAGGTCAGGCGGGCAGAAAAGTCTAGAGTTGGCCATCTGTTCCTCCTTCTGGACAGATGTTGTCAGTGGGGAGCCTCCAGCCTTAGGGAATGGTAAGACTGAGCTGCCTGCCTGCTCCAGATGCTTCATGGCTGGATGTGCCTGTGGTTTAGAAAGTTGCTCTTTCACAAATGGTTCCCAGTCCTACAAGCAGCACTTCAGAGTCTGTGTTAGTGTGAAGTCTCCCACAAATTCCTTGTGTCTGTGCAAGTAAGAGCAGTTGGTTTGGGGTTTGGTTTTTTCTGAGTGTAATTTTGGTCTGGAAGAGCAATGAAAGCCTGTGGCACAACCACAGTTGACACCATTTCTTGAGTATCCAGAGAAAATCCCCATTGACTGGTAATCAGCACCAAGCCCATTTTAAAAAATTTCAACACTAATCTGTACTAATTGTTTGCAATGTGGGGTTTGGAACAATAGCCATCTTCAAAAACTCCCTTGTCTTTGGGGCGAGAATAATTGCCGTTCTCTAAAACAAACAAATACAGCATAATTTGTTTATATGTGGTTGTCCACTGCCTTGGGATCCACTGAATGGGTTGAGAAGATCCCACTCAGCATGATCAGAGTACGAATCCTTTTGCATTTATGCTCCACCTCTGATTCCCTTGAAGAAAAGAATCAACATTTATTTGTGAGTGTGCCAAAACACAGAAAGTTCAAGCACTTGGATGGGTTTGGAAGGAAATCAGGTTCTGTACATTCAGCTACAAGGGCAGAATGGCCAAATCTTGCCACAAGAAGTGTCTGTCTTGGGACAGGCAGATTTCCTCATCAAGTATTCTCATGATAGCAGAGGGTAACTGATGAACACAAGAAAATAACCAAATTTCTTTTCTCACTGACACATAAGAGGTGTCCCCTACAAATCACAGTTTGATGCTGGCAAGAGAGGCCTGTAACACTTTTAAGTTGCATATGAATTACGTAGAAGGCAGAATTATGGGGTGACACAGTATCATCTTCTTTCTGGTTCTCTTACGATATTCACAAAATTGCAGACTATTCTGAGTTGGAAAAGACCCACAAGGATCATCGAGTCCAACTCTTAAGTCCGTGGCCCACACAGGGGATTGAACCCATGACCTTGGCATTATTACAACCAAGTTTTAACCAACTGAGCTTACCTCAGGGTTCTGTGTCAGTCACCAGCACCAAACCTCACAGGATACAAGGCCCAATCCACACCATAAATAAGATGGTGAAGGAAGCTTCCCTTTGCCTGTGAGCCACCACTCCCTGGAGTTCCCCACACAAGGTCACACTGTATTTATTCCAAAGGATCCACTGCAGTAGAATAGACTTTCTGACCCAGAGTGTCGTCACTAGACACAGTTGGGCACTCTGAAAGACTCTGCCTTAATAATAAGAAGAACAATCAGTCAGGTCGCCTTTTTCTGTTTCTACTGTCAGATTGTTTGCAGGGGTCAAGGTGCTCCCAGCCTGTTCAGAAATGTTGCCACCTATTAGTCTTGCTTGTCTGCTCCAGACTGCATGGATATTGGCTTGTTGAGACCTTTCTAGTGGATAATCAGGAAGTTAGCTCCTCCTTCCTGGTGTCTGAATATTTGTACATAAAGGAATTAATCTTTCCATGAGGAACGTACCACTTGAAAGCTCTCCTGAACTAAAAGTATTTCTGAAGAAAATAAAAATAGAGTGACACGTTTTTTGTGACTGGTTTTAGTGTTTTACCAGGTCTAAGGAAAATGATCACCCACCAAGCTTAAGAGTTCAAAAGAAGTACAAAGTGCACCTTTACATAGTAGAACTCATGCCACAGCACACTGGGGAAGGCCAGCAGGTAGATGAATTAAAACAGAGATGAGACAAATTAATTAAGTCTCTTAAAATAGTGTTATGGCTGTAGTCCCATGGCCCTGAAGTTGCCAAAAGGTTGTGGTTGGGGAAGCAGAGGAAGCATTTCAGCACAAGGATGTACATGTGTGTTGTATTCCTGCTCCCTTTCCCTGAGGAGCTGCTTGTGACCCATGATGGGGACAACACACTGGAAAAGATGAATCCTTGAACTGATCACATTTGAGCAGTGCTTGTGTTCTCCCCTCTGCCATTCTGTTCTCTTTGAAATGCTCTGGGGTTTGTGACACTTGTCATCTGCCTCTGTGGATGGCAGCACTGAGGAAGGAGTGATGATAAGAGGAAGGAACTGTTTTCCCTGTTCTCCTGGGTGTTCCAGTCTAACCTGACCACTTCTATTTGACAAAGAAGGCATCCGTTTTTACTATTTCAGCATTCACAGTAATGCTTGTAACTCCGCAGGGGATTGAAGAAACATTTTTCTTGAATTCTGTGGTTTTAAAAGCTATTTATAATTAAAAGAAGGGAAATTTCACATATAAACCCCAGCTTTATTCAAGTGAGTATGATGGTTTTGTAGATATTGAATTTGCAAAAATACTTGATCTATTAATTTCTGGATGAAGTTTCAGTTGCTTTTTGGTTTCTTAATCCAAGTATTAGGCTATCAGGCAATGGAGACCTGAAGATGAAATTTTCTGTTAGGAAAACTATACTGCTTTAGTTCACTCTAGAAGAAATGACAGGGGTAAAATATTAATATATGCAACTGGACACTTAGCACTATTGAATTTAATAAATAAGGTAGGCAGATTCAATTACACTGTACTGAAAGGTTTTTGTTATGATACAAAGATTTTTAGAAATTCCTGAAAAATTGAATACCATAGTGAAAGATTAATCATGGAATCATAGAATGAACTGGGTTGGAAGAGACCTCAGAGATCATCAAGTCCAACCCTTGATCCAGCACCACTGTGATTACTAATGTCATGAGGAGTATTGATATATAAGCCTCACAGAATATCTGGGACTGAAAGAGGCTTCCAGAAGTCTCTGCTCCAACGCCCTGCTCAGAGATGGTCAAAGCAAAGCCTGGTTTCAGGTTGAGTGGGTTTAGCCCTACAGAGACCTGCTGTGTTACACAAGAAACTGGTGGGTTGCTGCAGTCTTCTCATCTCCAGCTGTGAGGGCATATCAGCAGTTTAACTGAAAGAAAATGGGAATAGTTCATTTCTAAGGGATATCCATTCTGCAGTAGTTTCTATATGGCAGGGAATAGTATCATCTGCACTGGTTGTAAGATCTTGTATATATAATTGCTTTTTAGTAAATAGTTTTCAACTAATCACATCTTTTCTGGTATCCCCTTGATGGCCAGGACTTGTGGTACATTAGTCATCAAATAAGGACCATCTTTTCAAGACTGGGACTGTAAAAATGTAGGATACAGAGCTAATGGGATTTGGGAATCAGAGCAGACAAGATTCGTGTCAGGGCTAGTATGACAGTGGAGTTACATCATGTATGGTTTTTTATTCAGTTGTGCATGTGTAGCATTGAGCAGGAGTAAAATACTGCATTGGTTAAGCAGTAAGTGGTTAAACACAGTCCTTAGGCTTGCATGTTTTTTAAGTGGAATTTTCTGGAATGCCTTTTGAAGTGCCACAATGCCATCTACTGGCCCACTTTTCTGTGTTTTTTTTTTCCCCAGAGTGGGTTTTCTTTTGTACCCAGGCTTATATGTAAGGTTTATACAGCATTTTTGAATAGCAAAATAAACAAGTTGGCATAGAATGAGCAAAGTAGTTTTTGAATGCATATGTATGTTAAAGGGCATATCCCTGGCCAGTTAGTATGACACTCCTTTGGTTTAAAGTAACTCTTGAGATGATTAATACTGAAAGATAAAAGATGAATCTCTGCTTTCCATTTATGTCCCTCGTTGTCACTTGTGTACAAGTATCTTCACTGTTTTCTGTTTCGTGTCAGTCAGTATCCCTTTTTATTCCAATGTTTTTATACAGATAAATGGAAAGAAAATGAAGAAATATGTAAGCTGTCAAGTGACAGACACGGGAAAGCATTGTATTAGAAATTATTTCTGACAGGATTCTTCGCTGACAAATTCCTGGATTCAGTTTATTCCCCGTAATTGCCTCCTCTCCCCTCCACGTGGAACGTGTGTTTAAATAGTCTTTTCAAGATTCGTCTACAACATTCCAATGACCAAAAATTCCATAACAACTATGGAGAGGCATGTATTAGAAAATGTTAATATCAGACTGTTGAAACTGTAATTGAGCAGTGGATAGTTGCAAGAAGTTTTTTTGGTTCTTGTTTTAAATCAATCTGACTAATATTATCTGTAGGAGTAGCCCCTCTGTGTTCCATTTGCGGCCAAGAGAAGGAAATAGACAAATACAAAAATAATTAAAAAAACAAAAGAAAACCCACCAAACCAAGAACTGTAGATAGAGGTCAACATTGTTATTTGCAGTTTCCTTGATGGCTTTTTCTTCAAGATATGTGGAGAGTTTCCTCATTAATTGGTTATTTGGTCTGTCTTCATAAAATACTCATCAGTTTTAATTTGTTTTTCCCCTTCGTGTTCAACTTTTCCTAAGAGAAATTTTTCATAATCCTGCCTTTCCACAGTCCAGTAAGGAGAAAAAGAAACATTGGTAATGGCTTGTAACAGTTTGGATTGTTTTTTAATGGATTTCTAACTCACTCAAGTACAGCTCCAGAGTCATTACTTAAAAAAACAGGCACAGAAAAAGTTTCCAGCAGTTTCCTAGATGGCCTATAATGAAGGTAAATTCAAACAGCTGTGCTCTCCCTGGCCTTTTACCCTTTATCTCACTGGCATTCAGAAGGTCAAGTGGGTCTTGCCAAGCCGTTTTTATCTGGTAGGAGCTGTATCTCACTGGCAGCTGTGGAGCATTTGCATGTCCATGTTTGTGCTGGTGGAAGAGCCTGAGTGCTTCTGACCAGCTCATACAGAAAGGAAGGTGTCTGTGTTAAAGTGTTGTTTGAGGCAGTGGGTTGTTGCCCTGCAGCTGGTGGGCTGTACACTGGGAGCAGTGAAGCTGAAATGATTGTGGTTGGCACCCGTGTTGCCTTTTGTCACAGGAATGATCTGTGTCAGAGAGGTTGCACTGGGGACAGGAACTCATTAGCAGCTCAGGCTTCCCAGGCCTTGCTAAACAAGCCACCCACAAGCCTTAGGGTAGCTCTGCCAAGGGGAAAGCCCTCAGTGGTGTGTCCATCACTGTGCTGCTTGGGTTTAGCCAGTGTGTTTTGGTTGAGGAGTGCTCTGCTCCATCCTGTGCAGAGGGAGAGACGTTTCTCCCTGCCTGTATTTGACAGGAAGCTCAGCATGAGCCAACAGTGTGCCCAGGTGGCCAAGAAGGCCAATGGGATCCTGGCCTGGATCAAAAATAGCATGGCCAGCAGGACCAGGGCAGTGACCCTTCCCCTGTACTCTGCGTTGGTGAGGCCACACCTTGAGTGTTGTGTTCAGTTCTGAGCCCCTCAGTTCAGGAAAGAGATTGAGGGGCTGGAGCGGGGCCAGAGAAGAGCAACAAGGCTGGGGAAGGGACTGGAGCACAAGTGCTGTGGGGAGAGGCTGAGGGAGCTGGGGGTGTTTGTCCTGGAGAAGAGGAGGCTCAGAGGTGACCTCAGCACTGTCTGGAACTACCTGAAGGGAAGTTCCAGCCAGGTGGGGGTTGGTCTCTTCTCCCAGGCACTCAGCAATAGGACAAGGGGGCACAGGGGGCTCAAGCTCTGCCAGGGGAAATTTAAGCTGGAGATCAGAAAAAAAAATTCTTTCCAGAGAGAGTGCTCAGGCATTGGAATGGGCTGCCCAGAGAGGGGGTGGATTCCCCATCCCTGGAGGTTTTTAAACTGAGACTGGCCGTGGCACTGAGTGCCATGATCTGGTAAAGGGACTGGAGTTGGACCAAGGGCTGGACTTGATGATCTCGGAGGTCTTTTCCAACCCAATCGATTCTATAATTCTATGATTTGGAGTAAGTGCTAACCTCCCACTCCTAATTGTTACCTGTGCTGGGAAATACTCGGGCAAGCCTCCATTTGTATGGACAGACTTTGTGAACAAAGATTTGAGAAGGGCTCTCCCCACATGCCCTTCCAGCCTGCGCAGTGGATTTTTTAGGTGAGGCACAGCGTGTGCAGAACTGGCCCCACCGTTACAGTCCTAAGGTTCGTTTGCCACGGCTGAGCGAGCTTGGACAGTGACAGGGAAGTCCTCGGGACTGTCACAGCACCCGGTACTAACCGGGGCTGACCCTGCTGAGCATCCGAGATCTGATGGGATGGGATGGCAGGGAGGCTTGAACTGCCAGGGGACGGTCCGTACTGAGACTCAAACTCAGGTCCTTGGGATTCAGAGTCCACAGTGCTCTCCTTTACAAGCCTCCATTTAGTGTGGCATCAAAGAAGGGAAGACTGGCACAACCAGAAGAGCAAACAGCATTATTTTATACCACATCTTTTGTTACAATCTCTTGGGTTTTTTTTTCCTTCTGCAAACTGTCCTGTTCTATTGCAGAGAACGAAGAACTAATTAAGCCAGTTGCTGAAAGTGTTTTGCCACCCACACTACTGGAAAGAACTCTTTGTACAGAATTAGCTCTTAGCAGCTGTGCTAAACCCAGTAATTTATCTTTGCCAAAAAAAAAGGAAAAAAATGCTGCTTTAGTTTAGTCCAATTAAGCAAGTTAATGTAAGCTATACCCTATATCCATACAAACACAGATATCTCCTGCTTGAAAGCTGGAGGGTTTGCAAATAATTATTTTCTCCCTCATTAATTCTTCTTAGTGTTTGTAAAAAGGGCTGGGCTGAGGAGCCCTGGGAAGTTAACTCATTTGTGTATGGAACTGGCTGAGTGTGAGCTGTCCTGCTAAAGGACAGTTTGACTGAAATTCAACAATTCATCACTGTCCTTTCTTCTCATCAGCTCCATACTCGGGTTTTTAAAGAGTATAGACAGTCCAGGCAATGATATTTTTTTTGTGGCTTTCACTGGAATTATTCCAAAAGAGGGGCAAAAAAGAAAAATGCTCTTTGAAGTTTGGGTCACTTTCAGGTTTGAGGATACTAAACTGAAAATGATGACTGAGCAAGAAAAAAAACTCCTTGGGTATCCTCCATCAGAGAAAGTAAGATAAATAAGGAAATTATCTTTGTGATTTTGTCAGGAATATCTGACTGTAGTTCAGTAATCTGTAAGAAATTTGCCAAAAAAAGTCTTTTTAATGCAGAAAAATAAAAATTTATTCCTGTCCTGACATACTCTCAGCATGTAAGTATTTGCCAGATGTGTTGCTGCTTTCTGCATGGAGATTGAATCAAAGACATCCAAAACAAAATTTATCTTTGTAAATACAGCTGTATTTTCTAAAGATAAATTCGGTTTGTTATTCCTGCTCTTTCAAATTTAATTTTGTGATTTGAATGGGCACAGAGGAAAGCTCAGCCTGTAATCACATCTGAGGTGTGTGTAAGGTAACATCAGTGCAGACAAATAGACATATTGGAACCTTAAAGTAAATTATTCTCATGTAAAATTAAGTTTAATCCTTGGTTATAGCCTTCTTGGAAGACAGGGAAAAATGAAATCTCTCTGTCTCTTATGACTTTGAAAACTGTGTATGTTACACAATTGACTTTTTTTTTCCCCAAAGCACAAAAGGCCTTGTTACTTTAAAATGGTAATAAAGCACCTGTCAGTTGTACAAAATGCAATGTACCTGGTGCCATCCTGTAACCAGCACTAGGAATTTTGATAAGGACAATTTGGAGTCTTGAAACAGGCATGTAACTACCAAATAATTAAACTGGCTAACATCCATTTAAATCCAAAATTCAGCAGCTCACTTTGTCTTTCACTTCCCAAAGTACAGCTTCAGTAGCAGATTAAAAGGCATTTTTTAAAAACATCCTTGAGGCTCAAAGGACATTAACAAAACAGAAAATTTAAATTGCTAAGCTAAACAGTATTACAGTTCTGAGTCACCTGAACTTTTCCCCTTTATATTTGGTGTTTTGGATAAGATCAGAATAAATAAACAAACCAAATCCAAGTTTATTTAGTTCAACACTGTATTGCCTTACCTGATGTACACAAGTATATTCTGCTTGAAGGGAAAAATACTTG
This sequence comes from Sakesphorus luctuosus, assembly GCA_013396695.1. Classification (NCBI taxonomy): domain Eukaryota; kingdom Metazoa; phylum Chordata; class Aves; order Passeriformes; family Thamnophilidae; genus Sakesphorus; species Sakesphorus luctuosus. The sequence continues at coordinate 101,556 of VWZD01001589.1, read as the reverse complement.
CATCTTTCTATACCAGGTGATTATGCCAACCTGTTTTAATTATGCAGGTTTCCTACTAATGACTTTTGTTTAAGCGAGTAATCTAAGATCTGAGCTCTTAAAGTACAGCAGGAACTCACACTGACATTGATGAAGTGCCTCTCTGTACTTCTGCTACCTGCATACACTTTCTGTAAAATATCAGGGAGGATTCTGCGTGGAGCAGTGTCTCAGCTCCCACTGGAGAGCCCTCAAGCAGAATTCATGTTGTGCACTTGTTCTCCATTTGTCTCATGGAGTTATTACTGCAGGTGTTCAGGCAGCCTCAGGATGGCTCAGCTCCTCACGTTCAGCCTTTCCCAATGCAGGTACTTTGAAGGCACTTTCAGCACTGTTCACTTCAATATATGTTGAAGATAAAGCATGCAAGCTCTTCAAGGCTTTAGACAATCATCATTTAGACAGGGAAAACCTCAGTTAAAAACACAGAAAGTCCATGTGCTATTCGGTGTCTCTGGAACTTTCTCTGAGTTCCAGTGGTCTGGGACAAAATCAGAAATGTTGCAGAAACTTTCTGGAACTGGGAGGGAGGATAAACGTAGAAGATGATGTGCTGTATTAAAGAAAAAAGCAGGGGGCACAGGTGAGTAAGTAATTTTCTGAAAGATACTGACCTACGAACATGCCTACCATCTTTGTATAGCTGTTCTGCAGCACTCCCCAGCAGCCAAGTTCCCCAGTTTACATGAGAAATAAGGCTAAAGTTGATTCTTTCAGTACATTGCATTTCTGGCATCTGACTTCAAATACAGATGTTGTAAAAGGTGGTTTTTTAAATTATGATTATTGTTAAAATGTTGTGGCCACTCATTTCTGCAGTAGTTCAGAGTATGAAAACCTGCTAGTGCTACAGAATTACTTGATCCTACTACTCTACAAGTATATTTATTATCTGCTTATACCTGTTCATAATGACTAAATTTTCTTCAGTGCTTCATTCCAAAAGTCTCTCATAATTAATGATCCAAGAAGACAGTGAAGAGTGAAATATTTTCCTTTTATAATGACTTTTTGTATGTATTGTGGAATTGGTGTATCTGCAAAACACAAACATTACAGTATTTTCGTGGACATAGTGCAGAATGTGTGTTTTGTGACAGTGGCTGTTGTATTATACTACTGACAAAAGTAAGGCAGGCACACTGGCATTGATGAATTCTGCTTATGTAGTTGCTACAAAACATAGGGTCCCCTGTGAATGGTTTGGGCATTTACATACCAAATGTCTCAGCATTACCAGAGTACCTGTTATACCACACTCAGCACAATGTTATCCAGGTCTTTGTCTCTGTATTTTTCAAGTACTAATGTTGTATATTCCTTTCCTTGCCACACTCAGGATCTTAACTGAGTTAAATTTCTCTTCTGCATGCTGCATTGAGAAGAGATCAGCCTATATTAAGTTTTTCCTCTTTACCCAGATGGGACTGACTTTTTACAAGACCTGCTGCTTCCCTGTTTGGCTTTTTGAAGAGTTTAAGCTGCTATTTTAGACCACCATATACAAATATATATGAATATATATGCCTATAGTGTTTTATGTGTGAATCATTTCTGGAATAGATATGATTCTCTTCTTTTTTTCTCTGAAGAGTATCTCTGACCTCATCACTGTCTAGAACTACCTGAAGGGAAGTTCTAGCCAGGTGGGGGTTGGTCTCTTCTCCCAGGCACTCAGCAATAGGACAAGGGGGCACGGGCTCAAGCTCTGCCAGGGGAAATTAAAGTTGGAGATCAGAAAAAAGTTCTTTCCAGAGAGAGTGCTCAGGCATTGGAATGGGCTGCCCAGAGAGGGGGTGGATTCCCCATCCCTGGAGGTTTTTAAACTGAGCTTGGCCGTGGCACTGAGTGCCATGATCTGGTAAAGGGACTGGAGTTGGCCCAAGGGTTGGACTCGATGATTTTGGAGGTCTTTTCCAACCCAATCAATTCCATGATTCTGTGATTCTTCAGGGAGGTCCACAAAATAAATTAATAAGAGTGTTAAATAAATGTGACAACCTGCTTCTGACAAGCCAAATGAAGGTGTACTAAGACAAAGTGCATATGATTCTAACAAAATTACATAATTTATCATTATTAAGAGAAATAGCCATAAGATAAATCCTTGCCTATTAGCTGGTTTACTTTACTTCACTACTTAGTGACAGCCAGATAAGTGGTAGCTATAAATTAATTTTTCTTGCCTTTTCAAGTTTCATGTAGCAGTGGTTGTAGAAGAAAGAAACAAAGAGAACAGCATTTGCAAAACACAAGCAGAAGTAAAGTACACACTAGATCTAACTTCTCAGCTCTGTGCTTTCTTTCCTTCCCATTCTGTGGAAGCAAATGGAATCCATTAAATTAAGGGAAATATCTCCAAAATATTTTTCCACATTGATTCCAGCTCTTAAGAACTGGAATAACCTCTGTGTTTAAGAAGCCAAGTGCAGTTTTTCAACGTTCTTTCCTGAGTAAAAAGAAATAGGGCTACTGCTGCAGCATTTAATATCAAAACAAAGATTTGGCAAAGAACTGAAGTTACTGATGAGTTTTTAGTTCCATTTGAGGTTTTCTAATTACTATGCACTACAGTGTTCTGTTTATTATTGCAGTATAAGATCATTTCAAAGATTGCTGTCCATATTCATTAAAAACAAGCAAACAAAAAAAGCATTAAAGTGACCTTAGCTAATATGAAAAATATTTATGATGAAGTGTGCTGTGTTACAGCATATCCATTTTTGAGTAATCATTATTCTTGCACATTTCTGTCCTTGTCAGCATTCACTTAAGATGCATTTTGTAGTCATAGTGCAAGAAAATAGGAATGGGCAACTTCCTCCTATGGTGTTAGAGGCCCAGATTAGCAGCAGTACCTGGGAGATGACTGAGGTGTCATCAGGGACCTCCTTTCCCACTGAGATTCAGCACAGTGCCTGTGGGATACCCCTGACAGCTTTTCAGGTGCAACAGAAAAAAAAATATGGTTTAATATTGTGTGTGTGTGTGGTATAAATATATGAATAAACAGGGCTTTTCCCTTTTTCTCCATAATAAAGAACCCTGAAAGTATATTTATATGTGATCCCTGGCTCCTTCTATTCTTGCCTGCAAATTTGCAGCAAAAGGGAGAGGGTGGATATGTTTATTATCTAGAGATATTTTAAAATGCTTTTTACATATTTATGCCTGTGTATATAACAATCTATACATATTTTAGATATGTAAATGTGTTTAACATGTAAAACCATCTGTACTGCATCAATTTCAGTTATCATCTGCATTTCATTAAGAAAAACAGGAAACCATTGTTACTCCTCCAGTGATGACCCTCTCAGGAGATCACTTTTTAGACAACTGAGAGCTAAAGGAATTGCTGTATTACACTGTTCTCATACTGTTGTGCTGTGGTGCCACTTGTATGTGTTCAGGCCTTGTCTTTACCACTAAGTTGGTTCTGCACAGGGTGAGAGTTGCAGCGTCTTCTGCTTTTGTCTGCCATTGAAAAATAAACAATAGCATGAAAAAGAACCCTGGGCTTGGTTGGCTTTTGAGGGCAGAGAATTATTCCCTAGAGATTCCATCAGCAACTATATTTAAATGAGGGGGAAGTTATTAAATAAACAAACACAGTTTACTGATTTTGTTACTTGTTTTACAAATGGGATGAGACATAGAAGGGACAGTGGAGGGAAAGTCCTCTGTGTTGTTAAAGGGGTCTGTAGTGATACTGCATTGATTTACATAAGAACATATCCTGACTGCAATTAGGAAGATGATGTTTTTCTTGATTGGAGACTCAATCAGGATATGTCACCCCCTGTGCAAGGTGCTCAGATGCTTTCAAAGGCTGAGCCCTATGTTGTTGTCCTTCCTTCTTGCATGTCCATCCTGCCAAAAGCTATTGCAAACCAAATGTCTCATCATTTTGACTTCGTTTGCTGAAGCTGTGGACATCCTTCCTCAGATCTACCCATGGTTGGGTACACTTGGGCTGTACTTTTCCACATCCTTGTGGACACTGCCTTCCCTCAGGTCTGCTTCCTAGCTCCTTACCTGGGTAATTTTAGGACATTCACATGGAAATTTGTCAGTGAGACATCACCCAGGAAGGTAGCTTGTAGTTTGGAGATGGTCAGGTTTGGCAGCAAGATAAGGATGAATAGTCAGTGACAGTGAAGAAACGTATCTTCATCAGGTCTCAGCAGGGTTTGTTAGAGCTCACAGGTTACACACCACACAATTACGAGTCTGTAAAGTACACGCAGAAAAGAGATGCCTGGCCACCTTTATACTGCAGAGCCAACACAACTAATGAGGGGGAAATTTGGTGATTATAACTAGACATCCATTTTGAATTTATACAGAGCTGTCAAGGAAAGATGGCATCATACTTTTCAGAGCAGAATTATGCACTCTAAAATAAGTGAGGCAAATTAAAATAATTTTTAAAACCTGTTCACCGTACTTCTAGCCTGGCAGAAGTAGGAGCAGTCACTAATACCTCGACTCTGAGCTGCAAAGTCAGATCTTCGTAGGGATCAAAACCACAAAGTGTGTGCCACATCCCTTCAAAAGCTGAAGATCCATCAGTGTTTTGCACATAGTGGCACTGGTTCTGCAGCATCTGCACCACTGATACTTTGTTATCTAGGGGAAATCCTCTGCTACTTTCTTTCTTCCCTGATAGCAATGAAACATTCCATGAAGTGGCTTATCCTGGGATTGCTGCTGGCAGCCAGGACAAAGGGAAAGCACTGTTTCCATATGAACACACAAACACCTAATAACCAGGGAATGGTTGGGTTACAGGGTGGACCAGCAACTATTCAGTGATTTCTTTTTCCCCATTTGTAGTCTCACATCTGCTGATAAAGGACATTCTGAAGCCCTGAGCCTTCTCCTGGAATCAGAGGGAAGGCAATAGTAGGGGTTTCAAGTTCACAAGAAACAGCTGACCATGCCCACTTGTACTAAATCTTTGAACAAGAAGTTGTCAGGTTTTGAGAGTTGGACTTGTCCAACTAAAAACTACATAGTTTTTCAGGCAGAATTTAAACATCATATAATTTGGAAAGAGCTGAAAAGCAACTTTTATATTTCTGTTTATTGTCTTCTGCTGATGACAAAGTGGTTCGTTATTGCACATTCTTTCCTGCAGAATTTAATTGCAATGTGTTACCCTAAAGAGGGGAAATAAAATTTTAGATAACAGCGTTGCTGAGCAAATGGTAAAGCCTTTTCCCCCAAAAGCTTCCTGTGATTAATGACAATACCCTGACACTGACCTCTGCACTGGCTTCCAGCCACCTGCCAGAAGAGGAAATGGCATGTGGTGTGTGAGCTACAAACATGCATGATGAGGAAACAACACAATAGGTAGCCACTTAAGTCTCTAATTTGTAACAGTGATCCACATGGACACTTTTTTGCTGAAGTGCTTTCTTTAGCCTTGGCCTGGGTGAGGACACCAAGAAAGCTGTTCTGGCTCGCAGGGTTAATGAGTGTCAGTGTGTAAATACTGTGCGGTCCTTCTGCTGAGGCAGTGGATGTTTATAGATGCGCATTTTTCAGCAGCTATAAATGGAAGGTCTGTTTGTTTTGTCTGAAGCACATGGGAAAGGCTTGATCATAACATGAGAAATTCAAGGCTGATGGCTTTAAAAAAATCCTTACATTTCAAAGTTCAGCTTTCGGCACCATGGCATTGCCTGTGGAAGGGAGGCAGCAGAGCAGGCAGGCTCAGCCCAGCAAAGGCTGACAGCACAGCTCTGGTGGCTCTGTGCTCACTGAAATGCCTGTGGTTTACTAAGCAAGCAGCTCACACATCAATCTGTGCTTTTATGGCATGCGAGTCAAGAGGTGCAGCATTAAATAATGTCACCTGTTGGCACAGGGACAGCAAACAGCAGCTCGTACCTTTCTCCTACAAAGCCGTCTGCCCCAGCGGGGTGTGATGGACTGAGAAGTCACGTACTCAGTCTCATCTATCTCCCCAGTTGGGGGAGGAAAAAAAAATGCAATTCAGGTTTCAGCATTTTTGTAATCCCTCTGAGCCTCCCATTAAATTTGCTCTACTGTGTGGGAAAGGATTAAAGATTCTTTGGGCTCCAAAACACAGTATACAAAAATGAAGTCCTACAGCATGGTTTGTGGTAAGGCAGCAATAAAGTGTACAGCCTGTCACATAACCCAGAGCAGAGAGTTCTCTGTGACAACTAACACTTGTTGACAGCTTAAAATTTCTGGTGGTAACACATGCCACAGTTGTGTACAGCCTTTGTTTTAAATACTCTGTATGCAACACACCTCATGAGTAGTTTCAAAAATAATCAGAGTTGTTCATATGCTGTTACTAACTTAGAGTGCCAAAAGGAAGGGAATAGTTTCTGGCAAAGAGAACTCCTGTTCCTTTAGGAGTTGCTCATAAATGCTCCCTTGTAATAAATATTTCAAGATTAAAATCAATGCGTTACAAGTTTCAGACAAGGCTGTTTATCAAGATGAAATAGTTCATTTCCTAAAAGGCAATATTATTCACATTCTGTGTGAGTGTGGGCATAGATGAGAAGTTTCTATTTCAGAGCAGCCAGGATTTTTTTCCCCACAAAAATAGTAAATGGAAAATGCCAAAAAAAATTCTCTCCCTAATTTTTTACTACTTTGAGAGCCTGACTTGCTGTCAGGCTTAATTTGAACAGTATTAAATTCTACTAGATATATTGTGCTTAGTGTAATTAAGCAGCTAGCTTTTTTTGTCCTAATCCCATAATTAAATACATGAATTTTTTGTGAAAAGGACACGGAGCTACTGTGTACCCAGGCCTTGGGGAGAAAGTAGGGGCAAGAAAGGGCATAATAGATATTAAAAATTAGGCTCCAGAATTCATACTTTTAAAAATAAATGTTGTATTTTCCTGCTTTGATTACATGAAACTTCTTCCTTCCACACATCATGTGCAAAGCAAAGAGCTGTGTGTGACACTGCTAACTGCCCACCGAACTACAATTTACCCATGCTGTGAGGAGACTAGAAAGTACTGAAGAACAAGAGGAATCAAAGCATCAGTGTTGCCTTTTTGTCATTTCTCATTTCCTTGTTGCAGTAGAAAGCACAAATATAGAAGGACATGAACAGGAGGTGGTTCCAGGTGTAAAATGCTGCTGCTGAACTAACAACTGTTCAACTGTTTTCACTGTCTGTAAGGCAAATTAAATTAGGGTTGCAAAGGAACTGAAAAATAATACCATGCCACACCATTTATATCTAGGCTCTTCACCCAAAAAGCATAAGAAATATCTGCTGACTATATCCATTTTTTTTTTTTCATTTTATTTCATTTTTCTAAACATAGAACCTGCTGCTTTTCCTCCGTAGTAACTTCTAATGTTAATTTTTAACATGAGACTTCGATCAGTATTCCTCAACGTCATTATTTCAAGATTTTATATTGGCAGGTATTTTAGGAGTAGGTTATTTTTCTTAAGGTCTAGACAACAGCATTATTTACAAAAAGAAGTGCTTATAGAAAAAGACATGTAATTATGAAAAAGCTTAATATATGGGCTATGCAGTTCTTGGGGGTTTTTTAATCTCTCTTGCAAAGCCTAAATTACAGCCTGTTTGCTTTTTGGTTTTGGCTTTCTGATATCTTGGTTTGCTTTCAGGTGACTATTGGCCAGATGTACTCCACACAGAGGCTGGTTATTGAGAGCCCAGGAAACACATAGCTCGGAGAAGCCTCTGATCCTGAAGCAACACTGGACCATCTTCAGCATCCTACAGTGCCACATCCAGAAGCGTAAACTCACTGCACGTATCTGAGCTTTTCTGTTCAGCAAAAGAAATGCCTGAGAGACTCAGTTTTTGGCAACCAAAGTACTATTTTCTAGTGGTTCACACATTCTAAGATACATGGCTGTGATTTGTGAGAGCGTGTGAGACAGTCTTGAAATGTGTTTGCTTGTTATGCTCCATGTGATGGAATAGTTCCTGCCCTACTTTGACAATAAAACTTCATTAAACTACCTGTAACCAGATACATTATTCTGCTGCTGACCTTGTCTCTCACTGACCATGAAAAATATATTTTAAACCCCTCAAGATTTAAAACTTCCCACCCAATAACTAAGTTCTTATGGATCCCGTTGCATTTAGAAATACACAGCTTATGAATTAAATTACTAAGTATGTATTTTATTTTAAATACTAAACCCAGAGATGAACAGAATTTTCATCTCCTGGACCTTGATACTTACAAATATCACAGGCTGAATTGTGTGGTTTCTTTGAAGAGCATCCTTTGACATTTCAGGAGGTGACATAAAAATTTCACTGTTTCTTTCTTTAGTTTCCAAGAATTAATAGCCAGCCTTGTCCTACTTTTAACAAATAGTTAACCAGCAGAATGTAAGACTTGCATTACTGAGGCTTGGGAGCTTGACAATGTATTTTCACCACCAAGTCCTTTAATTTGTTGAGGTGCAGCTGTTTGCAGAAAGCACCACATCACTTTAATGCAAGGTTTCCCTTTTTCACAAAGCTCCTGAATTTTGCAGAAGAAAAAGGACCTCAAGTGCTGCAAGTCAGGAATTGGCAACAAGCTTTGCCTAGCAAAAGTGGAACACTCAATATCATGTTTTATTGGTTATTGTTAAATCTGTAGAATACTCAACGCTTTTAAGACAATATGTTAAAAAAACAAGCAATTTTTTATAAGGTTCTGCTCAAGTCATTGCCGTGCTTAAGTTTGTTTTCTATGAGAAATTTGCAGGAAAAACTAAGCAATGCAAAGCTCTTTTAATGGCATACAGAAAAAACTTCCTTTTATTTCAGGGGATTGTTGTGGGGTCTTTTAAGTGAGAAACAGAAACTCAGAACTAGTTCCGTGACACAGTGGCCTTTAAAAACCTCTCCTTACTTTCTTTGCTTCATAGAATTCATGTTTGTTTAGAACTTACATTTTTTGTGTTGTTCATGCTCTGTGATAACACTATTAAAGCGAAGTGTCTAATTTAGAACAAACTCTCATTCCTCACTGCCATTTGAAGTGTATTTTACAATGTTGTACAGTTAGATTGAAATGCATAGTAATGCATTTCATGGGCAATAAAGGTACAAAATAATGTGTACCTGAGACTACAAATGTAGCCTCCATTCTCACTTTCAGGTAAGAGGCAAATACATTAACAATTCTTCTCTTAGTAGGTGTATAAGCATTGCAATGTAAATTGCTTTTAATGATAATTTAATTAAAATGGATTAAATTATTCTAACAGGTAAAATACATTCCCTTCTGCATTTTAAATCACCACATTCAGAACTGGATAATGAAGTGCATTTAAGTTAATGGTGAGAGTGCAAGGGAGAAAGGTTTGATTGCTACATAAACGTCCAGTGAGCTCAGAGAAATGTAGTAACATCTTATAGTCTCAGATGGCACAGGCTTGGAAGGGCTGCCAGTCTTATACTGTGAGAAACCTGGTCCCTAAAACATGCAAAATCTTTGTTTAAAACAGCTAAATTACTGGAACAAGCACTACGTACCATTTCAAGATCTGGGAATGTATGCCAGGAAGCAAAATAAACATCCTTATAAATAGCATAGACCTCATTTATAAAGAGGAACAACTCCATCGGTAACATAATCTGGGGTTTCACCATGTTCACAAAAAACAAGCATTTGGTTTCAAATAGAGGCCCTTTCAATACATAATCAGTTCTTCCAAAATATCAGAACCTTTCCAGTGAAGTTCTTTATCAAAAATACAGTTGTAGATGGTGCATGCTGTCATATAGGGAATGGTAAAAGTCTTGTTAATTCCCTCAGAAGTATGAAGGAGATTACTTCTACTTTAATGCCTGCAGATTCTGTTGTTCACTTTTGGTGGTGGATGGAACACTGCTGTCCCAGTTCATGCTGTCTGCTCCTACTTCATTTTCAAGGTTACCACTCAGATTCTCTTATCTATTTATACCTGCAAAGGAGCAGTAGTAACCCTTAGGACACATTCTACAAGGAGGATCATCAGGAAAAATACACCAAAAAACCCAAAAGTAAAGTAATCAAGCTGTGTAATTTCCCTCTCTCCCCAGTCAGTACTTCAGAGGTTAAGACAGCTCACTTTCTCAGTCAAGGAAAAATTATTTCTTATTTGAAATCAACGATCAGCTTATCATACAGTATTTATACATTACTTATTAGAAGCAATGCAAGAACTCTTCTGCTCCTACAGTCCAAAAGTCTATCTTAATTTGTTAACAGAAGTGCCAAGCCAGCAAAGGTATTAGCATTTACTACTTAAACCCAGCAGTCATGGCATTTTAGATGCTTGTTCCCTGTTTTGGACAGACCTTTCCTTGTAACGTACATATAAGTGCATGTTCAGCTAGTGTTAGTTATCTGTATATCAGTTGTACATGATTGGAAGACACCTAAAAATATTTTTTCTTTGCCTGATGTCTTCTTTTAAGGCATTTTGTCTTAACATGCCCAGTTCCGTGTAAAAGCAGAGCTTGCCAAATGATTGATTGTGGGAAATCCAAAAACTGCGGAGGGAAACTATTTGCTAACCACGTCTGTCTTAGGAAGTGCAGCACAGAAATAATAGTTGCAGGCTGGGATGACTTTAGCACTGTGTTTGTAGCCACTTGTCCTGTTCTTAGTGTTGGCTGGGCATGTGCTCATTGTCACTGCTGGAGAGCTGGCACTGCTGCAGCCTCGGAGCTGCTCTGCCCTTACAGCTGCACCTTCTGTGCTTCACCAGTTCCGTTTACGTTGCAATACTCATTAAGTCTCTCTTGGCACGCTGTCAGAAGCTTTGTTGGATTTTGTCAAAGCAGTATAAACAACAGGAATAGTTAAAACACAAAGGAATGGTCCCATGACTTATGTGCAATGTCCACTATTATAAAAAGTGTATCTTTTTTCCTTAGAATAGAGGGGAGCTCAACAAATACCTTTACTAAAGCTGCAGTGTCTTAGCAAAACAAGTTGGCTTCTGTATTATATTAAAAATGTTTGCCTTTTCCTGATCTTGACATTTTAGCAAACTATTGACCTCAGCAGTATGAGCCAAAATTTGAATGTTTGCATATACTGAAATCTGTCATTACTTTTACAGTATAAACTTGGAAACGGTACTCTGAAAGAAAAAAAAATGAACCATTAATTTGATTAATGTTAGTCACTGTTGAAAGGATAGGCATTTCTGCTGTGTGTTACAGCTTCTCAAGAAAATTTACTCAAGTAGAAAGCACAGTTTCAAAATGCCCAGATACATCAGAGGTGCAGCTGTCCAGGAGGAGAGCAACCCAAGAGAGAAGCATGTGAACACTTTACATACAATGGCTGAAATAGGCTAAGAAGGATTTGAACTCAGTACTCCCTTTTCTTGAAAGGTATTTCTATATAAAAAACTTGACCACATTTCCAGACTTTTACCCTCTAAGGTCAGCAGGTGGGATAATTTTCTGGAGAAGCATCAGCCCCCCAACTTCGTTCCTGTGATGCAACAGCAGCGCGTCTCTGCAGACCCCCAGCTCAGACCATACGTGGCGTAAGCAGAGCCATGAAAGGGCTGAGCACCCACTGCTTTCCTGAGTTTTCCATAATGCTCTGCAGTGAAACGCTGCCATTATTCAAGGCAGGGCTATACTGATCGCTTTGTTCCACCGTTCTTAACACAGGCACAAATATTTCATACTCTTAGGAATATTTTGCTTGACGACCTGTATAAAAAAAAAGAAGCAAGATGTGCAGCTCTTTAGCTGAGTGTTTACATTCCTACTTTTTTCAGTATTTTAGAATGTAAGAATAGTGCATTAGCCCTTAATGTGGAAGCAGGAAACAAACAACAACAACAACAAACAGGGAAGCCAATAATTCTTCCAAAACTGTGTGTTTTCTATAACTGTAAAAGGAAAAAATTGGGAACTCTCAAACCTGTTACACAAACATATCCACCTTCAAAAAGATTCTGCAGCTTACAGAGGAAATTAAACATGTTTTGCAAGAGATGCTTCTTTCTAAACTACTTACCTTTTTCACTGTTAAACCCAGTATCTGCTGAAGCTTTGCAAGAGAGGGAAATGATGGTAAGTAGTGCATTCAAATAACAACTCTTCCAAGTTCAGAGAAAAAGAACTGTGGAGACCTGTGAAGAATGTACAGGCTTTCTATTGAAAGAGTACACCCCATAAATATTTATAACAGTCTTTGGCAATATGCTAATCCAAGGCAAGTAATTTTCCCTCTCTTAAAAAGAATCATGAAAAAACAATTAAGGTGATTTAATTACTGCCATGCATAGACAGCAGATTTTGAACTCCTGACAGATGAACATTCATCACAGTGCCATGTTATCCTAACCCCATAACACAAGACTCTGAACAGAATAGACAATTAAACCTAGATCATTTCCCCTACCTTCCTGCAGTACTTTGGGCTGGATCCAAATCCCAGGGAAGCCAATGGGAGCAGAAGCCAGACTTTCCAAGTACTGACTGAAAGCCCAAACTTTAAATAAAACAGAAGTACTTTTCACTCAAGTTTGCAGGTCTTCATGACACCAAAGTAAATTTAGCTTTGCAGTCCTTTTCTGAATCATTTAAATCTGGATTTAAAAGCAATTGTACGTGGCAAAAAAATTGCTTAAGGAAGATTTAACTTTTATGTCCTTCACAGTTACCCCTATAGAGTTTCAACTATATTAATTTTTTTTGTTTATGTATACCTATAAAACCATTTGACAGTTATTTCTCTCCTAAGCCCTTAATTCATGGCAGGGGTACAGAAATCTGCTTAAAATGAAAATCTTTGGAGCTGGAGTTTTTCCAAAAGAGCAATAAATCTTTATCATTTCTTATTTAAGTTAGGAGAAGAAGCATATTTATGAGAACATCCTCCAAAAGTTATGCTTTGAATCTTTATAAATTACATTAACAGTAATGCAAACAAACACAAAGAGTGCTTCACAACATTTTACTGGCCTTCAGATTTTATAGAATTAGAACTACTTCATTTTGAATATATTTCTTGGAGAATAATGTTGCAATTATGCCACTTAGCCTATGACCATGAGCAACAGCCTTATGTTTTGTTGATAGAGACTTGCAATCCTTCAATACACACATGGTCCAGTTTGGATTTTTTACACTCCTACACAGTGTAGTCTTTGGTAAAGCCTTATATTTCCATAGCTTTCAGTAAAGACAGCTATGAAAACACAGACTAACTGTGTATAGGCTGTCTTTGAAACCTTCTTTGGAAATCTGTGCTTCTATAAAATCTTAAAAGCACAAAAATGTACTGTCTGTTAAGAGTGAGTGTGTGTAATTCTTGTCTGAGAGAGGTTCCCCCGTTTCCTGCACAAAAAGTAATTATTTATAACAAATAAAAGCACTTTACCTGTTATCAAAGCACAAAAATGTTGTGCTTTAATTAAAACAACTTGAAGGATTTTAGATTGCTACTGATTTTCTGAAGCACTCAAAAGACATCACTGTTTAGCCTCAGCAAGTACTTTCTTGCATTTCAAATTTCAACTCATGTGTTTGAAGAGCACCCAGTGATGTTACCTGTTCAGGATGTCGATGTTTCACACCCCTTGCCTGTAGTTTACAGAGTATCTGAGAATGTTTCTAGCCCTGCATCACTAAGCACAGCGAGCTAGGACTCTTCAAGGTGCCACCTCTGCACCTCTGCCCAGACTCAGCCACCAGCACATGGCTACTCCTTTAAATTCTGTTTGACCACAGATCCCTTCCCTCCTTTTTTTGGCTTCTCTGAAGCAATTAATAAACAAAGCACAGAACAAGGAATGGACTCCAGAAATCCCAAGTATTGTACTTACATGAAGGATCAATTTTGACACTGTCAGCATCTCACATCGGCTTCAGAGCACACTGATTCATTGATGCAACAATCTGAAGCAAGGCTAATTCATACCAGATTATCCCATGTAACATCCTGTAATCCTGTAATGCATGATAGATTCAAAACAAACTTGTGTGGGACCTAGCAGAGTTTGTCATTCTGCCTTAAAACCTTTTATGGTTTTGGTGAGAGTTTACATGTAACTTGGAAAACAATGATATGACCTTCTGTTTGCCTGCACAGAGCTGTTGTCAAAGCAACTGGTTCCGTGTGACAGCAGGATGGTTTCTGAAGGAATTAAAACACCTCCTTGTTTCTGGCTGTGTTCTCACACTGTGGTTTATGTGTGGGGTTTTTAGGGAGCAGGGAGACAGGGTGTTTAGCAAAACTGCAGGACCTGTAGTCTGAAGCTCTCTCTGCTTCAAGTCTTTACCCCAGTAGACTCCCTGCTAGCTCTGGGTCTGTTCCAGCTATCACAAAAGGCAGGTTATCTATAGGCTTGAAAATATTTTCAAGGATGGGAAATTTTATAAAGAAACTATTTTTTCTAACGTTCTCATAATGGCCTTTAAGCTGTTTTACATCTTCAGAGAAAATGATGACCTGAGAAATCTTAGTTTTAAAACAGAAATAATATTCCAAAGTCTTACTGAAGAACGTCATCCATGTCAGGATATTTTCTATATTCTGACAATGTCTTATTTTTTCATTAAAAAAATTAACCCATGTTTTGAGATACTGTATCAAAAGAAAACAATTAGAGTCAAAGAGTCTGCAGAAGAGCCAGAACAAAACTCGACTGAGACCCACCTATTTTCCACCCATGCCAGTGAAGCTTCCTCACATCACAGCTCTGCACAAGATACCTGTCACAAGTGGCTGTCAAGGACTTCCAGGGCAATTTGCCTCATGGCTCTGGCAGGACAACAGTCATTTCCAGCTACAGCCCTAAATGCTGCTTATGGAGAGGACGTGGGGCACACCAACAGCCTGATCCCCCTGGCACTGCACACGTTAGGGCAGGGGCACAACCAGGTTGCAAAGCTAAGAAGTATCCTGTTAAGTTTTCCTATACAGAAAATCAAAAAGATGTGTAATGGTGAGCTGTTTAACTTTTTTTTAAAACTTTCTTTTATTCTTACAAACCCATTTGCATTGGTACTTTTTTTGCTTAATTTCAGGACTTGGGACACCAGCAGTAGTCGACCTCTAGGCTTGCAGTGCAAGAGTGAAGACGGTAAAATCATTTCAAGTGTCCAGTGCTATGAAGTCCAGCTGTGTGCACAACAAAGTCCTTTCCCAGCAACATACAAATACAGAAAAATACGTAGCAAAATAAGCTGAATAAATTATAAATACTTGAGAAATGTGGTGCAAAATGTAACATAAGGAGAGCTGAACTAAGGCACTTGTTTTCATTCGTTACTGAGGACGCCCCTCTCTGTTATCGCATCGTCACTGCTCAGTGAGAAGGTCATCCAAACCAGCATCTGCTCCCCAAACCTGAAAATACAGAACCGTGTATGAGACAGACACCATCTTTTACTTCACAGTGCATGACTCTAAAGTGTTACCAAAGTTCTCCTGATAAACGCAGCATCAGCAAATATTTTAACTCCTCCTTCGTCCCGGTTTTAGACTTGTCAGTTGTGTGAAAAGAAGCCACCAGTCTATTTTAAGCAACAAATCTTTGCAGAAGTCCCTGTTGGCTGCTATTAGCCAGATAGGATCTACATGTGAGCCTGGAGAGCAGGGAGCAGTATCGAAGTGTGCTGAATGACAGAAACCAGAGCAGCCCAGTCCGGCCCCAGAACTGACTGCCCGCAAAGGTGGGACGGGCACACAAGCCTGTCACGAGTTTGACAGGTGCTCACAACAGTGAATGTTATTGTTATGGAGTCCATTGAACTAAAAAAAATAATAAAAAAAGGACAAAGCACACCGTTGCTATCACAGTACTGTGTCTTTGAGATGGATGTGAGAACGAGAAAACTGGTATCCTAAGTTAAATTGTAGCGAACACGCCACCAACTTTTCACACGAGTGCTCTTGAGCATCTCTGACTAATCAGGTAAGTGGAGTCAAGCCGAAATCAAGACCTCAAAAATTCACTTCAAGAGGGGAAAAGCAAAGCCCACGCTACTCATTCTCCTCGTTCCCTCCAACAAAACAAAACAAAAAAGAGAACGATTCCACAAACCACAGCAATGCGAGCCTACGCACATCCATGTTTCGCTGGCAAAACTGAAGTGCTTGCTTAAAAACCACCAGCCTTGGGGCAGTCTCCGGGACGGGGGGCCCTCAGCACTCTGGTTGTCTCCCTCCCGAGACGGGCCTCACGCGGGGAGCGGGTCCTGTCGGCTCCCCTCGCCCGGCCGGCATCAGTAGCGGGGCGCGGCGGGCGGTGCGGGGGCGGCGGCGGGCGATGCGGGGCCGCCCCCGGGGCATCCGCAGCACCGCAGGGTGTAGTTGCGGCCGCCGTTGTTGTCCCAGAACTCTCCCTGCGCGCTGCGGTAGCGGATGGCGAAGTGCAGGGCAGAGCCCTCCCGCAGGCTCGGCGGCACGCACAGGGTGAAGCCGAAGCGCTCGGCCGGCGGTTCGGGGGGCAGCGGCGCGGCCGGGACGTCCACGAAGGAGAGCCACTCGTTGAAGGTGTAGCGCACCGTCACCTCCTTGGGGCCGGGGCCGCCCAGCACCCGCACCGTGCCCCGCACGTCGGTGGGCGCCGCGGGCCGCCCCAGCCGCTCCAGGCA
>VWZD01001589.1:58943-84831 GCA_013396695.1 Sakesphorus luctuosus | reverse complement strand
ACCGGCAGCAGGGCGGGCGGTGCGGGGGCCCCCCCGGGCGGCGGCGGGTCCCGCTCCTCGCCGGGAGGGCTCTGCAGGTGGGACAGCGCGGCGGGCGGCACCTGCGGCTCCTCGGCGTCGCTGAAGTGCTTCACGCTGGCGAGGCTCAGCCCCAGCGAGTCGGCGANGGCGCGTCCCCCCCGCCGGCCCCGGAGCCTCCCCGGCCGCGGGCGGGGGCGGGACCGCCCTGGACGGGCAACGCGGAAACAGCCGCGACGGGCGGCCCCGCACGTCCTCCCGTTACCAGGGCGCGGAGCGGCGAGCAGCGAGCAACGCGGCCGTGCGGGGCTGCGGGAGGCAGCGGCGGAGAGCAGAGGCCCGCCGGGGTCCCCGCTCCGCCCCGCACGGTCAGGAGGGGCAAAACGAGGGGCTGCGAGCTGCCGGATCAGGCTTGGTTATTAATATCATCATCATCACCATCAGTGTAATTTGGGCTTCCACCCGTCGGAGATGCCCCGAAGAAAGTGCCCGGAGGGGTCGGGATTTTAAGCAGGAGCACCCGCAGCCCTCCGCTGGCATCACCGAGGAGCTCCAGCCGTGCCCTCGGGACCGCGGCTCAGCCTCCCCTCCCCGCCGGCCCGGGCGTCCTGCCCGTGAGCCCTGGGAGCTTGTGAGACCCCTGGCTTTTGTGTTTAGTTGGGTTTACACCCATCTTACCTGCAGAGAAAAGCTTTGAGACCAGAGCTCGAGGACAAAACCCCAAAGGTAAAACAAACTCCAAAGGCATTGACTTTGTAAAGTATGATATGTTTTGGAATAAAATCTCTTTTTTTTTAACCCACACTCGGTACTAACTGTACTCGGGAAAACCGAGTCCAAAGGCTCAGGAGGCACACACGTGTGCACACACGCCCTTGGAGAAGGTCAGACTATCTTCAAAGTTTCCAACCGAGAAATCAAACAGGAAAATCAAAACACAGGCATTACCTTTTAAACAAAGAAAAAGAAGTAGAATCCCTCTAGTTTTATTTTCTAGGCATGGTGCACAGTAAACAGCATCCTCCTAACGAGATGCTTTTATAAGTATGGTGAGATCTGTATCCAAGAAGTTTCCAAACTTGGTTCTGTACTTTGTGTGTGCCACAGCTATTGTCTGGGGGCGATTTGCATGGATGATTGCAAAAATACTACATTGCTAAAACTTCCCTCCATTCTTTTTCTCATGGAAAAGACACTAAAAAGCATATGCAAATAACACGGGGCTTTCTGAAGCAACGAAGTCCCACTATGGATTTAGCAAGGAGGTTTTTTGTTTGTTTTGCATAGTTGGTTTTATTTTTAGCATCAATCTGGTTGCCAAAAAGCAGCCTCCCAATGTGGGCGAGTACAGTGCAGTTCAACTGAGTGTGCAGTCTGGGTCTCTCAGAGGAATGAATGTCAAAGCAGCAGAAACGCCACCAAAGAGTTTTCTAAGCAGATACTGCTGTGAGGATGATCTTACTACACCTTGACAGCAGAGCTGAACAGTGAACTGTTACTTAGAAGTGCCACATAATCTGACTACTCAACATCTGTTTGTAGTTTGGTTTAGAGCATTGTAAGAAGAGGAAGGAAGGGCAAACATCCTGGCTGGCACCTGCTGTGCTGATGGAAAACATGACGAACACCAGTTTGCCACCATTGCTCCTCACCAGCACTCTGCTGGGAGCTGCCACGTCCAGCAGGCTGTTGGCTAAACCCTTCACAGGAGCATTTCTTTGCCTGATCCCTTCCAAGTGAGCTGCTGTGCTGCCATTTCAGCTCTTTGAACTAACCAGCCTCAAATTTATGGTGCTAAACCCCAAACTGTGGTCCTGAGTTACTCAGCTGAGCTCTGTGATACAGCACAAGAAGGAGGAACATGATTGTTTTCTTTCTGCACGTGACTACTGGCAGGGAAGGTGCTGGTGTCACCTACTTCCACTATCACTCCTGACCTGCCAGTGGCTGCAATGGAACAGGGGACAAAAATTTTAGGCTACTCTCCTGTTAATATTCACTGTGATGAAAACAGGTTGCAGTGCAGGTGCTTTCTCACCTGTGCCTGGAAGTGAAACCTCATGGCTCACCTATCTGAGGCTTGTGGCACCTCAAAATTAACAAGCTGCAAAGAAGAAAAATTAATAGGTGATGTTTAGATAAGAGTGCTTAGTATTTATAGTATATTTTAGATCTGTTACATAAATACAACACCACTACGTTACTTTGTTGAAGTGTTATCTACTTCATGGTGAGGAAAACAGAAATGAAGAAATCAGTCCTTACTTCCTCATGTGGAAGCTTTCCCAGCTTGCCAAATCATTAACAAATGTTTTAAGCGGTGAAGGGAAAAAAATGTGCCATTTGCTCATAAGGCAAAACCATTTGGACTACTAGAAATTACAGAGTAGTGTGAAAAGCTTAAGCAAAATAAGGGACAGGAAAAGGAGAAACGAACTGTAAATATTGATAAAAGTGAAGTAATATGGTAGCAATTAATACCCATTTCTTATATGTTCCTTAACTCTGGGTGACAGGCCTGCAAAAAGAACTACCATTCACAGAAATTAAGCAAAAGCAGTTAAGGCAACATGAGTGCATATTGCAGGAAAATAATTAAAACCAGGCAATTAAAGGCATACAAAGTCAGACTTTTAGTTGGAATCAGTTGCTACCATTTTGAAAGGGGTAATTTAAAATCAGATAAACCCGTGGAACAGATGTTCAGCTATGCAACAAACCATGCCAGAGGACATTAGTTAAGGAGGCATTTAGTGACTCTTACATGTTTCAAAGTGGCTTCTCTTAAGAGAATGGGACAACCAGGATCTCAGGCTTTTAAACACTATTTTCTACATTTATTATTGAAGAAAATGCTGAGATAAAAACAGAGGGGTTTCCTAGTAAAAGAGAGACAGCATATTTGCAGTCAGGAGGCATTTTGCATTGAGTCTGGACTGGATATGTTTCATGTCATAAACTACGCACAAGATCAACACTGCACCTCGTTCTTTCATTTCCCCCCTTCTTGTTTCCCAGTCGCCCACCTTGACCCCCTCCTGCATTCAGCATACACAACTTACAGGAGTATTTGCATCCTAAGATGACTACTGAAAATAAACTTTTTTAAAAAGAATGCAAAAATCACTGGTAAGCAATTCATGGTACTATTTTTCAATTCTCACCATGACTGTGTGGGAATGTATTTCTCAGGACCCAAGATCAGAGATTTTGGGCTGGAGCTCTATTTGCTGTGCAGATTAATAAATTGGTCAAGCTGCTTGTATCACTGGAATACAAAATGAACATGAAAATACTTATTTGCAGACCCCCAGAATCAGGTAACTGGAGGATTCTGTGGATTCAACTCAACCACACAATGTAATGCTGAAGTCCATTCAAATACTGTTCATCTTGTCTTTGAATGCACTTTAATATGAGCTTCAACCTTCAGATACAAACCCGGTAGATCTCCCAGTTAATCCAAGGGGAAAACATTCCATTTTTGGATGTGCCTACTTCAAATATACCAGATCCCTCCAATTTCCTACTTAAGCCTTTTCTAGGAAATTCTCCCCTGACAATAAGAAAATGTGAATGAGTCATAACTCCCAAGCACTACGAACCAATTTACAGGGATTTAGAAATATGCAGGGATTATCACAGTTCACACACAAAATTAATACCATCTTTTCCCAAATGCTAGCAGCATTCTTACTTCCTTCACTTTGAAAATTATGTAGTTCTTCATCCCAGTTTGAACAGTCATGTTTCTTTTAAAAAAATGGCAGTGAGGATATTAATTACCTCCTCAATTATTTTTAACAAAAAGTAAAATGCTCCCTATCCCATTGGAAATTCTGGGTTCTCTGTGTTTCTAGTAAGGATGGGATTTCAGTTTACTGTGTTTATGATGATGGTCAAACACTGAATGAAAATCTCAGTGGGTACAATTTGAACAGAAATTATTCAGAAGATAGATTATTACACCTGATTTTCTTCTTTGTGCAGGAAAACCAAGGACTGTATTCCGAAAAGGCATGCATTAGATCCTTAATGGGAAAAGTACTGAAATGGAAGCAAATAGATGGAAGTGATTACTTTTTGTTTACACATGTTAAATACAAAGATTTTAATATCATTTCTTCAAGATGCTCAGCAAGCAAAAACCTTTGGAGCTTTGAGTCTCTCAGACAATCACTTTTAGAGGTCTCTGCTGTATCAGCAGACTTTCCTCTGATGTTCCTTATGGGATGTAGATATTACTTTAAATACGTGGAAATATACTTGTTCAGTTTTCTGGAACTATAATGATGTTGAATATCTTTTTGAAATACTGAGTATTTGGCAGTAAGGCAAGGAATGTCCATTCATTTGGCTGAAATGCCAACCTCCTCAAAGCTGGAGTTTTGTGATTGATTTCAGTAGGTTCAAGATTTCTCTGCATCTGAGATAAAATCCAGGCCATTCTCCATGACAAGTAAATATATAGCAATGGTATAAATGATTCTAAATTCAGGCTGGAGTTGGCATGAACTCTGACACAACCATGTTGCACAAAACTTTTTCGTTCAATAATTGTGCCTCTTAAAGGTGTCAAGATTTGGTTTAATACCTTTGATATTTATAAGGTATTTATCTAAACTTTTTCTATTTGTGTGGGACACTGAAAATCTGAAGTCATTCATCAATCAGTAAATTATATGACGATAAAAAACCCTTCCATGTCCAAGCTGCCATCCTGCCTTCCTGACAGACTTACTGTTGCATTTCAACAACTGAACCCAAACAAACAGTCTTTGAAAAGGAAAAGTTCAGATTATCAGTGAGAAAAAATGGTTTCAGCTTCCAAAATGTATTGACAGCATAGGAGTTGAAAAGGGTTTTGTTTTAGGGGTTTTGTTTGGTTTAATGTGGATCTCCAGAAAGCTGCAGAACCGCATCTCTTTCAAAAGTTTCTGATGAACACTGGGATCCAGGTTCTCACATGTAAAACCTCTATGGGGTTTTTTGTTTGGGTTTGTTTTCGCTTGGTTGGGGGTTTGTGTGTGGGGTTTTTGGCTTTGTTATGCAATCTGGGAAGAATATAATTTGGATCAAAATCTTGCCCTACATTATGCTAGTGTACTGCTTCGAGATTCCGTGAGAAAGAAGCTCCATCTTACCACAGAAGGTTGATATGAAAAGCATTCTACGCCCAGAACTATTGCTAGGCTGTTAAAATAATTAATTTTTTTTCTTGCTGTCTCTCTTAAATTGCTGGATTTTGCTCCTGCTCTGCCACCTAGCAGTCTACCTTCAGAAAACAAAAAACAATGTCCTTTTAAAACTCTGTAAAGAAACTTCCTCAGACAGAAAATACGTGTCCCTCTTGTCTAAGGACACTCCAAAATTCCAAATCTTTGACATACCCCCCCCAAATGAACTAGAAACTACATAAAACATGACAAAACAACACATCTCTAGACCACCTTTCTGAGTTGTTAGAATATGAATATTACATGTCTGAGGCATTAAATTTCCCCTCCCTTTCTTCCACCTCTAAGGCATTAGATTTTTTTACTCATTGGAAATGAGAAGTGAAAATGGAAAACAACATGAACTTGCACCCACATAAATTCTGTTTTGTATTCCTGTGTTTGTCTTTGTCACAAGCAGGAAGGTGTGTGGCTCCCTCAAAATCAATAATGGCATGAACTCATGGGGTCTCTCCCAGGACAGCAGAACCTGCCAGCTGGTCAGAAGGACCTTGGTGACGTCGGCTGGCAGAACCTTGCTGGTCTGTAGAGTTGTGTTTGACGTGGCACAATGGAATGCTAACCGGACCTCATCTGCTCAGCTACCTCCCTGTCCTCTGGGAAAACAGAGTTGTGCAATGCAGCCTGTTCTAATGACTCCTGGCAAATGCAGGCCAGCATTTCAGTCCAGCAGTCACAGCCAGGTGAGTTGTACAGCAGTCTCATTTCTTTCACTTGGGTTAAAACAGAGGAATGGGCTTTCCAAGTCATCTTCCTGTACGAACTCTACATTAAAAATTGCTTGCTTGAACGTGTCTTCTTTCAGACTGTCAGAAAAGGAGTAAATTCAACCCTGTCTGTGCATTTCCCAAGGACTGCCTCACTTACAGCCTGTTCTCAATTAACAGCAGAGAGCAGAGTAGGGATCTGATAGAGTATATCCTGGAAGAGAGACAGTAATTTCTATTGATTCTCAGGACTCATGAACATCATAACTTCAGCTGATGTATTTATACCAGTGACTAGGTACCTGCAACTTCTGAAAGCATAGAAGGAGACTTTAGAGTTGAACTTCAGTGAATAAAATAGATTATGTAGTAGGTCGAATAAAGAGAGATTTGCTTATCTAAAGAATGTTGATAGTTTTTACAGTAGGAAAGGAAAAAGACTAAAAATACATGCTAATTTAATATCAGTGTCCCATTCTAAAAACCAAGCCTGTACTTGAAAACTCTCAAGTGCAGGAACAAGAAATAATACAAGTGTATAATACAGTCCAATGCTGCGAAAGTAAGGACTGGCACAAGAGCTGTCATTAACAGAATACAAATAGAAATCTCTGGGATAGCCACCTGTGAATGCAGGGATGCTCAGTCCTGCATCACCAGAAGTAAAAATAAGAAGAGAGTTTTCTATTTCATTGACTATAAATCGAGCTGAAGTCCCTCAGTCCCAGTGAGTTCAGTCCCACAGGTTGGGCACCTTCAGTGGAAAGGCAGAAAAGAAGCTCCATCTGGTGGTGTGGTTGATTGCAATTGCTTTTCTGTTTCATCTCATTGTAAATAC
This sequence comes from Sakesphorus luctuosus, assembly GCA_013396695.1. Taxonomy (NCBI): domain Eukaryota; kingdom Metazoa; phylum Chordata; class Aves; order Passeriformes; family Thamnophilidae; genus Sakesphorus; species Sakesphorus luctuosus. The sequence continues at coordinate 78,031 of VWZD01001589.1, read as the reverse complement.
ATTCCTCTTCAGCAACAACATTTAAAAGGGAAGGAACATGTCAAAGATCAGCTGTCCTGCAAATGGAACCTGCATTGTCTAACACTTGAAAATCAGAAAACACTCTAAAATCAGGATCTTATCCTGTTTGAAGCAGATCAGTTGAAGCCTTTCAATACAAGGCATACATCTTCCTGTTGGGGTGCTAATGTAGGACAGAAAGGGTTCACCACACAAAAATGAAAGGGTGCATCAGCACAGCTCCAGAGGAGACCTGCTGCAGCCTGGTGGGGAAAAGAGAAGGTGGGAATCACTGGTTAAAGGATGAAGGAGGAGGAGATGTGCCAACGTGAAGTCATGGTTGCTGCTGAACTTGTCACATAAAAGTTTATGGAACATTATGGAACAGTTTATGTTTAGCCTGGAGAAGAGGAGGCTCAGAGGTGACCTCAGCACTGTCTAGAACTCCCTGAAGGGAAGTTCCAGCCAGGTGGGGGTTGGTCTCTTCTCCCAGGCACTCAGCAATAGGACAAGGGGGCACGGGCTCAAGCTCTGCCAGGGGAAATTTAACTTGGAGATCAGAAAAAAATTCTCTCCAGCGAGAGTGCTCAGGCATTGGAATGGGCTGCCCAGAGAGGGGGTGGATTCCCCATCCCTGGAGGATTTTAAAGTGAGATTGGCCGTGGCACTGAGTGCCATGATCTGGTAAAGGGACTGGAGTTGGCCCAAGGGTTGGACTTGATGATCTTGGAGGTCTTTTCCAACCCAATCGATTCTATAATTCTATGATTTACAGAGGTATTAAAACTAATATTGCCATGTGTCTTAATAAGGAAATAAACAATTCTTCAGTTTGTTATTTTTAATGAGAAATTAACTTTTCTTCAATGACCAAATGGCAATTTTGTTGGAAAAGATTCTACTTCCTGTCTTGGAAAGAATATCTTGAACTGTTCTTGCTGTAACAGATTTGCAACATCTTGGTATGAAAAATAAAGTAGATGCTTGAATCAATTTTTTTATGTAAGAAAAGTGACTTTATTTTAGGGAGCTGTTTTCTTCTTCCCTCCCTCCACTATACTCTTATTGCCTGAGCTGTGAAAATTGTTGACATGGACAAAAGCAATAAAAGAACCTGGATGGACAGAATAAAAATAAAAGGTCAGGTTTACCAACACCTGTACTGGCTGTTTGCAAAGAATTACTGACCAAACTGCAGCGATGCTGCTGGTCAGGTGAAATAATTTGACCTAAGCTTACAAATAATTTTAGCAAGTATTTAATTGCAAATATCTGTGTCTATGCAACATCTGAGTAATTTCAGCGAAGTCACTGCTTTGTGGGTTTGGGAGACATGGTACCCTAAGCTGATGTTATAAAATGTTATAAGAATTGTAAAATATATAATATTTTATATAATGTAAAAGATATAATTGGGTAAAATTATGCTGGGTGTGGCCACTGAAGTCCTGTGCTTCACATAGTCATGTCTGCTACTGCTCCTTCAAGAACCCATGGCAGTTTCTCTCAAGACAGTGTCCTAGTCCAAGTCTGTGCTAAAACCCAGCAATCTTAAACATAGATACACATGAACCTTGTCCTGCAAGTTCACTTTAAAAAAATACACTCTATATATTCTTTTGTATTGCCCACATTTGAATGGACAATATGCTGGTTTTCATCCAATCAATGCATCATTACTTTTATTCTAAAGAGCCGGACAAAGCTTAGGATTAATTACCCACCAAAACAAAGTCCATGTTAAAAGAATGATGGGAATACAGATTCAAGCACCAATACACTAAAAATGGTTTGAAGTCACCTCACCTTAATAACCTTAATGCAGCCCATTTTATTTTTTTGAGTGTATCATTTAGGTTACAGCCTTTAATTATGCATTTTAGGCTGTTTTTCTCTCAGGACTGTGTCATAGAATCATATAATCATAGAATTGATTTGGTTGGAATCTCAGTTTAAAAACCTCCAGGGATGGGGAATCCACCCCCTCTCTGGGCAGCCCATTCCAATGCCTGAGCACTCTCTCTGGAAAGAATTTTTTTTCTGATCTCCAGCTTCAATTTCCCCTGGCAGAGCTTGAGCCCGTGCCCCCTTGTCCTATTGCTGAGTGCCTGGGAGAAGAGACCAACCCCCACCTGGCCACAACTTCCCTTCAGGTAGTTCCAGACAGTGCTGAGGTCACCTCTGAGCCTCCTCTTCTCCAGGCTAAACACCCTCAGCTCCCTCAGCCTCTCCCCATAGGACTTGTGCTCCAGTCCCTTCCCCAGCCTTGTTGCTCTTCTCTGGACCCGCTCCAGCACCTCAATCTCTTTCCTGAACGGAGGGGCCCAGAACTGAACACAACACTCAAGGTGTGGCCTCCCCAAGGCAGAGTCCAGGGGAAGGGTCACTGCCCTGGGCCTGCTGGCCACGCTATTTTTGATCCAGGCCAGGATCCCATTGGCCTTCTTGGCCACCTGGGCACACTGTTGGCTCATGTTGAGCTTCCTGTCAATTAATACTCCCATTAAGCACTGCTCAATGGTGTTGTCACTGCTTTTCTCTACAGTGCTCAAAGTGTATCTGTAGGCCTTACTTATTGACCAGTATTCCAGTCCTGCTCTGGAGATGGGATCGGATTTCCTCATGGGATCTTCAAATCCCTCAGACACAGCGGACTACTATGACATTCTTTCCAGAGAGAGTGCTCAGGCATTGGAATGGGCTGCCCAGAGAGGTGGTGGATTCCCCATCCCTGGAGATTTTTAACCACAGATTGGCCGTGGCACTGAGTGCCATGATCTGGCAAAGGGACTGGAGTTGGACCAAGGGTTGGACCTGATGATCTCGGAGCTCTTTTCCAATCCAACCGATTCTATGATTCTATGACATGATTTTACCATTAGAGAGCTGAGCTGAGGAAAACTCAAGCTAAAAAGTGTCTGTTTATTCTAAGTGCTCATTTTGGAAGCATGCAACTCGACTTGTGAAATTGCTTATGAGTACAGAAGGCTTTTCATGGACTCAGAGCTTCACTCCCTTTGATTTCAGCCACAGCTCTGAGTGCTCAGTTCCTCTGAAATCTGACTGCCTGGGCTATCGGAATAGAAAGTCAGCAACGTGCAACAGGTAGCCAAGGTAGTTTAAGCAATTTGCATAGCACTGTCAGGTGCTTAATGTCAGAAGCAGCACTAAAATTTAGTCCCTTTAGGGCTAGAAAATCTCTTGCCTCCATGGCAGGACCTTCCTTTCCTTTCTCACATTCTCTGTAATTTGAAGAAAATGAAGTCCAAGTGCTCCAGCCATGTAAGTAGTTATGTGATTAAGGCATTAAAATCTTTTCAAAGAATGCTGTAATGATTCATATCATCATGAGCTGGAATTGCAACCTTAATAAAGTTCTTTTAGACTCTTTCTTCCCAGTACTTGGCATAATTCAGGACAGTTCCTTTTGCAAGCCATCTGCAGATAATATATGGTTCACATTTTTGTACAGTAAATATTTAAGAGTAAGTTTAGCTAAATATGTTTCCTTTGCTGGTATCTGGATACTAATCTGCTGCAACTCTGCTTCTGTCTCCATTTTCATTTCCAACTAAAACAAAAAGACAAATCCCACATGTCTCCTATTTCTTTTCACTCCCAAACTGAGGAGACATTTAAAGGCTGCTACTTCCATGTTTCAGTGTATCATTTCTCTGTAGTATGATAGACTGCGAATGCAACCTAATGGTGCCAAAACTGAGCTGTTTATCTTTTCACTCCTGAAGCAGAAGGACTCTATTCCCTTCAGTTTGAAAATACTTCAAGAAGAAGCCACACTGTAAGGAGTTCAAAACCAATTCATTTGAAAGAAGACACTTTGTTTTCAAAATAAAAGTGTTCTTGAAGAAGTGGTGCCATTCACACCTTTCTCTGTCTCCCCCCATTTACTTTCACTTCATTTTATATGCTGTTTTCTATTTATCCTGCCAAGTGAAGAAAAAATGGCATTTCTAACTTCTCCCACAAGAAGGATGCATTCATTTTTCAGAAGTCACTTCCTTCTCTCTCCAAGAACAAAAAGTTCATCTTGGCCAAAAGCAGAGCATTTTTATTTACCTGTGAAGCCTGTGTCGCTTTCAAATTTGAAGATTAATGACTCTGTGTGAAATTCTAAAAGGAAAGCAGAGTAGAACAGTCTGTTCACATAACATTTTAACTGTGCAGACCTCCTTGGAAAGGTGCTTGGGAGACTTCCAGTTTTAAAAATGATGGAGATGGGAAGAAGATAATGTCATGTGTGCAATTATGGCCTTCAACTCAGATATAAATATACACACACACATGTATGTTCACACTCTTGTCTATGCTCCTGTGCCTCTCTCATGTGTTCTTATGTGTTTATAGTCATATACATGTGTGTATTTACACTAATTGGATAGTTACCCTTCACATTCTTTTCAATACTTCCTGAGCCAAACTTCCTTCCTTTGAGCCTCTGAGCCAGTTCCTCATGAGCTGCTGGCAAACACAGTTGGAGGGTGGGGGCAGGGATCATTTTTTTTAGTGTGTTTCTACACTAAGACTTTGAATCTTGCTCAAATGAATGAAATGTACAATTCTACTTTTAAACTTGTGTCCTTCGCTTTTGATAGTGCCACATGGTCCCTAAACATTTTAGATTCTACTGAAAACACTGCTCTTACCTGGGAACAGGTTTTTGGATTGGTTGGGTTTTTTAATCTTGTGTTATTTTAAATTACTCTGCAGTTTCTGTTCCTTGATTTCATACATAATCCAAGTGCTCCAGTAACTGCTTTGTGGTGCTCTGTGTGCAGATGGGATGGCTGAGACAAGCTCTCCATCCAGCCACAAGAAAAGAGGCTTCCAGCTGGCTGAGAGAACAGTTCCTCTCCCTGGGGCTTTCTGCCTCTACTGGCAACATCTCCAGCTTCTCTGTGCTTGAAACCAGCAGCCACAGGACTCAGAGGCTGCACTGCGAAAGGGGGATTGAAGTTTTGCTGCTCTAGACTTGGAGGGCCACACTTTTCTGCCCATCCTCAATGGAAACACCCACAGGTAGCCCCACACGAGGCTGTGGGATGTGCAGCATGGGAGCTTTTATAGAATCATAGAATCGATTGGGTTGGAAAAGACCTCCGAGATATCAAGTCCAACCCTTGTACAACTCCAGTCCCTTTACCAGATCATGGCACTCAGTGCCACGGCCAAGCTCACTTTAAAAACCTCCAGGGATGGGGAATCCACCCCCTCTCTGGGCAGCCCATTCCAATGCCTGAGCACTCTCTCTGGAAAGAATTTTTTTTCTGCTCTCCAACTTCAATTTCCCCTGGCAGAGCTTGAGCCCGTGCCCTCTTGTCCTAGTGCTGAGTGCCTGGGAGAAGAGACCAACCCCCACCTGGCTAGAACTTCCCTTCAGGTAGTTCTAGACAGTGCTGAGGTCACCTCTTATGGTTTGGGGGTGTCAGAGAAACAGTTTATTGGTGGGAGCATGCCAGTGGCTTGCAATCCAAATACTTATTTACAATATGCATTAACATAGGAAGGACTGCACAGTAACAGGTACAGGAAATATTACTGCCTTATTGGTGCAAATGGCAAATCCTCTCCTTGAAGCACTCTGGGAGCTTGAGCTGTGACAGGAAAAAACTACTCTGCACTGATCTTAAGACAAAATGCATCCTACTTCTAAATTTATATGCTTTTTAAATTATTTTTAAGGTGTGTATAGGAAGGAATGCTTAGTTTTATTTTCTCTTTGCCTTGCATTCTGAATCTTCATGATGGTGTATTAAAGTAACAGTGGGATCTGCTGCAATCCCAGGAGCAGCACTAACGTTTCTAGAAGTAAAATGCTCTAAGGGTATTATCAAGATAAATTCCTCCAGGCACAACTAACATCCTTTAGCACACCAATTCTTATAACTGGGAAAATTTTGTACAGATTGAGAACAAAACTGCCAAGACAAGTTTTCCAGGATCATGTTAATTGATTAGCCAATTTGAGGCGAAATGGTGCCTGTCTAGGAGGAGGCAGAAAGTGCATGAAAATCCCCTGGCACCATGCAGGTCCCTGGCAAAATCTGACCTTTAGGAGGCAAATGAAGGTGAAGACCCTGCTGGAATATAAAGGAAATACACTCTTGTTCCCCGGAACCTTGTTGAAGGAATTATCCCTTGCATTTCTTCTTCTATTGTAATACCAAAAAATTGAGTTGATATGAGATTTCCCAGATTACAGAGGGGTTTAACTCTGAAAGAAACAGATCAGATGGTTGGTTGGTTGGTTGGTTGGGGTTTTTAAATAGCATTTTAAACCAAATCCAACACCTTTGTCCTTGGGAGGCATTTGGTATTCTTCCTTCCTTGAAGAACTGCTTTGGGGAGCAGCTTGGCAGAGCTTTGCCTGAAATCCCCTCAAAGAACACGTCTGAGTGGGATCTTTCTTATAGCCCATCACTGCTCTGAATGCATGGCCTGAAGTGTGTAAAAAACAGGATATAACACTAGCTATCCACATATTCCACTTTCCTCAGTGAAAAAAACTGCTGGGTTTCAGTCTTATGCACTTTCTTAATTTCAGGCACCAGAGATATCTGTTTGTTTCTGGTTTGCAAAATACTAATTACAATAGCCAAGATTTAGACAACTTCCTTCTTTTTTTCTGCAGTCAACACTACTTAAGAAAGAAAAAACAGTGACTGAAAAGAAAAATATTTTGTTTCATCTTAAAGGCACAAAGCCATTTCAAAATGCTGTGACAAATACTTGTTTAGATTTGCAAGTATTTCTAAGTATTTGTATTCTATTTGTAACTATCTTTATTTGTTCAGATTTCTAAGTATTTCAATAATGTTTTTAAAATCAGAATATCCAACAGAAAGATTGAGTTAAGATAGTTCTTCTATAGTGAGAAAAAAATTACATGCAAGAAGCAGCTGGGCTTCACAACTAGAGATATTGTACATAATGTGAAGATCAGGCTTTTCTTTCCAAACTCAGTCATTTTATGCAAAAGCAGAATTAAATTCCACCAGTCCCAGGAAATAGTTGAGAGATCCTTCTGTATTCCAGGTTATCACCACAGGTTGCCTCAAGGCAATCCTTTCCTCTTTACTACAGCCTGTAACTGTCTCCAAGCAGGAACTGAAATGCTGTAAAACTGCATTACCCTGTCATGGGTTTGAAATCCTTGGGAAAATTGTGATAGCTGTACTGCTTAAGTTATTTAGAGTTTAATAGGTTGGTTTGGGGATTTTTTTTTCACAATATACAGAAATCCCATACCAAATTACTCATAAAACTGTAACAACCACTATAAAAATGTGGTTCAGTATTAATGAACAATTAACATACACATATATATATATAATTTAAAGATTGGGAAAGTCTGTATGTTGCAGCACAGACTACTGCATTGCTATGTGGGGTTTTTAATGTAGTTCAGCAGCTTCAAGTTCTCTAAAACACGCATAGTCTATAATAGAACAGCCAACACAGATGAGTAGGAGTGGGTTAAGATTCATTGCCTGACATATGAGCCAACAGTGATGTAAATCCTTCAATGCTCCACTGAGCTGCAGTGAACTCCACTCCTGCCAGAATCCATAAAATACTGACTCAATATGCAGCCATGAATCTTGACTCTCTTGACCCTTCCCCAACGTGTTTTACCCTCATTTCTTTTCCCATCCATTTGTATCCCTAGCAGAAAGTATAAATTTTATTAGCATAGAGTAGCTCACAATAAAAAAAAAACAACAAAACTCAGAACCCACACAAAACAAAGAAATAAAAACAAACAAAACCAAAACCACATACACACAAAACCCCCACAAACACTTCCGCATGCTGCTTTGAGTGTAGCTGAATTTTCTGCCTGGCTCCCTGGGCTTGCTGATCACGGGCTTGAACTTTTCACCCCTGTAGCAGAACAGGCTTTCTGATCATCATATGTGATGCTCATCTGCACACAGAGGCTTCTGCTTGTGGGTGTGAGAACAACTGACATTAATCCTGCACTGCTTTTCCCATTAAGGTTTGAATGCTTTAAATTAGAAAGCTACTGTGATTACATGGCCTTTTCTGATTTATAATAATTCAATCACTCCAATTTATACAGGCAATGTGAGTGCAGATGGAGGTGTTAATGAGCCGGTGACCTCGTGACATGTGGTTTCATCTCAGTCTCATGCCATGGAGGATACAAGTCACCAAGTTCAGAGCAGCAGCATCCTGATGTCACTCCAGCACACAAGGAGGACAGTGCCCTGAAACAAGTGGCTCTGAATCAGCCTAAGGAGCCAGAAGCACTGGATTCCTCCATAGCATCCCCCTTCCATGGGGCAGCCATGACTCTGTAACACAGACCTCGCAAGGACGGGCCCATTCACACTGCTTGCAGCATCCACCACCTAAGTGAGAGGAACCATCAAATTGAACATTAACACTAAATGTCTCTCCTAGAAATAGCAGGTCGACATCTCCCTGGGGCAAGCCTGAGATCTCTGGAATAACTGTTGCAAAACTGGCATCAAAACTGCGTGTCAGGTTCACCAGGTCGATGGACTCGTGGAGAACAGACCTGGATGGTGTTTTAATGTCAGGTTACATACAGCCTCATACAGTGTACAGAAACAGCAACTACCAAGCAAGTTGCTTGGTAGCATTTTAAACTAAACCAGGAACCATGAAGGTAGGGGACTGGGAAAAGAAAAATTGCAGGAAGGCAGAAAAGAGGAAATTTTTGTGCATGCTTTATATAAAATACACAATGTACAGAAGGAGCAGTGAGACAACACATCAGAGGCAGGGCCCTACCCCATGGCCCTTATGCAATACTTGCTTCACTGAGCAGTCTTCCAGGAAACGTGCCCTGGGGCCCCAGGACACTGCCCTGCAATACATGCAGAGCATCTTGTGCATCACAGAATGATTTGGATTGGGAGAGACCTTAAAGATCACCCAGTTCCAACCCCGCTGCCTTTGGCAGGGACATCTTCACTAGAGCTCCATCCAACCTGGCCTTGAACACTTCCAGGGAAGGGGCATCCACAGCTTCTCTGGGCAACCAGTACCTCACCATCAATATCTAATCTAAACCCACTCTCTGACGGAAGCTATTCCCCCTCATCCTGTTGATACGGGACCCCTCAAGAAAAGGGATTTTATCCTTTCTCCATAAAATCATATGACCTTTACTAATTTTTAATTAGACCTGTACTAACTTTGTATTTTATATTNTGAACCTTGAGAAATAAACCAAAAGCCCTGTTTAGGTTAAAGGCTGAGCTGTGAGAAATAAATCAGAAAAGCTGTCTGGATTAGAGGCCTGAAGCTGTAACATTGTTTATTCAGAAGTAAATATAGAGCTGCAGAGATAAGACCAGCCCATCAGAGCTGTTCAGAGTCACCCAAAACATCCTGCTTAACTTTGGAGAGGGGGTTCCATTTGTAACTAAGTATATAAACCTGGAAACACACAAGTCTCATGGAACATGCCTTTGGTGGGGTTACCCACCATGTTCCCAGCGCTGAATAAAAGGATTTTATTCTATTCTATTGGGTTTGATTGTTTCTTAATTCACTGTCACCACGTGCCCTTGCAAGGAGGGGCATTTGTGCTCCGTCTGGGCACTGACACACGCACAGGCTAAAGCACCGCTCGCCATCGCAGCCGCAGCCGCATCCCGGGCGGTGCGGGGTTTGTTCGGGAGCGTCCCGAGCATCCACACGGGCCGGGACGGGCACAGCGGAAGGGGCTGTGCCACCAGAGCAGAGCGGACGTGACCTCACGGCACAGAGGAGGAGGAGGAGGAAGCCGGGCAGGATTTGGGGATGCTCCCGACGCGGCCGCCGCGGCACCTGCTGGTGTGCGAGCGGAGCCACGCGCGACACCCGCGCTCGCGACACGCGACACTCGTGCGGGAACACGCCTACGGCTGCCGCGTGAGTGGGGCGGGCACGGCGCCTTTTCCAGGGAGGGAGAGGTGGGAAAGGAGCTGCCGGGCACTCCCGAGCCTCCCCGGGGCATCCCCTGTCCCGGTTGTGCACCCCGGCAGCCGCTGCCAGGGGCGCGGCGATGCTCCGCGTGTGCCGGAGGGTCCCGCCGTCCGCGCATCTCGGGCTTGGGGTGGAGGGTGGGGAGGGAAGAACGGGAATCAGCCCCTGTTCGGTGTGTGGTCTCGCGGGCGCGAGGAATGACGGAATCAATGAGGCTGGAAAAGACCTCTGAGGCCGTCGAGTGCAGCCTACGGGAGGAGAGGAATTGGGGCGAGCCCCGGGAAGAGGCAGCAGCGCGGGGTCGGCGGTGCCCAGCGGGTCGCGCAGAGATTCCCGATGCCGGGGGAGCCGCTCCGCAGCCACTTGAGGCTGCAGGGGGAACCCCAAAGCACTCTTACCTTTTCTCCTTGCCTCTGCCAAAGACACTTTAATGTTGTGAAGTCTGAGTTTGGCAGCTCGCTCTGCTGTCTTTGACTGGTGCAAGTTCCAGTCAGACCCTCTTGCTGTTCCACAGAATCGCGGGATCAATTAGGTAGGAAAAACCTCTAAAATCATCAGAGTCCTTTATTATATGGCCAAACACCACCATGTCAACCAGACTCCAGCACTAAGTGCCACATCCAGTCTTTCCATAAGCACCTTGGGTGGATGGTGCCTACACAACCTCCCTGGGCAGCCCGTTCCACTGTCCAATCACCCTTTCTATAAAGAAATTCCTCCTAAAATTCCTTAGTAATCACAGAGGTATTTGTTTATAAATCAGTCTTACAGTGCATATTTGTTTCCCTATACTATATGCATACATGGTCTGTGTCACAGAATCACAGACTGTTCTGAGTTGGAAGGGACCCACAAGGATCATCGTGTCCAACCCTTAAGTCAATGGCCCACAGAGGGGATTGAACCCATGACCTTGGCATTATTACAACCAAGTTTTAACCAACTGAGCTAATGTTTTTGAGCAGCTAATTAGAAAGCATTTCGCTGGTGTGGCAGGCAGCCCATCTGTCAGTACGGACTTCTCTCTCCCCATGTGTGCCTGTTCTCAAAGAGCCTTGGGAAAGAAGGTTTTTTGAAGGATGGAGGGAGGAGCAGGGGGCCGGACCTTTATGCTGCTTGGGAAACTTCGTACTTGCCCATATCACAGCCTTGTTTTCCCTGGGCTGAAGAGTTCTCTTGATCTATGGAATAACGTATAATGATGTGAAACGAGATCTTCAGCCAACTCATGCTGTGTACAGTCATGTCTTTACATAACACATAAAATGCTGTTGTATAGCATATAAAATGCAAAAAAACCCCTAAACAACATATTTTATATTTTGGTGTTATTTTTTTCATTGCACATTTGTATAATATACTGATATCTTTGAAAAGTTGAGGTTTTCTTTTGTGTTTCCTGTTGGGTTGTTTGTTTTTTTCAGAACAGATTTTAAGATAGGACTTATATTACAAATATGTTCTTAACAGGTGTCTTTTTTGATCCCGGAATGTGGCCTGCTCCCTGAAGTGCTGAAAGGTACAATTGAGGATATTGGAGAGTACTACCTGGTGAGGAATTTATGCATCCATGAGTTGGTTGCTCATGAATTCATTGATGCTTTTGTGAAGAAAGGTAAGCAGGAAATCAGAACATGACAGACAAAGTAATAATGTATTTTTTTCATAGCACAGTAAAATCCATTTATTATTATTTATTCTGAAATTTTTTTTAAAGGAATAGAAGAAAAGTACTAAGCAAATTCTGTGCTGATTTCTTTATTTGCTTTTTTTCTGCTTTGTGGTGTGTCAAGATTTGTTTACACCCACTGGGTCCAAAACTCTTATGGCTGTTCTTCATTAATTTTTCCCTGTACTGCCTTAATTCTGAAAGCCAACCATCATGTATCCTCACAGCTATATCTTCTACACCTTATCTTTCTTCCTGTAGAAACTGGCTCCCTCCTCCCTTTCTCATTCATTCATACTTCAATGGAGAGCTGTGTTCCACAGCAGGCAAGAGGAAAAATACGTTTCTTTCTTTTTTCTTTTTTTTTTTTTTGCTAATGGAGCTGTGGCAGCTCATCCTTACACAGGAGGATTAAAGAGGATGTGAAGAAAGATGCAGCTTCTGCCCAACCATCTTGCTGTGGCCTACACAGACCAGGCAGGGCCCACTTCTTTGGCTTGTAATAACTATTTACCCTTCAGCTGATAGCCAGGAAGGAAAAAAAAATTACAGGAAAAAGAGAACAGAGAATATGTAGATGAAGAGATCTATCACTAAATGTGGGAGTCTTTTCTTACTTCCTTTAATTTAATAAATATTTTCTATGGCAGTAGTTTTATGGAAGCAAAATGGCATTTGTATGCAGAGTTCATAGGAGCTGACACTTGTATTTCAAAAAACAGAATTGCTTTGTGGTAGATAATGCTGCAAAATACAATTAGTAATATGAGTGTCTTTCCTCTTGTCTTTGTGTGATCGGGTAATAGAAATGTGTCTGGGAAAAAAATGGGTTTTTTGTGTGCTGAGTGGGAAGAGTCACAGGTGGAATGAAAGGAAGTGTTTTGTTAGTGTTACCTGTAATACAGATCCTTTAAAATAGAGTCAGTCTAAGGTTTATAAAACTAATAACAATGCTATTTTGCTTGAGAAGGTGGAAGAAAGTTACTTGATGGAAACACAAGGGTTTAGAGTGATTCAAATGGTACCTGGCATGTTTGGTTATCTTGAGGTGAATTGTTTACATTGTCGTGTCTGTCTTTAGAGACTGTGTAATCTCATGGTTTTCTGCTTTCCTGTTAAAGGTTCATGCTATGCACTTACCTACAAGACAAAAATTGATCAGGATAATACTGCAGCTCTTCTACCAAATGGTATGGGGATTTGTTTTGTTTTTAGTAATACCTTATCAACTGTGCTCTGGGTTGTTTTCTTTTTATTTGGAATGATATAAAGTGAAGAATAATGCTTGCTTTACTTGCCAACTTTATTAGAAACATGTTTGAAGCAGAAAAATATTAGTTTTAACTTTGTTCTTCATTCATGCTGTTTGTAAAGGAAATTTTTTAAAAAAATCAGCATTGCTTATGCATGGTTGTCAATGCCTCAACCATTGCTACAGAGCAATATTTTTGTGAAAACTTTACATTCCAACTTCTTGTTTCCTACTGGTCTTTAAGAAAGAATTTGTACCAAAAAGGAAAGTTATCAACACTTCTTAGGAACACTTCTAAAATATTAAGTGTTTATTCTTGTGAGACCCCACCTTGGGGACTTCATTCAGCTCTGGGGTCCCCCCCCCAGCATGGGAGAGACAAGTCCAAGCAGGGCCATGAAGATGCTCAGAGGGCTGGAACTCCTCTCCCATGAAGGCAGGATGAAAGATTTGGGGCTTTCAGCCTGGAGAAGAGAGACCTTATAGCACCTTACAGAGGTCTCTGGAGAGACCTTATAGCACCATACAGAGGTCTCTGGAGAGACCTTGTAGCACCTTCCAGTAGCTAAAGGGGGCCCACAAGAGAGCAGAGAGGAAACTTTTACAAGAGCATGTCATAGGAAAAGGGAATGGCTTCAAACTGAAAGGGTGTGGGTTTAGATGAGATATTAGGAAGAAATTCGTTGTGAGGGTGATGAGGCACTGGGACAGGTTGCCCACACAAGATGTGGATGCCCCATCCTTGAAAGTGTTGAAGGCCAGGCTGGATGGGGCTTTGAGCAGCCTGGGATAGTGGGAGGTGTCCCTGCCTATGGCAGGGGTATTGGAACCAGATGGTCTTTAAGGTCCCTTCCCACCCAAACCATTCTTTGATTCTGTGATGATTCCATGATTCCTTGAGCACTGTGTAACCTGTTAGAAGCCTGTTTGAGTTGCAGCACACTTTTATGGCAAAATATAATAAAACATCCCCCATCTCAGGTGGGATTTTCCACGCAGAGAAAATGAAGCTGTTTGGGGCTTCAAATACATTGTCTTATTTCCATTTAACGGTGCATCAGGTATAATAGAAATGCAAATTGGTCCATCAGCCCTCTAGCCTAAATTGCTGTAATATGAGAGCTGCCCAGGAAGGTCTAAGTCAATTTGCAGAATCCCAGATTATTCTGAGTTGGAAGGGACCCACAAGGATCATTGAGTCCAACTCTTAAGTCAATGGCCCACAGAGAGGATTGAACCCGTGACCTTGGCATTGTTACAACCAAGTTTTAACCATATGAGCTAATCTTAATTCAGACTCTTCAGAAGAATTCTTTTATGTTTCTGTCAACCCAGTCTTAACAAAGTGGATACCTGTTGATGATAGAGTTTGTTCCATACAGTTGTACAAGCTCTGCACAATTAATGCAAAGAGAGAGTCACAGTGAAGACAATGAACTGAGCAGGACAGTAAAAAAACTATGACTATCTCAGGAATAATATTACACTTTTCTTATTCTAATTCATAAGACCTCTTTGATAAAAAAGAGTAATGGAGTTACAACATTTTTTTAAGGATTGATCTGATAATCCATTTAACTGGAACTAAGGAGCCTGCATTACATCAGTAATACCAGTGATGCAAAGCTAACAATCTAAAAGATATATATGGTTCTCAGAAGACTTCAGAGGGAACCAAGTAGAAGATTAGTTCTATTAAAGCTTGTTTTGTTTATAGGGAAACTAATTCTGTCAGTGGATAAGGATACTTATGAGGAACTTGGACTGCAAGGTCGCCCTTCTCGGTATTCTGGCAAAAAAGCAATGAGATATAGTAAGTATTACTTGTATTACCAGTGCTTATTTCAGAAGCACCTTGTTAGGATGTTGAACCAGCCACCTGAAACTTCTCTTTCATTGAAATTAGTTTTTGTCCAGGTCATCTTTTTCCAGATGCAAATACACACAGAATCCCAGACCGTTCTGAGTTGGAAGGGACCCACAAGGATCATCGAGTCCAACTCTTAAGTCAATGACCCACACAGGGGATTGAACCCATGACCTTGGCATTATTACAACCAAGTTTTAACCAACTGAAAAGAAAAAGTGCTTTTTTCCCCCCAAATAATAAAGCAGCTATAAGGACACACATATGTGATCTTTTCAGTACTCTATAAAGTTTTTAATTTCAGGGGGTTTTTCTTGTGTTGTTTATACTGGAGTGATGTAAAACTCAAGGATTTTTGTATACTGTGCATAGTCTCTGTGCCTTCTGATTCAAATCAGACAATAGTAAATTAAGGAAGAGCTTAAAATTTTTGTGCTATACAAAAACAAATCAGTGAAAAGCCTCACCCAAACCAGCTTGCTTGAAAGGGAGAATTATATTACATTTGACATGTTCAGAATGGTAATCTCCATATACCCACTATTTGGATAACGTGGCAGTTTTTTAACAGCTGCAGAGGAAGCATCTTGAGTGTGATTTTTGTTAATCTGTATTTTTAGCAAATTAAAAAATAAAGTCATCACTGTGGCATCTCAAATGTACTGGAACTTGCAGTAGTTGATAGGTAGTTAAATAAAAACTTCAGAAGGGCGAACTTATCTCTGGTATTTTGGCAAAATGGGACGTGGTTTTACCATTCAGTTTGTGAAAGAAAATGCATCATGACATTTTCATTTCAAAAATAAATAAATAAATAAACCTTAGCAATTCACCCAGTGAATAAGAATCTCTTGAAAAGGTGTCATTGCTGTATACATGGCTTTTGTTGTTAGAAATGCTAGCTTTTTTTTTTTTTTACTGCTAATAGCTCTCCTAATTACCAAGATATTTTTAAGGCACTGTTTAGGGACTTCTGTCAGTGCCATTTCAAAAGGAATCTGTCCCTCCAGTCAGCAAAAGGCCATTCCAGATTATATCAAAATAAGGACAGCAGGAGGTGAATATTTATTACCTAATGGGGAGTCACATTTGTATAAACAAATACTTTGTAAAGATGCTGGATATGTGAAAAGGGACTTCAATGATCTTTGGTTTCTTTGCCTTCTTCTAGTTCTTAATTAATTTATTATTAATTTTGTTTTTCAATTGAGCCCCAGTTGCATTTGTACATTTTCTGCAGTTATCACCATTGACTTGACTGATGCCACCTTTCACCCTGAGAGCAAGAAACACACCAGAGTGCTCTGGGCCTTGAAAGAAAAGAAACCTTTAGAATTTGACTTCCTGCTGGCTTGGGATAATACAGGTAATGAGAACTAAATGTAAAACTAAAATGTTACTGACATGAAGTCCAAATATTTTCGTTTTGCTCTTCTTTTCTAGTGATTGTCCAAAAGCATTTTAGGGGAGGGCAAAGTTAGATTCAAATGTGTTTGGGTGGGATTTTTTGCTTGATTTGTTTATTTGTTATGGGGAGGGTGTTCCTACACACAGAACATTTCAGTTCAGGAGCACAGCAGAGATTCACAGGAGGTGTATTAGTTGCTTTATTTCCTTTTCTCTGTGTTGCCCACCCTTTCTGGCAAAACTTTGCCTGTTTGATAGTGCTGCCTTTTCTTTATAAATCTGTGACATACATAACCATTATTAATTGACAGTTTTTGAGGGTTTTTTTAATTACTACACATAAATGACATTATCTGGTTACATCCTTCAGATGGGAAACTCTGATTTCATCATTAATTATAGGATGTATACACTGTCCCTATTTCCTGTGTGCACTGCCACACAGGCTGCTGTTTTCATAGAATCATAGAATCGATTGGGTTGGAAAAGACCTCTGAGATCATCAAGTCCAACCCTTGGGCCAACTCCAGTCCCTTTACCAGATCATGACACACAGTGCCAGGGCCAATCTGCATTTAAAAACCTCCAGGGATGGGGAATCCACCCCCTCTCTGGGCAGCCCATTCCAATCCCTGATTACTCTCTCTGCAAAGAAGTTTCTTCTGATCTCCAACTTCAATTTCCCCTGGCAGAGCTTGAGCCCGTGCCCCCTTGTCCTATTGCTGAGTGCCTGGGAGAAGAGACCAACCCCCACCTGGCTACAACTTCCCTTCAGGTAGTTCTAGACAGTGCTGAGGTCACCTCTGAGCCTCCTCTTCTCCAGGCTAAACACCCCCAGCTCCCTCAGCCTCTCCCCATAGGACTTGTGCTCCAGTCCCTTCTCCAGCCTTGTTGCTCTTCTCTGGCCCCGCTCCAGCCCCTCAATCTCTTTCCTGAACTGAGGGGCCCAGAACTGAACACAACACTCAAGGTGTGGCCTCTCCAACGCAGAGTCCAGGGGAAGGGTCACTGCCCTGGTCCTGCTGGCCACACTATTTTTGATTCAGGCCAGGAACCATTGGCCTTCTTGTCCACCTGGGCACACTGTTGGCTCATGTTGAGCTTTATCACTTTATTCTCCAGCACTTGTTTGAGGTTGGAGCCAAGGAAGAGATTGTTACAAGAAATTATATTTTTTCAAATCATCTTCTGTATTTGTTCATCTGCTCTTTTCTAACTGCATTGTTTTTTCTTCTGAGACTTAAGTGTTGTTCTTCCTCTGAGGGTCATTTTTCCAAGTCCTCAGTCTATGTTGCCTCAGGGCAGGCTGCATGTAGGGATCTGGAGCATTTGCATCTTTTCCTTCATCATGGATGTGTAGCTTTTAGTGTTATTCTTTGAGTCCTCACACTAGTGAGAAGGGTCCCTGAGGATACTTTCCCATCTCCTCTTTATACTGTTTTATTTTTCCTGGCTCTTCAAATCTGGGAGGGAGTTAACTAATCTGAGAAATGAAAGCTGCTCACAAAGCTCCTTTCAGAGTGTCCCATGTTTCATTTTAGTCCTCTGTGTTTCCCCTCCCCTTTTTTAAGCACTAACATGACAAGGATCCTTCCTTGTTTGTCATGCAGAAGTTGTTTAAAGGCTTGCAATTCCCGGCCTTGGAGCCTCCAGCAGAGCGAAGTGAAGGCTGTTGCTGCCATAAATGGTGCCATAAATCCAGCTGGAGGTGGCAGATCCTCATGCTCAGCTGCTTGGATTTATTGACCCTTGGCAGAGAGATGTTTCTTGTGGATGTTGCTGCCCATATTAATAGCATTCAGGAGGAAGACCATTTCTTTTCCTCACTTTCTCACATTCCCAAACCAGCTCAGGTCAGTCATTTCAGGAATATGGAGTTAAATCTCAATGCCTTTCTGTGCAAGAATCTTGTGCTCATAACACAGGAAAGACTATGAGTTCCTCAGTACTGACAAAACTAAAACTTTTATAGATTTTTATTAATAGACATGAGACACTGTGTAGGTTCTGCTGGAAGGGGAAGAGAGGGCTGTATTTTGTCAAGAGAATCGTGTCCTCTGTGAACATTCTGCTTTCAGCCTTGCTGCCCTTAACTGGGGTTTCTTGCTGTGCTCCGCACTGCAGGACTTTTTGTTTTCATCCCCATTTTTCCCACACTCTGGTGTTTGCACCAAGAGGAACAGGAGAAGGGAATATGGAGTGTCTCATGTCTTTAATGACAGAGCCAAAACAATCTTTCCTCTTTTCTGTTGCTGTAATTTCTGTGACACCTTCACAATTTTATTGGATGAAATTCAGTGGCCTCTGGAAGGCTTTGCCAATGTGTCTGGTGGTTGTTGACATGGAAAGTTGTGCTGTAGCTACAGGACTTGTTCTGTTGGAATCTCCACCATAGTCTCTCAGATTTCCTGAAGTTAAGGCTCTAGCTGAGGCTCCCACATGCAGCAGACATTTAAAATGTATGATTTTTTATATTTTACAAAGAATTCCAGGGCAATATTTTATGTTCTTTGAACCTGTTAGTCTAACAGTTGCCAGTAGGAACAGGCCGGAGGAAGATCATCTGTTCTGGCACACTTCAGACTTAAATATATCTATATAAAACCACAAAATTAACAAGAGTTCAGTGGCTGCCTGTCTTGGTTGCTGTGCCCTTTGGTACTTGGGCAGCCTTTTTTTAAAGGATGACTAAAAAGAATCAGCTGCACTTTGGGCCAAGTGCAGGTCCTGCCCTTTGGCCACAACAACCCCCTGCAGCGCTCCAGGCTGGGCACAGAGTGGCTGGAGAGCAGCCAGGCAGAAAGGGACCTGGGGGGACTGGGAGACAGGAAGCTCAACATGAGCCAACAGTGTGCCCAGGTGGCCAAGAAGGCCAATGGGATCCTGGCCTGGATCCAAACATAGCGTGGCCA
>VWZD01001589.1:14537-49583 GCA_013396695.1 Sakesphorus luctuosus | reverse complement strand
AGAGGTGACCTCAGCACTGTCTAGAACTACCTGAAGGGAAGTTCTGGCCAGGTGGGGATTGGTCTCTTCTCCCAGGCACTCAGCAATAGGACAAGGGGGCACGGGCTCAAGCTCTGCCAGGGGAAATTGAAGTTGGAGAGCAGAAAAAAATTCTTTGCAGAGAGAGTGCTCAGGCATTGGAATGGGCTGCCCAGAGAGGGGGTGGATTCCCCATCCCTGGAGGTTTTTAAAGTGAGATTGGCCGTGGCACTGAGTGCCATGATCTGGTAAAGGGACTGGAGTTGGCCCAAGGGTTGGACTTGATGATCTCGGAGGTCTTTTCCAACCCAATCGATTCTATGATTCTATGAAAACCAAGTAGTGATGCACTGGTTCTTGTGCCTGTTTTTTGTTTAGGTACTAAATCCAAGTTTAGAGCTCCTGGTGTCAGAACAAGATGTTGTAGCCCCATAAAATTATTTGAATGGGCTCAAATATTTTTATGAGCTCTGTGATAGTTGGATATAAATTGTTTTCCCATATTTGGCTTGTCATGTCCTTGTGACTGGTTTGACAGGAAAGTGGTTGTGTGTTCCAGATGTCACTGACATTGGCACTGCTGCACAGGATGTCATGACTTGCAGCTTTCATGTTAAATACTGTGGAATCACAACCTGTGGAACCTCTGTACTTGCTCTGATCTTAAATGTCAGTAGGAACAGAAGGCATTTAGCAATTCAGAGTATGGGTTTGCAAGTTCCATGAATTAAGTCTTAAAAATTGTGTAAGTCCCCTCAGATTAGATCTGTAAAAAGCAGCAGTGCCTACATAGTTTTGAAGATCTGTAAAAGCAGACCATTGTGTTGTTTATTTGTAGGCAGTTAATTCCCCAGTGGCATTAACAGCCTTGAGGCTGGATAGCCCATCCCACAAAGTGCATTTTCTCTTGTGCTCGAAGCAGAGGCAGAACTTCAGGGATGCTGAGCAGGGAGCCACCTCCACTTGCTGTGAGGGACTACAGTGCTCCTTAGCATTCTAGTGCAGCCTGCTCTGAAGGAAGTGGAGGGGTTTTGATGACTTTCTCTTATTTGTTTTCCTGTTTGTTTGGTTTTGCTTTTGCATTTTTTTTTGTATGGGGTGGGACAGGACATGGGGGAAGACACTTTGAGACAGAAAGGCAAGAGTGGCTGAAGAGCTGTGACAGAGAAGAGACATCTGGGTTTTACTTGTAGCCCTGACAACAAATTGCTGGGTGACCTTCTCCAAATAGCTTGGCAGTTCTGTGCTGCTCTGGCACTTTGCCATTCAATGCACAGACTTGGAGATGCTGCTTGCTTTGGAAAGCACTTTGAGAGAGCCATTGGGTACCATTTAACCTTCACAGAATCGACTCCAGGAGCCAGAATCCATTTTCCTCTGGAGGCTGCTCATCAGAGAGGGGTGGTTTTGGCCAGAGCTTCAGGACTAAACAAGTCCTGTCTTTTCTCTACCTGCCTGGAGGGTAATGGAAGTGAGGGAAGTGCTGTGGGGTTTACTCTGCTTAAGGCTATAACATGCTGGGAAAACATGACTCCATTTAGTCAGCAGAGAACAGAGGGATGAAGGGTAACTAAGGGTAACATGAAGCATTTGGGATATTTATAAAAATGTGAAATGGCTTTTCTTGCTAAAAGAATGGTTGTGCATCATTAAAGGCATCAAAAGCAAAGTGGGAACATGCTTTGGGAATCAGGAGGAAGAGCAATCCTTAGAGTTGCTAATCTCTTTATGTTCCAGTCATGCTCAGAGTGTGGCTTTGAGGTCTGGAGCTCTTATAATTGCCTGGAATATGTCACTCTGCAGCCAGATTCATTATTCTGCTCTCCCTGAGAGGAAGGCTGGGATTTTTAGCTGTAGGACTTTGCTTTCAGTGGAGCAGAGAGACATGGCCAAATTCCCATGCATTGTTTTGTTGAAACGCTATTAATTATGGCTTCCATTATAAGCATGCCAGTTCTATGTGATCTAGACAAAAACTGATGCTTTTGGTGGGAAGCAGCCAGACCTTTATTTTGGGGATTATACATGAGTTTTAGGAGCCAAGTTTTGATCCCTGTTGATAACTTTGCAGAATCAGTAGGATGCTTTTTTTGGTTCCCTGATTTCTCAAAGGGTCAGAGGCTTAATTTTTTCCTTTCCTTTTCCTCAACTTCTTGCTGCCAGGCTTTCTTTGCTATTCCCCAAGAAGTGCTCAAAACATTTAGACATTAAGCCTCTCATTAAATTAGGGTGAACTCAGAGCTCCATTCCTAGCAACAAAGAGGGGCAAGATTCAGCAGGGATGGAACAGGTTTTCAGGAAGCAACACGAGATGTGGCTTCACAAGGGCTTCCAGCCCAACCTCACCCGTGGTCCTTGGCATGGGAGCCTCTCTCCTTTGTGCCCTCCCTTGAAGAGAAATGAGTGTAGTTTTAAATAATGAAGAATTCCTGTAGCTTTCTTCCAAGTCCCCAAGGTATTGTTGACCGTGGGAACCTCTCTATGCTCCTATGGAAGCAGGAGCTTGGAGTGGAGCCACGACCCTTCCATGTAGGAAAGCTCCAGGCAAAACTCTTCACTGGTGTTGGTAGATGGAGTGGGAAAAACACATTTTTATTCTATAGATTTGTTTCTTTTGTGAATGACATTCTCTGCTGACTTTTCCTCCCTGGGGGCTGAGAGTGGAGTTGCTGCTGAGTTTCAACTAAATGAGACTCCCTTCAATCCAGATGCTGTTCTCTCGGCTGCTTCTTTAATGTATGGCTTGATCAATGGAATTACACACTGAGGGCCTCTAGGGTGGGGAGCTGTGAGGAAAATGCTGTCAGAAGGTAGGGCTGCTTTGGTGCTCCATGATCTGGGACAGCTCACTCTTTCTTGTCTTACTCCAGTGTGCACTGGGGAGTTGGTGCAGAGAGTTCAAGTCCTCCTGGATTTACTGGCATGTGTTTCTGAAATCATTCACTGTGCTGAAACTGAGAAAGCAGCCAGGGAAACGGGCTTTGCTGAGGGATGGAGCCTACTCAGTGTCCTGCTTGGCCAGCAGTTGCCACAGCCTGTGAAGATGAACAAGCAGGATTTTCTTTCAGGGAAGAACTGTGGAGTTCTGCCCTCTCTTCTGGAAGAGCAGTCTGACAACCATCATGTGGACAAAATGCCCTCAGCCCTGAGACCTCACTCTCTAACTAACAAATTATATGCACCCAAAATGGGGCTTGTTGGGATTTTTGGTTTCCTCTCAGAGATCAGCCATTTAGGGAGTAGCTGCTCTTTTCTCAGATACAAATAATGTGCTTTGGAAAAAAGAAAAAGCCAAAGTGTATAAAGAAGAAAACAAACTTAGGGATTTGTCTTGGACTGAGGCTAAACTTGAAAAATTTTGCTTTGAATCTTTTAGATGGTAATACAGAAAAAGATACAGTATTTTGAGACTTAAGGTTTTGCTGTGTGTCTCTCTAAACTCCTCTGAGAGTCTCATGGGCAGAGAAGAACAGAAAGTTAAGATGGTTGACTTCAGTGTGCATGGAGAACATCCGGGTTCCTTCAGTGTCCTGAATTTGATAAAAACGTGTTTTTTACTTCCTAATGGACAAATAGCTTACAATGCTAAATACCTCTGAGTATGTTTAGGTTTATTCCTTTCACAGTCAAGTGAGATACCACTCTGTTCTAAGAGAAAATTCTACGAATACAAGACTGTGCAAAAATCAAGAAGCCAATCAGTGTTGTAATAAACCCTCTTGGTTTCTTGCCCTTGTGCAATTATGGCAAGAAAAAACCTCCTGATAATTGCCTGTGAAAGGCATTTAAATATTTTTGTCAATCTGCAAACAAGTGGTTTGTAAGGGGCTTATAAGCCAGTCCTGTTGTGGATGGCAGCCCTTGGTGACAGTGGCCACTGGAGCTGTGTCCCCTCATCAGCTCTGTGTTAGGGCATTTATTTATGGAGTCAAATTTTTCAAACAATCCTGTTTCTATTTAGAAACAGAAATAAGTAGCAGCTTCTTGTGGACTTCAATTTCTCTTGACTTCACTGATCTTCAGGCTTAGCCTTGTTTGGTTTTTGTTGGTTTGGGGTTTTTTTGACTCCCACTGATGTTTCACTGTGTCTGTAATTGAGTCAGTTTTCTTGCAGAAGGGATTATCCTGATTCCTGCTGTCTAAAACCTTTCTGGATGAACTTTCTGGATGTTGTCAGTGAAGGATTCCCTATGAGTAGTAGCACATCTAGAGGGATACAGTGCAATTTCTGAGCACCTCACTCAACTTCTGACCAGTTCTTACACTGAACACAAAGTGCTGTAGCCTCCTTCACATCAAACACTGTTACTAATGGCCAATCTTCGCGAATGAAGATTTGGGAAGGGCTCACCCCACGTGTGCCCTCCGAGCCTGCGCAGGGGATTTTTTAGGTGAGGTTCAGCGTGCACAGAACTGGCCCCACCGTTTAAGTCCTGAGGTTCATTTGCCACAGCCGAGCAAGCTTGGACAGTGACAGTGAAGTCCTTGGGACTGTCTACAGCACCCGGTACTAACCGGGGCTGACCCTGCTTGGCATCCGAGATCTGACGAGATGGGATGGCAGGGAGGCTTGAACTGCCGGGGCCGCCCTTACTGAGACTCGAACTCGTGACCTTGGGAGTCGGAGACCGGAGTGCTCTCCACTACGCCATGGGACCGCCCATCAAGCACTGTACCAATGTGTAAAAGGATGACCTTTCAGGTCCCTTCCAACCCAAACCATTCTATGATTCTATANGCCCAGGTGGCCAAGAAGGCCAATGGGATCCTGGCCTGGATCAAAAATAGCGTGGCCAGCAGGACCAGGGAAGTGATCCTTCCCCTGTACTCTGCATTGGTGAGGCCACACCTTGAGTATTGTGTTCAGTTCTGGGCCCCTCAGTTCAGGAAAGATATTGAGGTGCTGGAGCGGGTCCAGAGAAGAGCAACAAGGCTGGGGAAGGGACTGGAGCACAAGTGCTGTGGGGAGAGGCTGAGAGAGCTGGGGTTGTTTAGCCTGGAGAAGAGGAGGCTCAGAGGTGACCTCATCACTGCCTAGAACTCCCTGAAGGGAAGTTCTGGCCAGGTGGGGGTTGGTCTCTTCTCCCAGGCACTCAGCAATAGGACAAGGGGGCATGGGCTCAAGCTCTGCCAGGGGAAATTGAAGTTGGAGAGCAGAAAAAAATTCTTCACAGAGAGAGTGCTCAGGCATTGGAATGGGCTGCCCAGAGAGGGGGTGGATTCACCATCCCTGGAGATTTTTAAATGCAGATTGGATGTGGCACTGGGTGCCATGGTCTAGTTAATGGACTGGAGTTGGCCCAAGGGTTGGACTTGATGATCTCGGAGGTCTTTTCCAACCCAATCGATTCTATGATTCTATGATCTGCCTTCCAGTGCTTCCTTTAAAAAATAAAATAGTTGTGGACAGTGAATGACGAAAGTGCACAAAAGATTTTGCTGTTACTCTTGCACTGCAGCGTTTCACCTCCACCAACGCTTTTACTCTCAACTGGTCCTTCTCAAACAAGGTCAGAAACTTTGTCCTTGCCCCACTGAGTTGTGTCCCTGTAGCTGTTCTGAGGGTGTTACTGCCAGCAGGATAATGTCCTCTTTACCAGGTCTTGGGGAGTTATAGAATGATCTGTCACTCCTTGTTTTCCCTTCTCCCCCAGTAGCATCTGCCTTGGCTTGGGGTGGAAAAGGTCAGTACATGGGAAAATCCTGAAACAGACTGTCAGGAACAGTAACAGTCTGAGAGAGTGAAAACCCATTTCAAGATCTTGTAAAGAGCCAGGAGAAGGTTTCTGGGAAGGGAATTGAGGCCAAGCAAAGAGAAGTCTGGACTATTAAATTAATTAGCCTGTCATGAGGTTTTTGAAAGCAAAGATGGGGCTCTATTAGCATGTTGGCTTCATGGCAAGTGAGAGCTGGCTGGAGCCTGTTCATCTCCGTGTATTTTTGGGATGAATTAGAGCTTTAAAGCCTGTGGGTTTTGTTGAAAAATGACATTTTGAAAGAAGCAAGTTGGCTGCTAGGGTTTGGAGCCACAACAGAGCCAAAATAAGCTTCATATTTCTTAACCCCCATGTCACCACGAGGTCCAGATTTATCCCAGATGATCTGCAAATGCACCAGGACTGGGCATTGTGAGTGCCAGCTTTCAGTGGAAAGGGGGAAAAGGAAAATAAACCACAGTTGTCAGTTATGTAAATACATGGTAGGTATGAAAAGGACTGAATTATTCAAACCTGATAATGTTTGTGAGGAGAGGCAGTAAGAATAGGGGAACGAGCTGGGGAAATGAGCAAACTGAAAACTCAGACTGACTTCAGCACTTGGCACAAGTCAGCAGCATAAATAAAGCAGGAGATGTGGGGGGAAGGGAAGGAGTCGTGTCCAGAGTAGCATAAACAGCGAGTCCTGAGCCAGTGCACTGTGCATTGTGTTAGGAGGCATCAAGGAGGGTTTGTGGGAAAGATGGAGAACAGCAGAAGGGACTGAAGGATCTGAGTGAGGCAACCAGGCATTTTGTACTCTGGTGTGAATCGGATGCAGCTCCAGGGGACTTCAAAGATCAATACTGACATAAAGCTAGGAGAGAAATGGGCTTGCTTTCTATTAGAAAAGATGCAGATTAGATAAAACTGTGGTTTATGTCACTCTCAGCAAGGGCTGAGAAACCAGAAAATTGCAACGGTCCAAAGGAAAATGAACTGGATCCCAAGGGACTGCCTGTTCTCTCCTGAGGCAACACGAGCATTAAGAAAGATGAACTTATTAAAATTAAGTAGTAAATACAATTTTTGGCAGTTTATAGCCAACAGTGCTCACAGTCTACTTCATGTCAGTGTGAAGGGGAAATTAAGATCCTAAAGGTCTTAGTTTCCTCAATGCTGTGTAGTAGCAGCAGTGTCAAATCAAAAGAGTGCCAGGCTTTCTCCAGCACCCTTGTCTTCCTTCTCCAGGTGTTGCTGGCCTCTTCAGCTGAGGAGAGGTTTTATCTGTCCTTGTCAAAAGCTGCTCTGAGGGTCAGTAAATTGCCTCAAGGGGGCTGTTGGGTAAAGGCAGAAGAGCAGAGAGGGGTGGAGGGTGTTAAATGTGTGGCTGGATATTGCACTGATGTGGAAGGTGAGGAAGAATGCAGTGCACAGCCTTTCAGGGGCTCCTGGTTCCTGTGGCTCCTGCCTCTTCCCCCAGGCAACCTGAGGGACATATTTTTTATAATTCTGTATGACTCAATCATTGTTACTGCTAAAGAAAGAAAACTACTGTTTGGATTAACTCTTTCTAGGCAGGAAAAGCCTGTGCAGATCAAATAACAGTGCGAAGTAACTTTGCTGTTCCATCTTCTGTTTAAAAAAATAATAATTTTTTCCTTTACACAGAGGACATTAAGGAGGGTGCCTGACATCTGCCTCTGGAGTTCCCAGAATTGCTTGTGAAAGTCTCCCTGTCATATATAACCTTGCACCAAGAACCTTTAAAGGGAAGCTCCTGAAGCCATGCCAGGTGTCCCTGTTTGGAGTTTTGTAGACACTTCTGATCTCCACAAGTGTTGAATTCAGAAATTCTGCAGGGACACTGTTGGGCCATTGTGACAGGGGGATGAGGCTGAGTTTAAAGTTGTCATGATGCAAAAGTAATTGGGTGACTTGTTAGTAAAACATTTTACAAAATAAGAACATTACAGACAAAAAGGTGGTTAAAACTCTTACGATGGGCAAAACCTTGTAAACTTCCCCAGAAAGTTATCCATGCAGAATATCCTTGTGAATACTGCATTGTGTGTGTGCAATTGGCTGGTTCTCTATCAGATATATTTGAAATAGATTTTGCTTTTACCGACAGTTAAGTGTCTAAACCTCATGGTGACTCTCAAAAATGTTAAACTTTACCACTATCTTAAAGCATAGGATCATTAATTTGCACAAATGAAGGACCATTAATTTGCACAAATGAAAAAACAGGGATGGGGGAAACTCTATAGCAAAGATTTTTGAAAAGCTGGAGGTCGTTTTGCTTTGCTCCAAGGCTGTGAAAATGGTTATATGCTTGTCAGTTCAATTGGTTTGGGGTTTTTTAACCCATTCTGGGCACCCAGCCAGCCTGACTTACCAAACTGCAATTATCACAATTGTTAGGAATGGCTCCACTTCTTCCCTCGGATTTCTTCTGCCTTGCTTCTTTTCTTCTTTGAGGAAGTCTTACATTTTCCTGTCAGTTCTGAGGAGCCCGATTTTCCCCTTAGGGGTTCCCACAGAGTCGCTGAGTCTCTCCAGCTCCCTGATAAATCTGATCCTTGCAGAGGCAGCAACAAGCAGGAGATCAACCCCCTGTTGCCTACAGAGCCAAGTCTTGCTGCTAAGGAAGCCCACAGTGTTCTGGGGGTTTTAATTTTATGGCTTAACACAGAATTTCTAAATATATTTTGAAGTTGAATATAATCTGAAAGCTGAGACTCTTTGGTGTTTGTTCCTTTGAGTTGTTCCTCATCAGTGTGAGCTCAGAAGAGCCCAAAGAACATCAGAGGTGAGAGATAAATGATGGTGTTGTCAGGTTATTGTGTATTGCTGGCCAGAAACTTTCCCTCGGGGAACTTCCTGGGTTCAAACCAACTTTCTGGGATCCAAAATTCTGCTGAGGATTTCTGAAGTCTCTGAAGGTGAAGTCAGGGACTCTGTGCATGTCTTTTTTTAGACACTGGCAAAATTACATTTATTTTCAGCCAACCAAGCCCTCTCAGAAACTTCTGGATGATTCTGTGGGTGTCACAGCCCAGCTCTTGGGATTGCAAAATTAAGTTTGTGGACTCCTGTTTTCACATGATTGGCCCTGAGAAGTTGACCACAAAGCAAGAGCAGAACTTCTGGTGGCCATGGTGGCTTCCCTTTGTTTTCCTATTTTGATCTCCTCGTTTCAAGGGGTCATCCAGTTTAAAAACTCAGAGCTTTGCACTGTGTTAATTTTGTTAACTGTTATTTAGATCCAAAATAATGCTTCCAGAATATAAACTCTGGGTTTATCAGGTTTCCAGCTTAAATCCCCACCACTCTTTCTGAGCAGAAAGGCAGGAGAGGTGGGTGTGTGACTGTGGAGAAAAGGGAAGAAATATGGGCATGTGTCTGTCTCTTGCCATTTGACCATGGAAAGAAAACCCACATTATTTTGTCATTTTTACTTTACATCATGTAGTGCAAGCACGATTTCTATAGAAGGGTTTGTCTTAGTTATATTCCTGGTACCACAGGTACATTTAGGTTTGTTTTGATTATTTTAATAATCCTTTTTGGTTAAAGGTCCCAGTCCCAGCTTGACAAGCTCAGTGAATTCCAAAAACTTTATAGTTGTAAGGAGCAGCATCTCTCTTTCCCAGAAGTTGCTCCTGTGAGATCCAGTTTACTCAGGACAGGACTTTGAGGGTGAGCTCAGTGAGTGCCTTTTCCTACTGAGACAAATGGGATAAGGCATGGATTTGTTTTGGTTAAGCATTGCAATCCTGTTTATCCTCCAAGAAACAAATAAATTCTTTTTCTTTGAATTAATAATTTCCTTTATACTTTTTCAAGGCAGGGTAAATTTTAATCCTGTTTTACCTGAAACTAGTGAGTTGATACATACTGTTTTGGATGATATGGTGTCACCCAGTCTCAAGGACTAAAGGCTCAGGCATTGCAGAGCTTGGAGCCTGCAGTCCAAGCCAGAGAGGTGGTTCGTGGATGATGATTGGATAGCTGGACAATGAATGCAAGTTGTTATTTTCTTTTCATCCTGTGAGTATCTCAAGAAGCAATTATATTTGGGGTTTGCTTATTAGGAAGCCTGGTGGGTAATTTAGTCATGTCCCTCAGGAGTAAGGAAAAAAATGTAGAGACCTGTGGGTGAAGTATTTTCTAGAGAAGTCTGAGAAGCAGGACCATGGTGATCTTGTGCTGTACTGGGGGTCTCCTGATCCTTCTCTCCTTGGAAAGGCAAATTCCCAGAGTGCCATCCTCAGTATAGCTGAGCTCCCACGCTGCAGGAGGGAAGGTTTGGCCCATTTGGGCTCTGCTACAAGCTCTGTAGGACAGAGTAGCCTGTGTTGGCAGCTTAGGATGCAAAAATCATGTGGCAAACTGTAAAGGAGTTGAGGCATCTCGTCCCTCCTCTTCACAGGCATAGCTGGAATGTCCCAGATGATGTGGAAGTGCCTAAGGTGCCACCAACAAACCTAGGTAGGAACAGGCTCCATTTATTGAAGAAAGGTCATCCTGTCCATTGGCCAGAGATGTTTTGTTTGCTGCCTCATTCTTTAGCTGTTTGCAGTCCTATTTTATCCACCATTTGGGTAAAATATGAACTACACCTGTGTAAAGTTAAGCAGTTTGTAGCTCAGTACTATGCATTATTAGTAGTATTACATATGGTATTTTTCTTTTGAAGTATGCCCAACTGTAAAAAATGATGTAATTCCCCTGAACTTGTTTTCCAGAATAATAATGGTGCAGCTTGTGAAGCACTGAGAAATGTCTTTTAGCAATGTCAACAATCCAGTAAAGGACTTGCTCGAGCAAATTGTTTCAAATCCTGGATTCAGGCACATTAGGAAGTTTAAAAAAAAAGATCTACAGGTGGCTTTAGATCTTCAGATTAGCCCCAAACACCTTTTATTGTAGTCCAGCTTACCCAGAGTTAAGACCTTGTGGTTCCTCGTGCCTGGAATGTTGCCTGTTTCAGGGAAAGAACTAGAAAATGATGGAGAGATTCCTCCACTCCATTCTCAAGGCTCCTGTGCTTACTTTTGTATTCCAGCACCACCCCTGGCAGGTCCCGTAGAGCCTCTCTGTACCCCCATAAGGAAAGAAGCACATGCTGGAGCAGAGCTGCAACCAAGGGAGCAGACCTGGCTCTTCTGTGAAGAAAAGCCTTGACAACACTCATTTTTAGAATGTCCAAAGTCAGGATTTCATGATCTCTCAGGTCTTCTTGCTTGTTTTTAGACATCCATAATGTTTCTCTCTTTATTATGGTTTTGCAAAGACTGAACCAAGACTTAACTGTACCCTTCACACACATGAGAAGATATTTACTGACCTATACTGGGAAGAACTGGACAGTGTTTTCCTGAAGAAACAGTTCTCCTGCAGTCCAGCACACAGGCAAAAGGTAGACATTTAGAATTGAGAAGCAAGTTTCAATTGAACTGCCTGCACCTTCAACTGATTTAATTCTAAGTATCTTCAATGTGATGTAACAGAAGGCTGGACCTGAAGTTGTTTCATGTTTAAGGAAAGCATAAACAATTCCCCAGCTGACACAGGTGGAGTCTGTGCCCCTCCAGGTGCCAAAAAAAAGGATCTTTATATCAATTGGAGTCAAACTCCAAAAGGTTTAATATCACAGAACTGTAAGCAAAGGTAACTTTCCTTCTGCTCTTCAATAAAATCCATCTGACTATGGAATCCTAAGCTAAACCCAGCATTGCAGGGAAAATGACCAATTTTTAGGAGATTGCAAAGAAAAATTTGCATTTCTTTTGGAACTGTCATAAAATAATTAAAACTTGAATGACCTTTTATGTCTTCTTCCCCCACCTACCTCCTGTAAGAGAAAATGTCTGTGTAATTTGACACAAGGAATTAATATTCATGTTTTCACTTTAAGGAAATTAAGAGCTTTTTAAACAAAATAACACATAAATATTGAAGCCTCCTAATTTACAAGATGTGTTTTCAGTAACTTTTAAAACTTTTCAAACTCAGAATGAAAATGTCTTTGAAAAAAGACAACTCTGTGAGAGCACCACATTTAAAATGTGTTAAGAAATATTAGTTTTTATTTAACCAGTTTTCACAGCTGAATATTTATTCTATAAAAACTTTACAGATTGTACAGTTTATATATAGTTCAAACTACTAGAACAAAGAAGTAGGTCCCACAGATGCAAAAATACTGTACCAATCCAAGGTAAAGGCAGATTTACACACTGTACAGCTCTCCACTGGGAAGGGGAGGTGGGTCAGTTCCAAGTAAAAACTTCAAAACTGTACAAAAATAAGGTTTGATTTCTTTTTCATTCTTCATAATACATTCAATAAGATTGCAAGCACAGATACCCAAGTAATAATTAGGTATCTGCAGTCAGGAATCAATAGCCACTCCTGAAAGGAATGCAAAATAGGTCTATTTACACAGGGCACTCTTTTACACCATACTGCATATAGTGTATATTTCAAATAATAAAAAAGCATAGACAAAGAACATTAAACATCTAATATAAGGTAGTTGTTTTTTTAAAAGGTTTTTTGTTTTTTTTTTTACTTAATAGTGTGCCAAAAGAATTTTAACTTATTAAATAATATATTCTAAGTGAACCTAAAATTTATGAACATAAAATGCATTTTTTGGTGTAATACATCAATTAAACCAGCAAATAGGAAAAAAAAGAACCAAAACCAAAACCCAAACCGTATATAAAGTAGTATTCTCACCCAGCAACAGAAGCATTTATGTAGTTATTTAAAAAAAAAAAAAACAAAGAGGAAAAAAAAAACCCCAAACCCAGAGAGGCTTTTTAAAAACCCACTAAAACTAACTTATAACTTAGGATATCCATACATAAGATATTCAGTGATTCACTAATACTGCAAAACAAGCTTTTTTGTGTTGGTTTTTTTTTTCCTGCTCCCTTCCATTTCCCTCATTCCCCTTCCCTAAGAGACAGTGGTTTCTTCATGCTGTCTGGGTAAGAATCAAACCTGTTCCTGCCCCTTCCTCCCACCCTCTGTACCTGCCCCCAGAAAGGACAGAGTGTTTTCTTAGCAGTCATCCTGAGCACACTCTCTTTTTGGGGATATGTGGGATTTAACCTTGCTAAGGGTTTAATGAATTCCCCAAATTTTAGAATGTTCCATTACTGAGGTATTTGAACCTTCTTCTGAGACAATGCCTTGTATCTTCGCTGACTCCTCGGGCAGGGAGAGTAAGGGCTGGCTAATACCCGTTTCAATTCTGTATTCTCATGAAAAAGAAAAGCATTATTCCAGACTTCCCTGCCACACAGAAAATAATGCAACACCATTCACTTTTTAATTAAGTCTCTATTTGATACAGTACTAGCCAAAGATAACAAAAACTAGAGCTTTTAAAGAGATGTTTGGTAGTGCACTCTATTTTAGCTTGTGTGTGTGTGTCTATGTACACACTCTCACACACATATTACATTTATATATATATATAAAAGACATATATATATATATATGCACACACATACACTTGTGTGAGTGTATATATATTTATATGTAACAATAGGGAAAAAGGAGTTTTGTTCAAATTTAAGTGATACAGTACTTTTAAACCCCTTGACAATAAAAGGGGAAGGGGGAGTGTGTCCACTCCTGTTCCCAAGTTGAACAAGGGGTTAGTTTATATAGGTTTGTTTTTTTTTTAAATGGGCATATTTTGTTTGCCCTGATGTCCAAGAAATACAATTCCAGTGTCAATGGGCATCTCCTCAGAACTCGTCAATTCTGTTCTGCAGGTATTTTAGCATCGAGTCCATCCCTTGTGCCGAGCCCCAGATTTTCTTCAGAACTTCACACTCCTTCTCATTTGCTACTTCCAAGTCCACCTTCATGATGTTCCGTACTAAAGCTTTGGATTCTTCAAGTACCTGAGGCCAGAAATGCAAAAGGGGAGTTGGGTTAGCACTGCCTGGGAACTGAGCAACACGTGCACTGACAGGTTATATGGACAAATCCTCAAGCTGATTATGAATTTAAGCATAACTATGGGTATAACTATGACTGTAAGAAAAGTTTCTTATAGTCTTCATGCAGCACCACACAAAACTTTTGACCCAACACCAGCACGATTTGAAAGTGCACAAAAATGCAGAAATAATGAAAACCATAAAATAACAATATGGTTTTATAACCAGGGAAAGCTCCAAGTCCATTAAGGTCAAGCTAATCATAACACTCTTATTAAGAAGGGCTTTAATAACCAGGCAGACCCTGAATATTTGGAGCATTTAAGATACACTGAAGAAATCTCATCTGCTTTTCCATTTAAAAAACTATTAGCTTGCTTTAAAATCTAAAATTTCTACTGCACATAATAGTTATTTTGTCCTGCACTTTTTCTTGCAAGAAAGCATCAAGTAGGGATAGTTTTAGTTATCTTGTGCTATCAGTGTGTACCTGCACTTGGTGTTACTCATAAAACCAAGTTCAACATAATGTCCAAGACTGTTTTTATTTCCTTGGCAATTTAAATTACATCTCAACACAACTCAAGGTTTCTGTGCAGAAAGTAGGGGAACTGTTTACACTCTTGATTACAGTAAGCTGGACTTAAGCAACTATATTAAAGCCAAATTTATTATAAAAAAATCCAATGCTGGTTTGTGTTCTTAATTACATGCCACATTATATGAGAAGAGTCAGATATAAACTTTAAAAAGAAAATCCCCCAAACCCCAGAAACACAAAGATACATAAAAATGTCTCAAAAACCACTGCTGTACTATAATGCAGTCCTTGTTTCATGAAAATGGTCTCTTTTTTTTTTTTATTGGAGGACAAACAATGCGGTCTAATAATACTTAAGATACATTTTTATGATTAGATGAATACAAATTAAGAAAACAAAGGAAACTTACAACTGAATGACATGTGACAAGTTCTTTAATTCGAACCATCACTTCTTGTGTGAATGTTCCAGGCCAAAACACTTGAGAGACGAGTCCTTTGGCACAAGCTTCCTGCGCCGTCAACTTCCTCCCACTGAACAACATTTCATTGGCCTGAAGGGATAAAAAGTTACTTCTGGTATGAAATGTAATGAGACAAAACTCACTAAAGGAAAAATGTTCCAAACAAACAAGAAAAATGCCTGCACTATTGGAAATAGTTTTGTTACAGCTCTTCCGAGTTTTAATTAAAAAAGATTGGCCTGCAGATAATTGGTGTGTGGTGTTGACTAGTACAGTTATTAAAACGTGCAGGTCTGTGATTAAGGGTTAAATGGGAAAGCATCTTCTGTCATTTCCTGGCTGGGAAGCTCTGGCTTTCTTGGCTCTCTGTGTATGTGTAATAGGTTATAAGGCCTGGCAAATCTGTGAAAACAACAATGAATACATCAGTGTGTAATAATAATGTATTCCTATTCCTGAACAAACTCATAGAAAATGAACATTCACATTTTCTTCAGGAGTTCAACACTGAACTGATAAATCCTTTCAAAACCTGACACAGCAGTGTCACTAAAAACCAGCAGTATTTAGGAGGTCTTGTACATAGTTTAAAGGTACAGAATAGAGCACTAAATACTATGCAGGTGATCTCCAGTTCTGTACATGTTTTTGATCTGTAATTGTCATGCATTGCTTATATTCTTACACAAGTTAAAACTTTGCAGTGACATCTGCATGGAAACAGCCAGCAGAAACTAAAAAGTCACAGTAATAGTCAACCTCCAAAAAAAAGAATCAGTTTTACTGTTTCTTAATGACTTAATTTCATTGAAAAATATGACAAACCTGTTATTGGACTCCTGAAATATAAGGAATAAGGCTGTTCTAAAACATCCAAACCTGACAGGTGTAGCACTTCTGAGGGCACATTTCTGAGTTTTTTAATAATACTGAAAATTCTGGTAATTACTTCAGCAACTTTCAATTAAGGACCTCAAACTCTCTATTTACTGTGGGTGCTGTGCACTTGGTATCAACATGTTACACATGAAGCAATTTGAGAACTCTGCAGTC
This sequence comes from Sakesphorus luctuosus, assembly GCA_013396695.1. Classification (NCBI taxonomy): domain Eukaryota; kingdom Metazoa; phylum Chordata; class Aves; order Passeriformes; family Thamnophilidae; genus Sakesphorus; species Sakesphorus luctuosus. The sequence continues at coordinate 33,838 of VWZD01001589.1, read as the reverse complement.
TATTAATTGTCCCTTTGTAATGAAATATAAAATCTGGGTCCTGATGGCAGTTTGTTTCCTGACTCTCAGTCCATTTAGGAATGTGGGGAAAAAAAAAAAAGAGGTGTTTCCCATCATCTTTTACATAAAATTTATCATCAGCACATCTCTCATAGCTATTATGGAAAGCTGTGATTCACATATATTAGTTTAAAAAGAATCAAATCTCTTGCACTATGATCCAATTCTATCTCACTATAATTTTACTTTCTGTGAATGCAAAATAAAGTATTCGTTAACCATTCCTTCTAATTTTCCAGAATATATGTGAATAATAATAACCTGAAACACTAGCTAAAAATCACTGATGGACACAAGCTTGCCTAAAACAAAGGGAATCATTTTTCCTAATAAGATGTGGAAGAAATATTCTTCCAAAGTAATTTTAAAAAATACTTAACATTTATATCAAAGACTGAAATGTGAAGTCAATCTAACTGGTGGTTGGGAAAGGCAAAAATTTAAATCAGCTGGTCAGGTCTCCATAGTCTTCACATGAATCTCTGGTAGAAGGGATAAAAATTTATGCTAGAAAAACCTTGATAATTTTTTCCCCTAAAACTTTAGTGGCAACTGCTAAATTCTCCTGAACATGAAAGAGCATAAGTGAGAGTGGTGCAGTTATCTTATTTCTGCCAGCTGTAACACAATTTTAGCACAGAATGAGCATTCCCATTCTCACTTGATGGGTTTTGAAGGGCAAAGTCCTGCTCTGGCATCTTCACTTGTGATCTGCACCCAACATGTGCTGAGGACTCACTGCTAAACAAGCCTTAACCTTATAATCCTGCCTTAATATAATCATGCTGTAAAATTAACACACTTGGTGGTTATTGCCAAGAAATAAAATACAGCAATAAAAACAAGGATGATAAAAATATTTGGGGAATGTAAGATTCTCATTAGAAACCTTCATTTTCTACTCAGGTCTGTTTTTCTCCTTCTACAAAGGAACTTCAGTGGGAACTCTTCTGGTCTCTCTTTACAGTGAGGGCTTTGAGGCTCAGCAGGGACCTCCTGTGAGAGCCACAGTCACGGGGGCCATGGGGCATCTCAGGAGGCTTCTGGTGTCTCCTGGCTGTGATGGGGGCTACAGGCACTGCAGAGATGTGTACCCCTCATGACTGACAGGAAAGCACAAGAAATACTGCCAAGCATCCAGGGGACTGACAGGGAAATCTGTTGTAATGCTCCATCCTCTCTAACTGTCTATAACTACCTGAAGGTGAGGGAAGTTCTGGCCAGGTTGGGGTTGGTCTCTTCTCCCAGGCACTCAGCAATAGGACAAGGGGGCACAGGCTCAAGCTCTGCCAGGGGAAATTGAAGTTGGAGAGCAGAAAAAAATTCCTTGCAGAGAGAGTAATCAGGCATTGGAATGGGCTGCCCAGAGAGGGGGTGGATTCCCCATCCCTGGTTTTTAAAGTGAGCTTGGCCGTGGCAGTGAGTGCCATGATCTGGTAAAGGGACTGGAGTTGGCCCAAGGGTTGGACTTGATGATCTCGCAGGTCTTTTCCAACCCAATCGATTCTATGACTCTATGATCCTCTATATCCACAAGACCAGACAACCAGAGCAAGAGCTCCACAGCAAATACACAACAATGTATCTTCCTACACATGTCACCCTGATCTCTAGTATAGATTATTTTCAAACCTCAAAAGCTAATTTTAAGAACACTTCTAAAATTCTTGGTATTCCCAATGCACAGCATTAGTTTTGGGCTTTCAGATTTCCTGTAGTAAGGCTCCTATTGAATGTGTTCTGTGACAAACCCATCCAGGACAGACCTGCTCTGCAGCCAGGACTGATCCCACAGGGAAAATAATCCCAGCAATCTTGCACTTGAAGATTTTTATACATCTGCTGCTGCTAACAACATTGCACTGAATCTGACTAAGGGGGGACTAATACTGCTGAATTAATAAATTTGTAGAAAATTTTATGGTGCATAGAGAGGGCTTAATTCTTTCTTTTGTATGATGTATTATTTTTTTTCCCACTGAATGATTTGCATCTCACTCATAGCATCTTTCTGCTGACTTCTCTCTCCCTTTTACAGATAAAAAGCATTCTGCTTTATCAAAGCCTTCAGTATGGATTCTGAAGGTATTTAATGAAATCTGCTGAGCAAAGTTCAACTCTGTCCCATCAGCACTGACACTGCTGTACTGCAGAGGGGCAAGGGTAGTATGAAAAGTGTGGATTTTTTTCTCCCCTTTTGCACTGAACATTATGGAATTGTTAGCACTGGAAGCTTTCAATTTAAATCTTTATATTTAAAAATGAGAGCATTCACAAACACACATGAAGGAATACACTAGGGAAGAGCTTCTCGTGTTTTTCATACAACTTCTAAAAGAAATGAAAAGTAACAACCACAAGTCTCTAAAGGACGAGGATGGATGGAATGGATGGATGAATGGATGGATGGCCAAATAAAAAGGGAAAGGAACAATCAGTAGTTTGAAATATGCTAAAATATTAAAGATACTCTTATAACTGTTAATCTATTTCAGTTACCTTTTCTGTTCTCTTCTAACAACTAAATCCAGACACCACACAATTAGTCATTAGATTGTTCAAACTGGTGGTTTAATATAGTGAAATCTACATTTTTAAATCAATAAATACCTACGTGGAAACCCCATGGCTTTTATAATAAACAGCAATTTTGGAAAAAAACAGGTATAGCTACAAGCACTTGTTCCACAGTGGCCGAATTGGAACAGGACAAAGGTCTAAGTTTTCAAAGAACACAGCAGGAAAAAAACTAAGCAACATAAAAATAATGTAGACAAGGGGGTTTAAAACAGCTTTTTTGTTACAAGTGCATGGAAGCTGAAATAGTTATTTTGCCTGCAAGCATAAGATGCTGCTGGGGGGTGACACCGAGTGCAGGGCAGCCCCTTCTCTGCCACACTTGTGCTGTGCTGAACACAAGGCACTGCTGGCAGGTCCTCAGGGGCACCAGCAGGGAAGGTGTGCCTTGGTAGACAGGACATGACCCTTCCCACACCACCAGGCTTAAAGGTGGGATTAAGTCCCATGCCTGCACACAGGGGAGGCCCAGCTTTTAAGAGCATGGAGCAGAGAAGCTACAAGGAGTTGTTTCTCATGAAAGGTTTTCACGAGAGAAAGAAAAAAAATTAAGAAAAAGACAACACAGCAAAGGCAAAAAAAGTCTGGAAATCATGCTGGGTAAATTATCACAACTGACTTGTGACGCTGTTGGCCCCTACCCTGCAAGCTACTTACAGAAGCCAGGCCCATTATCCGAGGGAATGTAAGGGATGAACATCCATCTGGACTTTGTCCAAAAGTAGTGTATGGTGTCTGAAACCAAGCCTTCTCGTTAGCCCAAACCACGTCACACAGAGGCAATATGGATGCTCCAAGTCCAATGGCTGGGCCATTTACTGCTACAATGATAGGCTTCTTAAACTGAATAAAAGTATTCACAAAATTCCTGAAGAGAAACAGAAACATGCACTCACTACATGTATCGAGAGAGCAAAATATACCAGCCCTTGAAAACTCCACAACAATTCATCTCCACAGTAATACCACTTTCAAAAACCACCCTGAAAACCTTCCACAATGAGGTGGTCATTTGGTGGGTGAGGGGAGAGCAGTGGATATTGCCCACACAGACATCAGTGAGGCTTCCAGCACTGTCTCTCCTAAGAGTTTCATAGTCAAGCTGTTGATGTATGAGCTGGATGAGCTGACAGTGAGGTGGACTGAAAAATGCCTGAATGGCTGGCCCAGAGGGTGGTGACCAGTGGCACAAAGCCCAGTTGGAGGCCAGTAATTAGTGACACCCCCCCAGGGATCAGTGGTGGCTCCAGCACTGAGCAACAGCTTCATTCAGGATCTGTATGGTGGGGCAGAGCAGACCCTCAGCAAGTTTGCTCATGATACAAAACTGGACTGATACACTAGAGGGTTGTGCTGCCATCCAGAGGGACCTTCTCAGTCTGGAGAACTTCAGTTAGTTCACCAAAGGGAAGTGCGAAGTGCAAAGTCCTGTGCTTAAAGAGGAACAACCCCAGACACCAATATATGCTGGAGGTCAAACAGTTGGAAAGCAGGCTGGCAGAAAATGAGCTCAAGTTCCTGGTGGACACCAAGCTGAATGTGAGCCAGCAGTGTGGAAGGAAGGCCAGTGGTATCCCTGCACTGCTTCAGCAGAATGTGGTCAGGAGGTTGAGGGAGGTGATCCTGCCCCTCTGCTCAGCCCTGGGGTTCATTTTGGGGCTGCCCAGTGAAAGAGAGACTCAGGATGGTCTAGTAAAGGGCCACCAAGATGACCCAGGGACTGAGAGAGCCCTGACTGTTCAGCCTGGAGAAGAGAAGGCTCAGGGGGATACCACCAGTGTGTATAAATCCCTCAAGCGTGATGCAAACAGGACAAAGGCTCTTTTCAGTGGTGCCCAGGGAGCACAAACTGAAACATGAGGTTCCCTCTGAACAGTAGGAAACACTTTTTTACTGGGAGGGTGATAGAACAGGCAGCCAATAAGGGCATGGACTCTCCATCTTTGTGGATATATTAAAAAAATCCGGCCTGGACATGGTCCCAGGCAACCTGCTTTAGGTGACCTTGAGCAGGGGCAGGTTGAACAAGATGACCAGCAAATATCCCTTCCAACCTCACCCATCTCCTGGTTCTGTAAAAGCTCAGCATTTCTCCCAGCCCAACGAAGCACAGTAAGCTGGGCAGGGGCAGGTTTAACACCCCACCCAGAAGCATCAGCTGACCTGGAGCTGTGGTGTACTCACACCCCTCACTGCTCTCTCAGACAAGGCTGCAGCCACACCTCACCTCTGGGGACCAAACTGTGCCCATAGCCCTGCTTGGTTTTCATTCTATTTATGTATGGCACTGGCATAAGGTATCTACACATATTTTAAGTGAAGGCAACAAGGTATAAATGAAGATGGGCAAAGCATTAATGATTTTTGTTAAGGAGCATTTCTGGACTGCTGGGAGACAGCTTTTCCAAATAAATAAATCTGCCTTTTAAAATTATGAACAAGCCATGAACAGTAGAACTCTATTACCACACATCACACACCTGTAAACTTTCCCTCCTCATCTGCCTTCTCTTGGTTGGTTATTGTGCTCTGGGTATTATGTTATTAAGCTACAAATGCATATTCTCATTGTCAACAAAAAAATGTCAATTCATTCCAGTTCCCACAAAGTGTGGAGGTTTCTTTGTTCTCAAACAGCAAACCCTTCAAGAGCGTCTCAGAAAAAAGTAAGTGTGAGTGTGCATATCCATACACAGGTAATGTTAAGGTTTGCTCTTTATCAGCATCACACACATTGGTATTCCTGTGAACAGGACAATTTTACTGAATTGCATCCATCACTAAAGGTCCTCATGTTGCTGCTTAACTTGTTCTAGTGAACTGAAAAAGCTAAAAGCAAAAACCACTTCTGGAATTATCTTACACAAATCATCACACAAACATCCCATCCAGAGACTTCAGATAATGTTCATCATGGCTGAATGTTCCAGAGAGGATCTTCTCTAGCATATATATGAAAAATATCACTATTATATTTGAAGGGATCTGTGTGGTTGTAGATCTTTTAAGTTACCTTTGCCCATTTTATTAATAAAGAAGAGGTGAAAAATCAGGCTCTGGAAGGCCAAAATTAAACTAGTGAGAGAAACTCAGTGTTAAGAGCCTCTGGCCACATCTGAGGTCGCTGCATGAGCAACTTTTACATGGAATGACTGAAAAATTTCCTTTGATTAAAAAAAAAAATCTATAATCATCTTTATGAAGCAACTGTGCCTCCAATGAAACAGGCTTTCCATGTCACATGGCCTTTTTTTGGAAACATGAATATCAATCACAACAACAGCAAACAGGTAGAATATGGATAGTCTGAAAGCATAAAAAACACCAGGATCAAAAAAAACCAGTGTTCAAATGCTTAGCTGCTTGTTTGTTCTGTTAAAACATATCTCCAAGATCTATATTTTTTTCCATATACTTTTTTTCTACTTAGCAGTAGTTCAGCTCATTTTGTTTAAATAGTAGCTTTGAAACCTAGAGTTGGGATGATGTTCACCAGTATTAATCTACGCCTCTAAAATATCCAACATTCCACTGCTCTGAATGGACTATATCAAGTTACTCATTCAATGCACATCATGTATTTTTGTGTATTAAATTCCTTTTCCTGAAACCCTATGCCTATCTAAGTGTTTTTAAACTAATTTTAACTGGAAGAGTATTGCTATACTCCAAGTTTTCATAGTTAAATTTTAGAAGTAAAAATCGTGATGCATGAAATGACAACCCAAATAGAAAGGGACAGAGAATATAAAGAAGTGCTGCACAGTATATCACATAACAGGTGAATGTCTGAGATCTTTTTGAATTAGAGGCTTTTGAAATGAAAAAGATAAAACCAGCCAGGTCACATGATGAAGAAGACCCATCAGATGACTGAAGATAATCTTACATACCTAATGGCTTCTGCCATCTTAGTGCTTTCCTTTTTTCTATCATCTGTTAAACGTCGTATAAAATAAATAAAATCAAGACCACAGCAGAAAATGCTCCCAACTGCACTGAACAGCACCAGTTTACTGTCATCTGCAGCTGCTGTGTTCAGTGCACTTTGGACTTCCTTCATTACCTGAAAAACAAAAATTGCCCAAGAATCATTTTAATCCATCATTAAAAAGTAGAGTGTTGTTCTCTTCCCTTCCTCCCACCATGAGATCTTCAATAACCTTAATTTTTCCTTAGGGTGCACTCAGCTATCATACAAGAAAAGTTAACTTTCTTCATTATACAAAAAACCCCAGAAAGTTAAAGTATTAGAAGCTTTGTGTTTTAAAAATGTAATTAGACTAAGATAATTAAATCATTAAGGAAAGATCTATTAGATGTTATCTGTAACTAAAGCCTCGTTCAGCATTTCTGTAATTTGGACAGCAGATGGCACATGCAACCAGTACAGAAAAAAATAACTTTAATTGAGGCTAAAGCTTTTTTCAAGTTGCACTTCATAAACCTCTGCACTCTTACAATATTTGGTACATCCACACTGTCAGAGAACAGCTTTTAAACCCAAGTGAATTATGCATAAAGTCTGGTAACACCTTGCAAGAACCTGAATCTTGTTCTGTGTACGTTTGTGTCTGAATAACAGGCATAAATGAGGCAAGGACTTCCAATTCCCCAGCACCCTCCCCAGACGAGAATTGCTCTGACCTCTGGATTTAATGAGTTATTTTCAGATGACTTTGTTGACAGCAGAATGTGTGTGAATCCATCCTGTTTCCTGACCACGATGTCCCTGTACCGGTAGGCGCTCTCCGTTTGCCTCACGCTGAATCGGAGCCGTTTGTCGAAGGGTTGGTCCCTCCTGTCATCAATAAACCTTCGCTTGGTGGCCGCCACTCCTGTCACAGACGTCTGGATGTTGGTTGTACCATTGGCTGCTAATGCTTCCATGAAGGTGGATGTACCTGGAGGTGGTTTAAACAAGAACAGTTACATTTTATTAGCATAAATATCTCCATTAGCATAAAAACACACCTGTCATATTAAGAACACACAGTAAGTATGAAACTCAGCCCCCTGGGAGTTACTGAAATAAAACACAGAGCAAAACTGAAGTGACAAAGGGATTCAAGAAATGAAGTTTACAGTTTTGAGAAAATACATTTAAAACACGCCAAACAGACTAATTATCAGGTACTTATTTTTAGGAAAGGTGTATTTAACTAATTAAAGGCGTATTTCTAATACCATTACTCTTCAGTAGGTTAACACTCTGCTTTCTCCCCTTCTTCCATTTTAAAGTCATTTAAGAGCATCCACATTGTGAAGAGAAAGCAGAAGCCTTTTGTTTCAAATGTCAGAAGTTAATATAGAAGAGAAAAAGATACTTAAAATAAATCAAATAGAGAACTTTATTGCAGGATAATATAAAGCATAATAGTGTTGAAAGACAAATGGAAACGAAGAAATACAGACCAGACTTCTCTGAGAGGGAAGCAAGAGCCATGCAGTGATGGATATTTTCATGGATTCGAAGACAATGAGAACTTTCTCATGTTAAACAACTTTTCTTATTAGAATTGGCAAATAGAGCATTTACTCTTTCTGGTCTTGTTCCCAGTCACTTACAGACAGAATTAGAAGGCTTGCAAGAAAAACATCTCATGTCACAGAAGGGACAGGTTTTTCTGTACTCCTCATTAGAAACATAAGACCAAATAATTACTGTTCATAAGAGAAAATAAGAGAACATACTGGACCTGCAATTCATCTGTATGTTTATGTCTCCATCAAATTTGTCATACTAAAGTTCTGAAAGGCTTTTCCTGAAAGCTGATGTCTGAGACTAAAACATACTGGAAACCCACAGCTCTTATCCTACTAACAGGCACTTCAGATCATCATGCATGTGATGACTTAATAGGCAGAGTTAAACCACTATAGGTAAGTTGTTAATTAAACGTCATTGATGGATCTTGCTTAATTCATCATTATCTTTCTGAAGAAATTATATTTTTAGAGTTCCAATAATAGGCAATGCTATAATTTTAATTTTTTAATTACAAGACATTTCAAGCACTTGTGAGTCCAATGAAGACACAAACAAACAGGCTCACCTAAGTAAATGGAATATAATATAAATTGATATTTTCACTGTGTTATTCAAATGCTGCTTACTTTGACCCAGATGAGATATAAGAGACACAATAAGGAAAGAGACTAACACAATAAAAATCTAGAACATTATACATTTTCCTATTTGTATTTCAGGAACTGTCTTCAGCCAAAAATTAAGTTTCTCCATCAAATATTTTAAAATAAATATTTTATTATAAATCTGTTATGATTAACTAGGCAAGTTGTCTTTTAAAAGAGCTATACAATAATAAAGTTTTATTTTACTTTTTAAGGTCTTGCTCATTGTAATAGTGCTTTGATCCTCTTACCATATCACTTTTTGTGAAGAAGTTAAAGACATCTCAGGACTTTTTAGTTGTTTAAAGTGTAGAATAAGAAACTGGATTCAGTTTGTGATCAGTTTCAGAGACAGAGATGAACAAAATTTAATTGGAAAAGGAACGTTTTACAAAGTCACAAAAGTTTCACATTTATTCCCAAATTTTTCATGCTTTATGAGATTCCTTCTTTCACTTCAGCAGAATAAATAAAATGCACACCAAATATGAGGCTGATGACGAGTTCCTTTCGATACTTTTTCCCTTGTAAGCCATACTGTGGCAATGACATCCCTTTAAAAGAATTCCCATGAAAGGGAATTCGCAGGAACACCAGTGTTGCCCCATATTTCATTAGGAACACAAGATGAAATGGTACCACTGGCTGCAAGGCTTGTTTTTCCATAGGAAATTTAAATTAAAACAACTGAAATCACCTCTGATTTTTAAACCCTGATGAAAGTCTTTTAGGTCTTCTGTCCAGCCACAGTGAAAAACATGGAGATTTGGGAGAGCACAACAGACCAGACTAAGGCAAGACAAAGAGTCAGTAAACTCATGCAAGAGCTCTGAGCCTGTATTTTCCCACGACTCACAGTTCCAAAGACATACTCAAATACCAGAAAATTACTTTTGAGATGTAGGAAGCAACGATTATATACTTGGAGAGACAAAACTGCTGGCATGAGAGACCAAGATGTAAACACCACAGGCCACTTTTCATGCTTATTATACTGGTAGGAGACCTCCTGAGTTTTCACAGAAATGCTGTCTACACTTGTCAATAGGTGCAGTTTCAACCCACGAGGCAACAGCTGCAGCTCAGTGGAACAAGACTCCTATACACAATCTCACAAACACACTTTCAGCATTCTTAGACTGGAATCAAAACCCCCATCAGCTTTAGAAACCACATCTCTCTGCAGGGAGATTCTGCAGCTGGTATGGATGAGAAAAGGGCACCAAGAGAGTTGAAATAGATTTGGTAGTGTTTGTCATTATTGTGGTAAGTTTGGGACCTCATATACTGCAATCATAGAATGGATTGGGTTGGAAAAGACCTCCGAGATCATCAAGTCCAACCCTTGGGCCAACTCCAGTCCATTTACCAGATCATGGCACTCAGTGCCACGGCCAATCTCACTTTAAAAACCTCCAGGGATGGGGAATCCACCCCCTCTCTGGGCAGCCCATTCCAATCCCTGAGCACTCTCTCTGGAAAGAATTTTTTTCTGATCTCCAACTTCAATTTCCCCTGGCAGAGCTTGAGCCCGTGCCCCCTTGTCCTATTGCTGAGTGCCTGGGAGAAGAGACCAACCCCCACCTGGCTAGGACTTCCCTTCAGGTAGTTACAGACAGTGATGAGGTGACCTGACAGCACTGGGGGCTTTTACTTGTAGCATTTAAACCTTGCAAGTGAAGAGACAATGCAGAGACACAAAGCAGCACTTCATGCTATACATACCCAGGCAAAGGTTGTTTTGCTGCACTGTCTGGGACACATGTGGCAGCAAATGAGAACAAAATTAAGAAGTGCCATCGAGAATCAAACTGTATTTCACCACATGAAAACCTTGGATTGAGGTTACTTATCTTCAGGTTAATTACAATTATATTTTAGTATTTTAAAATAGGATTTCATAACAAACCAAAAGCAGTTCTGTATTTTAATACATTAATGGAGATAGCATATCAAAGACAAACAAAAATATACAGCCCTCTTCTTTCAAACTGAGAATCTGAAAATTAATAAGGGCTTGGAAAAAAGACAGTTTACCCTGGATATTGTCAACTAATGCAGCACCATGTTTGTTTAAGAGGTAATGAAACAGCTCATAGTTATAAAAAACTGTTTCACCTGCAAACTGCTAATGTAACATGATCTCAGAGGTGAAGACATACTTGGTACTACTGCACAAAGCCAAAGCTTCCCATACAGATGCAAAATGAAATTAAGAGGATTATTTGGTTTCACAGCTGCTGATCAACACCTGGTAACAGTCCCCAATTCCACACAGATGCTATTGGAGGGTAAAAATAAAAAGCTATGAGTAAGAGATAGGAATGGAACTGGTCTTGTCCAATGGAAGACAGGCACAAAATTATCAGTTGGAAAAGGGGCAGAACAAACATCACCTGCGTTCCAGGGGCAGATGCCAGAAGAAACACACCTCTCCAAACTGTGAGCAGGACAACAACTCAAATGCATTATTGGAGTTAAAACAAGTAACACACAACTTCACAGCAATCCAAAGGTATAATCCCACATACCTCTAAGAGATTCGTGCCTCACTGTTACTGTCTCCTAAATTCTTGAGAAGTTCAGTTTAGCTCACACAGAAAACCTTGAACACAAACACTCCCCTCCCTGCAACAACACTGGGGACACATCCAAAGGGATGCTCCAAAACCAGCCAAGCTGCTTCTGCACACCCTGTTTTGGTTACACAGGTGCCAGTACTGGCACACTTTATTCAAAGGCTTGGCTGACAGAGCTGCCATTTCTACAAGGCACAGATGCCCAAGGAACAAACATAAGAACATGGGAGGTATGACCGATACTGTCCGAGTATTTTATTTAAATCCAGCTACCAGAAACTCAGCAATTACTAATATTTGCATGCCCAGAATCACCGGCTGCACCAAACCCCATGGAATTGAACTCCTCTTCCCCATGGGATTGTCCAATTTACTTTTGAAACCACTATGGGTTTGTCTTCCATTTTGGCAGCAAGTTCTACGAACTTACATCTTGACTTTCTTCATCTCTTTCATCATCACAGCCCTTCTCCAGATTGATTAGCTCTAATCTTATTTCCCCTTTCTTCTTCCAGAAGCCAGTCCAAGACCATCATTCCCCTCTATGCCTCTACTAAATCTTGGAATAGGGTCTAAAATGGCACAAAATATTCAACATGGGGATTTTTTTTTTAAACTAGCATTGCAGAAAAGTACCCACAGCCCTTTTCCTGAGTAGTCAGGAACCAGTCACTGGTTTCTGTTTTGCTACAGGCAGTTTTGTCCTCTCCTCACTGCCTGGCATTCATCTGCACTGAAAGTCACACCTCATCTTACACCACAAAATCCCTCAGTATTGCCAGAGGAGCCTGCAGCGTTTCCAAGGAGCTTCAAGGACTCAGAGAGAGTAATCAGGCATTGGAATGGGCTGCCCAGAGAAGTGGTGGATTCCCCATCCCCAGAGGTTTTTAAAGTGAGATTGGCCGTGGCACTGAGTGCCATGATCTGGCAAAGGGACTGGAGCTGGCCCAAGGGTTGGACTTGATGATCTCGGAGGTCTTTTCCAACCCAATCCATTCTATGGTTCTGTGATTCTATGACTCTCACGCCTTTCCTATACCACGTCCTCTCCTACACTAAGTCATGAAGGGGTTAACAAGAAGCGCCTCACTCGAATAAGCAAATGAACAAACAGCAGCAGCAACAATGTCTTAAAGTGTTACTGCAACAACAAACCTGCAACTGTAACTGATTACAACTCAAGTACCACACAGGGAACAATATGATCTGGAACACTGATTGGGGGAAAAAAATCAAATTAAAAAAAAATAAAATAAACCCCAGTGGTGGATGTAAGTTGCAATTTTGCCCAAGTCCATTCTGATACTTTCACTGCTTTATTGTCCCCTGCATATATAATGCACAAGACTTCACATCAGTTGTCTTGCTTCACATTTCATTTTTTGCCTACAAACAGGGGTGTTTTGCCCCATGTTCATATGGACCAGCAAACTTTAACTGTAAACACTGCTAAGCTTTTCCAGTCTTAACTCTGGACTACATCACCTATTTCACCTGAGATGCAGATCCCAGACAGTGATGGGAAAATGCAAATGCAAACGAAATATATAACACTTTCCAGGAATTTTTCCACCTCTGCTTCAGCAATTACACAGAAAACATCTTAAAATTGTAGTGTATCGGCCCAGATGAATAGAAACTAAAAATGAGGCTTCTAAACCTCCTATGTATGCACCCACTTTTGTCTGAATATACATATTAATAGCACTTCTATTTTGGAATCAAACCAAAGTTCCACCTTCCCTTGAAACATCACTATGAACATTTGTAAGAAAAAAGGTCTTAATTTATTGTACATTTCACCTAAAATGCTGATTTACTCTATGTTTCTGAAAGAGCATTCGGAAAGTACAGGTCATTTAGGAGAGAAAGATACACTTCAGTTAAATGCAGCCTTTCTTCCCCTTTTGTAGATGGGTTTCTCTGTTTCTTTGATTATTTACATCATCAAATACATTTATATGTTATTTTGATGTTGTCAGGAAAAGGGCAGCATTACTGGTTGTATTGGACCTCAGTAGGTTAGAGACTATTTAATTATTTTTGCTTTTGAATGTCTTTCCTTCTCAGAGCACACACATCCACGAGAAGATAAACTCACAATGCCAACCAAAAATGGAACTAATCAGAACATAAAGTTCTATCACTGAAAGTGGGCAACCAATACAAGAGAAAACAGCATTTCTCCACCCTTGAGTTAAACAGGTTTACCTTAGTCTATTTGATATCATAACTGGAAATAAAGTTTACATATTTGAAAAGATGGGAATAACAAAACACTAGACCATGTTAAGACCATGCCCATAAAAGCAAGGATAACATTAATAATTCATAAATTGGCAATGTATCTTTTAAGGAGTCTGATTAAATTTTACTGTCTTTGAAAAAGAACTCTGCATTTCTATGCATAAGGTATCAAGTAAACTTTCCACAGTCTCACAGTGGAAAAATAATGTCCCTCTCCTAACAATGGCAAAAGGTTTTCCAAATACCTCTCCATTCTTATTATAACACAAAAAATAGATAAACAAACACTGCTCAGGTAAGTAGATTATTTTTCTCCTTTATCATGCCATTAAAATAAATTAGAACTGATCTCCTTTCCTTTTCCACTGCAGTTTTAGACTTGTTTTGAAGTGATTTTTCTTCCATTGAATCTATATAGTCCCAACACTACTGACAAACAGTGCACGTGATTATTCTCACCATTTTAGATGGCTATAAGGAAAAAAAACTATATAAAAATTCTTAAGTGCCTCCAATATTACTCCAGTCAAGAAATCCCATCCATATTTCACAGCAGCATGAGCCAAACTATTTAATATGGAAGCAAAGAGCGAGTCCAGAGAAGAGCAACAAGGCTGGGGAAGGGAGTGGAGCACAAGTGCTGTGGGGAGAGGCTGAGGGAGCTGGGGGTGTTTAGCCTGGAGAAGAGGAGGCCCAGAGGTGACCTCAGCACTGTCTAGAACTACCTGAAGGGAAGTTCTAGCCAGGTGGGGGTTGGTCTCTTCTCCCAGGCACTCAGCAATAGGACAAGGGGGCACGGGCTCAAGCTCTGCCAGGGGAAATTGAAGTTGGACAGCAGAAAAAAATTCTTTGCAGAGAGAGTGCTCAGGCATTGGAATGGGCTGCCCAGAGAGGGGGTGGATTCCCCATCCCTGGAGGTTTTTAAACGCAGATTGGCCATGGCACTGAGTGTCATGATCTGGTAAAGGGAGTGGAGTTGGCCCAAGGGTTGGACTTGATGATCTCGGAGGTCTTTTCCAATCCAATCCATTCTACGATTCTTAAGTTAGAGGGCTGCCAGCTCCTCTCACACTTCTGCTGCCTGAAGGGCTGCAGAGCAAAATCACGACCTGAGCATTGGCACCAGAGGCAGAAAAGAGGGTGAAGAGTTGGTTGTATCTCTTTTTCTCACAAATAACGACAAATAAGTAAAACCGTTCCAAGGTTACAGACTCCTTTTCAAGGCCTTTTAATACTGGGAACATTTCATAAGGGAAAACTCTTCTATCTTGGTATTTTTGGAGCTGCAGGTTATGATACCACAGCACTCACTCAAATTGCTCTCCAATTTGGGAGTTAAGCAAGGACATCTCTTGGGGCTCATCTAAGAGCAAAGCTACTGCAAAACAGGCTAAGGTTTAAACCCAGCTATTTCACACCAACTCCTGAGGTGAACACATTCTATATTAAAGGCACTTCACTGCAATTTAATCCAATCCCCAGGGTGATGGGAAAATGGCTCTTTCTGTGGAGTATCAGTGCCCTAATGCAGGGCTGGTCTAGAACAGACACTGCCAAAAGATATCACAGGTAGTTTCCTCTACAGACATGAGCATACACATACCACGGCACATGTGATATAAAGCTTGTAAGGACATCAAAACACTACAGAATATCTTAGATAAATTTAGAATGAGACTTGTATAGATAGGTATAGTATTATATTGGCAGAATGCTTTCATTTACCTTCAGTTTGAAAACTCATGTGAATACTTATTGGCAGGTTCATTCTCATCGCACAGATCAGGTTTCCATTACCAGAGTTTGCAAAAGCTCCATTCACAACTGCTCCCCAAAACGTTTGGCATTTCAGTGCAGAAAAGTAACAGACAAAGAAGGCTCTGGACTTTCAGAGGTTCAGGACACTGATGTTCATGTGCCAAGGTTTCCAGGGAGCCCCAAGATCAGAGTATTCCAGTGCCTGGAGGGACCATCCCTGCTGGGAAGAACCACCTCTGGTTTTATGTATCTGCCTCAAGAAGGTACATGTGTTTTTCCAGCCACTGCTATTCCCAGATATCCCAGCCTCCTGTGGGATAATCAACAAGAGGTTCATTAAGAGGTGGCAGATGACCCTGAGGCCACGTTCCAGCACACCAGGGTGCAGAGCTGTGTGCCTTAACATGACCAGTTATCCTCCACCCTTGAGTAACCTGAACACACCATTTTGCTGGCTGCTACTAACACAGGAAACTGGGCTGTACCAGCACCTTCTTGTGACAAATTACTGGCCCTGACAGACATTACTGGTTGGGGTGGGCAGGGGAAGAACAAAGGAGGAGTTTCCAACTTTTCTAAGAGATTCTCAAAAATCTCAAGTGAAAAACTAAACTGAGTGTTTGGTCCTGAGCCTTGCACTTAAGTATTGCGTTCAGTTCTGGGCCCCTCAGTTCAGGAAAGATGCTGAGGGGCTGGAGCGGGTCCAGAGAAGAGCAACAAGGCTGGGGAAGGGAGTGGAGCACAAGTGCTGTGGGGAGAGGCTGAGGGAGCTGGGGGTGTTTGTGCTGGAGAAGAGGAGGCTCAGAGGTGACCTCAGCACTGTCTAGAACTACCCGAAGGCACTCAGCAATAGGACAAGGGGGCACGGGCTCAAGCTCTGCCAGGGGAAATTGAAGTTGGAGATGAGAAAAAAATTCTTTGCCGAGAGAGTGCTCAGGCATTGGAATGGGCTGCCCAGAGAGGGGGTGGATTCCCCATCCCTGGAGGTTTTTAAACGCAGATTGGCCGTGGCACTGAGTGTCATGATCTGGTAAAGGGTCTGGAGTTGGCCCAAGGGTTGGACTTGATGATCTTGGAGGTCTTTTCCAACCCAATCCATCCTATGATTCTTAAGTGAGAGGGCTGCCAGCTCCTCTAACACTTCTGCTGCCTGAAGGGCTGCAGAGGAAAAATCATGAGCTGGGGATTGGCACCAGAGGCAGAAAAAAGGGTGAAAAGAAGATTAGAAGTCTTGGGAAAGTTTAAATGCAGCTTCAGGATCCTCTGATGAATGGCACATTAAGAAATACATGTGTCAAGTAGGTACCCACTTTTGATTCAGATGTAATCAGTGGAAGTAGAGTCCACTGAAGAGTGAAGGATTTGAGCCCAAAAGATTTCCAAAAGACCTTGCTTGTAGGCAAAACACACAACTGATATTTACAGCACAGCCAAAGAGGCATTTACAAATTGTTCTAGAGGTGATTTCTCCAACAGTTTTCCAAATTTTCTGGGAAAATAAGCCTACATTAAAAGCAGGAAGAAGAAAGGTATCTTTGGGTATCCCATGCAATAGGTGATGGGTAGACGTCCTGAAAAAGTAACTCAGAACAGTGTATCACCGTGCTAAATTTGCCCTTTTACACTGTTGGAGAGGAATAAATTCAAAGATGATCTACTGGCAACGGCTGAAAGGAGACATGATGGAAAGGAGTAAGTAAATACAACCTGTGCTTCCAAGATGAATCTGATCTCTCCTGTTTGGTTTTTGGCAATACTAGTTAGGATCAGCACATATTGTGAGGACTTGCCTCAACTGGAGAACTCATGGAGTGTATCCAGAATCCTTTATTCTTCCTGTATTAAATAATAATTTAAAAAAAACCCCAACCAAACAAAAAAAACCCAAACAAACTCCACACTAGAGGAACAAAACCAAAAAATCCTCAGAGAGTTCTGAAGTCAAATACCAGGAGTAAGAGACTTGGATCAGATGCCTTGCCTGAAGAAAAAATAGAGGATATCCCCTCCCAATGAGGCTTTGTGCTGCATCACTGCAGGCAACCACCAGAAATCACAGGAGGCATTTGTTTCCACATCACCTTTCCCTGCAGCTTGATCCCAGGACAAATGGTGCAGTTCTCCACGTGTGGGATCTGCAGAGACAGCAAACACCTTGAACTTGGCCCCAGCAGGACAGGAACACAGGTCTGTTGGAGCTCACACAGATGATCTGGGGAATATTTCCTAGGAAGGAAGAGTTGGGCTGAGAGAGCTGAGGCTGTTCAGCCTGGAGAAGAGAAGGGTCTAGGGAGACCTTCAGAGCAGCCCTCCAGAACCTGAAGGGGTCTTACAAAACAGCCAGAGAGGGACTTTTGAGAAGCTCATGTGGTAATAGGACAAGGGGGAATGGCTTCAAACTCACAGAGGAGAGGCTGAGATTGAATATTAAGAAGGAACTCTTTACTGTGAGGATGGTGAGGCACTGGAACAGGTTGCCCAGAGGAGCTGTGGATGCTCCATCCCTGGAAGTGTTCAAGGCCAGGCTGGACAGGACTTCGAGCACCTTGGGCCGGTGGAAGGTGTCCCTGCCCATGGCAGGGGAGTTGGAACAAGATGAGCTTTAAAATCCCTTCCAACTCAAACCATTCTACAACAATGGCCTCGAGTCGTGGGAAAATGCCCATCACAAGAACATGTTTCCATCAAATTTTGCAATAAAGAATGTAGTGATAAATAAGCCAATAAATCAAACCAAGCATGCCCAGGGGAAATGCGTGCCCTCCACGTTGCTGAGGAAAGCAGTAAACTTCTACTTAAGACCTCAGGCTTTCATTGACTGCTGTCATACTTATGAACAAACTATCAAAGGAAAAAATCTCACAGACAAAATGTGAACTGATAAGTCCATAAACCACTAATTAAGTAGTTAACACACGCTGCCATACACAAAAACCAGTGCAAAGCTGCCAAAGTGGCTCCCCTCAAGCTACAAAGCAAGTCAGTATACAGGCAGGGATTATTAGTTACAGGTGGTCCCAATCCCCAAAAGTTATTTTCTCCTGTAAAAATCTGCTTTTATGAACCACTGGATTTTTTTTTCTTCAGAGAAATTATGTGTCTAGATGAAAATACCAATAAAACTATGGCTAGACAGAGACAGCTAATGAAGCAACAGAATGAGCACTATGATATTTAAGTAGCACATCATGTTTCAGCAGCACCAATATATTAATATGAAACCACAGACTAGAAATCATAATGAATACTAATACTAGCAGGCTGAAATTTTGAAGAGGGGAAAAAAATCCAGAAATTAGAAAGTTCCAGATGTGGCAGAAAAAAACCCAAATCACCAACAGAAAAGTCAATGTGGTTTAAGGCAAACTTTCAAACAAGTTTGAAAAAAGACAAACCAGTTAAGTTTACCTCAGAGAGTAGGACTTGGCAACTACCACCACCCACACCAAAACCAAGCGAGGTTTATTTAGGCACCATGAGGCCTGTTGCTACACAAAAACCAAGAACAAAGTGTATCTCCTGTCTGATGCCGTAAATCAAAGTGTGCAGTGGCCTCAGAGAGAATGTTATGGTTTGTGTAGCTGGCAATAGGAAAGCAATTTGACTATCTGGAGAGGGAAGCAGGAGCACTGCTGTTCCCAGGGGTCTGTGTTGGGTCCAGTCCTGTTTAACATCTTTATTGACGATTTAGATGAGGGGATTGAGTCCATCATCAGCAAATTTGCTGGTGACACCAAGTTGGGAGGGAGTGTCAACCTGCTGGAAGGCAGGAGGGCTCTGCAGAGGGATCTGGATAGACTTGAGAGATGGGCTGATTGCAATGGGATGAAGTTCAATAAGGCCAAGGGCCGGGTCCTGCACTTTGGCCACAACAACCCCCTGCAGCGCTCCAGGCTGGGCACAGAGTGGCTGGAGAACAGCCAGGCAGAAAGGGACCTGGGGGGA
>VWZD01001589.1:0-14470 GCA_013396695.1 Sakesphorus luctuosus | reverse complement strand
TCAGCAATAGGACAAGGGGGCACGGGCTCAAGCTCTGCCAGGGGAAATTGAAGTTGGAGATCAGAAAAAAATTCTTTCCAGAGACAGTAATCAGGCATTGGAATGGGCTGCCCAGAGAGGGGGTGGGCTCCCCATCCCTGGAGACTTTTAAACTGAGCTTGGCCGTGGCACTGAGTGCCATGATCTGGTAAAGGGACTGGAGTTGGACCAAGGGTTGGAATTGAAGATCTCAGAGGTCTTTTCCAACTCAGTCAATTCTATGATTCTATGCTTTTCCCAGGAGTCATGCCCATGTGTTCATGGAAGTAGTAATTTGAAAAAGAAGGGGAAAAGAAAAACCAAACACCTCCATTTGAATTTTGGGCTTGTAAATTGTTACAGCTTCCATTGCTGCAGTTCCCAAGTCCAGCACTGAAGCTTCACATGTTCAGCAGGACGTTCCTAAAGCTGTGCTTGGAATTCTGTTCACTGAGAGGTGGTTCATGGGTGACAGGCTCGGAACATTTTTAGATACAGTAGATGCCTAAAATGCTGAATCTTGCCTTAGGAATCAATCCATTACGAACACAAAAGGACACTAAAAATATCAAGGGAAGTCACCACACAAAAGACAGAAGAATGACTACTGAGCAAAGGAAAGCTCATGTACACAAAAATAATGGGACTGGTACATCACCAGCCACAACCATGAGCTCAATTTCAACTTGGAAACCATTTAAAACATGCCATAGATGAGACAAAATGATTGATGAATTACATGATTGTTTCCTAAAACCTGCCAGGGCCCCACCTGTTCATGTCAGACTCCAACCACTACAGAAACAGAAAAAAGAAAATAGAAACAGGGCAATGTCAGCAAATGGAATTGAAATTTAATTTCTACCAAGATGAACGCTGTGCAATTTTAGGTAGGTGTGTTATGTAAAAAAGATATTGCATTAAATACTTTCTAGGCAAATGGCAAGATACCCCAGTCATAAGGAGAGGGTGTATAATTGGCACTGAATTTATACAGTAATCGAATTATTTTCTTCAGGACTGAGATGTAGCTTCAATTAACTCCACATGGTTAAACAGGTCAATAGAAACTGAGGGGAAAAAGAGAATATGCTGTACTTACAAGAAAATAGGAAGTAAAGAACACTGGGAAGAATACAGGGAGATGCTAAAACAGATAAAGAACGGGTATTAGAAATGCAAAGCAAAACTCTGAAGTTCTCATTGTTACAGATGCTAAACACAAATTATTTTTCCAGGGATAAAGAAGAGAGAGGAGAATTAGACCAAAACAAAAAGTGAAATGTAGTGTAAGCTACAAAGCGAACTCAAATATTAGTGGAGAAACCAACATGCCATAGGAAAGCAGAAAAATATTTACAGTGAGTATGAATATGTTGCACATGTAACAAATGACAAACTAAAAGACTGCTGACTGACAGGAAAAAAAACTAGACAAATGTGACAGTCTGTGTGGGAAATGTATCATAGTAAGTGAAACACGTTCAAGACTTGCTTGCCTAAAGATCAGCAGATTCGGAAGGTACCTCAAGTAATAAAATTTGTATTGAGGTAGTTTCAGATATAGGTATAAAAAAACCCCAACTTTCAAAAAAAAAGGCAGCCTTAAACTTCTGCAATTTATTTCTGTTTATAAACAAGACTGTTCACAAAGTCAGGTTTCAAAAGTGTCCTCCTTCCAATAAAACCTCTCAGAGATCCAAAGCAACATTCAGGAGAGCCATACTTGTGGCAATGCATTCTCCCTACATGGCTTGGAGAAAGTCATGCCAGAAATGGGCTGAAGCAGAAAAGCAGCCATCTACTGAGAATGCTTTAACAACTGATGTTTTTAGTGTAGTTTGAATGTACTGAATGTAAAACTGCAAAGTCACTGTCTTCTTCCCAGAAGCCTCCTGCCAGGCCAGGGGGCTGGAACACAGATAGTGACATCCTGCTACCTGATTCCCTCTCCCATTGAATGTAAATCCCCTTACTCTTATTGGCCTGAAGCCAGACTTCCCCTTGTCCCTTATTGGCCCCCAAGTCCTTTATAAACCTGTTCCCCTGAATAAACCTTCTCTTTGTTCCTCCCCTGACCAGTGGCTCCTGTGTGTCCTTTTTCGGGATCTTGGTGACCACATGGTCAGGCTGAGCACTGAGCACACACTTCTCCTGGGTTAATGGATTGAGAATCCTAACTCCAGGCAGAAGCACCATATCATTGCAGATATCCTTCAGCACACAGCATCAACGAGGCTCAAAGAACCCCACTGCCTTACATACTGGGTACCAGAGAGAAGTTTCATCTTTTTCCACTAGTCCACTCATTACTTGCAATGTATTTTACCAATATTTTGCAGTTTCAAACTATTACAAAACATGCTTCAGAAGCCTCACTATCACATATACTAACATGTAATGTAAATTTCAATATTTTAAAATAATGATTTCATCACAGGACAAACCCTATTTTTCTCAGCATCAAAACCTTATACACAGAATTATTCGTAGCACTATAAAGTTGGAAATACGTTGAAAAGTAAAAATTTTCTATCTAAAATTAATTTTACTTCCCAAAAAATCTAAAACACATAAGCTTCTATTGCTGCTCAAAAGTGGCAATTTGTAGCAACAAAGATTTCAGGGTTATTGTATAATGACACAGTCAATATTCTGTGTTGTTAGGAGTTTGAAATATAGACTTATAAGAAGCTCTGCATCTCCATTTGATCTCAGAATGTAGAATCATAGAATCGACTGGGTTGGAAAAGATCTCCAAGATCTTCAATTCCAACCCTTGGTCCAACTCCAGTCCCTTTACCAGATCATGGCACTCAGTGCCACAGCCAAGCTCAGTTTAAAAGTCTCCAGGGATGGGGAATCCACCCCCTCTCTGGGCAGCCCATTCCAATGCCTGAGCACTCTCTCTGGAAACAATTTTTTTCTGCTCTCCAACTTCAATTTCCCCTGGCAGAGCTTGAGCCCGTGCCCCCTTGTCCTATTGCTAAGTGCCTGGGAGAAGAGACCAACCCCCACCTGGCCAGAACTTCCCTTCAGGCACTTCCAGACAGTGCTGAGGTCACCTCTGAGCCTCCTCTTCTCCAGGCTAAACACCCCCAGCTCCCTCAGCCTCTCCCCATAGCACTTGTGCTCCAGTCCCTTCTCCAGCCTTGTTGCTCTTCTCTGGACTCGCTCCAGCCCCTCAATCTCTTTCCTGAACTGAGGGGCCCAGAACTGAACACAACACTCAAGGTGTGGCCTCCCCAAGGCTGAGTCCAGGGGAAGGGTCACTGCCCTGGGCCTGCTGGCCACGCTATGTTTGATACATGTTGCAATAAGATCAGCAGTGAACTGAAACAAAGTCATTGCTTACAGTTTTCTATTCTGCTCTTATCTATATATCAAAATATTGAGGGTTTGCAATTCTAAACACCTTGTCCTTTTGTTTTTTACTAGAGTAGATGACTTTGCCCCTCCAGCTACATCCCAAAAGACACCACACCATCAGATATTTTCCCCTATTGCTCAGTTAAAATACTATCAATTTCTCAGTGTATTTTCAAGATGATCTTTTGAATAACCATAATTATGAAAAACACTGCAATGCACTCATCTCAGGTTTTCACTAATCTGAAACAAAACTATATGCTCATTGCAATTTCTAGAAGAATTATGTGGGCTTTGTTTTTCAAAGAGGGATTACTCCCTACCCTTTACCCCCCAAGCTCAGGCAAGAGACCACGAGCAAGAAGCAGCTCATCATGCGCTGGCTCAGTCAGACCAACACCTGCAAATACAGTAACCAAGTTCACCCCTGCTACAAGGAGGAAGAAATCTGTTGCACCTCTGTCCTTGGGCTTGACTGCTCCTGCCAGCAACAGGCATTCCATTTAGCTGGAAAATTCAGGAAAATCAGGACCTTCCATGAGCCTCACTGCACCCCTGCGATCTGGGCAAGCAGCATGTGCTGAATTACTTGGTGGTGCTTAAGTACTGATCTAGTCTATCTCATATGAAAATTAGGATTTGTTTCCCTTTGCTGCCCTGTTTTCCCTGCATAGTCTGCCAGATCAAGTCATTCTCTGCAGGTATTTCTGCCTAAACCAAAACCAAGGCAGTTGGGCTCCTTAATACCTTCCCTCTATCCATTGTTCCACCTGCTGAATCAGTCCATGAGACCTTCCAAAGTCAAACCAAATTCCATTTAAAACTCTCACCTCTGGTTTTGCCCCATTTGACTTCCCCCATCTCAAGTAAGACAACTGGAATTCTAAACCACATCTATGAAAAACAAACACAGTTCAACTACAGCAGAATATCTGGGCTGAAGTATTAGTGTTTTCCTACTCTGGGCTCAATATTTGGACAGAAATATCAACTTAGGACTAAGCAGCAAGAAATGAGCAATAAACTGACATCAACAAATGAAGACATGCCAAAAATCCCACAAAAACTGACAAAATTAATTTAACAGCAGGAACAAGCCAAACATTTCTGTGGTGTGCACTGGGTTAACTTTCGGCTTGATCATTTCCCATGTGCTGCTGCTGACCAGAAATGTGTGTGGAGGAGGTGGGGGAAAAGAGGACAGGATAACTGAGAGTAATGTGAAAAGCAGCACGTATAACGAGAACAGCAACACATTTTTCTCCAGTTTAAATTATATACTGACTAGCAGATAACACAATTAGCATTTTTAACCCCCCCACTTGCTGTGAATCTACCTTCTAATATTTCGACTGCATGGCTGCAAAGACCACTGAGATAGAGAACTACTTTTGCAAACTTAAGGTGGTTGTAATTTAGAACATACCTGGGCGAAACAGCCTGTCATGTAAACTCCGTAAATTTTCCCCCACAGAAAAACCACGAGAAAAACTCTTGCAGTATCTGCAAGTGAAATCCACTGCACTTCATTGCTGCCATCGAATGCAGTTTAATCAATGCTCTCAAAGGAATGAGAGGAGTTGTCACACAAAGCAAAAGGAGTGGAGAGCGAACAGGATGTCCTGCTGAGCCAGGAGCTGAGGTGGGAGGGAAAGGCTGAGGCACCACCAGGGACAGGCAGAGCAGTGGGACTGTCCATCACCTCCTCCTCACAAGCAGGAACTTCCCTGCCTGCCAGGGCCAGACAGCATCAGTTTGGAGTGTAATAAATTCTAGAGTAGACTGCAGGGGATAAGAAAAGAAACCAAAGTTCAAGCTGAGGCTTCACAAATCAGTCTAACAAATGCTCCAGTAAGCCCCTGGAAAATGCTGTTAGAGAGTGCCCTGACATCTCTGAGAATTATATTAGCGCCATATGTACTCAAAAAGCCGATTTGGGATTAGTTTGTTGCCAACTTTGTCAGTCTCCTGAAGGACACTGAAAACACTGAAAAGGGTATAGTCTCTAAAGCTGTTGGGAAAGTTGTTTTCCCTGAAGTAATGGCTGTGGTAAATAGCAGACCTCTTTGCAAAACACATTCCTTCCACATGCCATGACAGGTTGCCCACGTGGATGTGGGACTTGGGGACATGGCAGAGCTGGGTTGATATGGTCTTAAAGTCCCTTTCCAACCTAAATGATTCTAAGATTACCAGCCCAGAACACAGCTTTGTTTTCAGAGAGGGACTCACAGTGTGCAGCTCTGGGTCACTCTCCCATAACTGCTTCTCTGTCTTTCCCTGTGCCCCACTCTGTGTACTCCAGCCAGGAGGCAAAGCCCTTCCTTCCTTTTAGGACAGTTAAGGTTTAAAGTTCAAAATTCTAAGCCTATATATGTTCCCTGTAACATATGAAAACCGAATCTGATGACCAGGAATTAGGGCTCAATGAAAAGCAGAAGTGGGCAAATAATGGATTTTGGCTCAGAGGGTAAAGTGGAGACTCAACAGCAAACCTAAAAGGGTGGGTGGTTCTTTTGTTTTGAGTTTAGTCCTTCTATGTAACATCTTTCAAACTGGTCTGAACTAAAGTAAAAATGCTGCTTCCAAACACATTCAGATGTGTATTTAATAAATTGTACTAATTTGTAAATAGGATTCTACTCTTGCCTGGTCTAAGCTTTACTTTTGTCCAATTTCTATTGTTAAAAAGAATGTCGTCTGTATCCATTCAGGAATAACACAATTATAGCACTTATTACTAGAGTTAATGCAATAGCTTTAATTATTTTTCTCTATGAATATGAATATGTATTCTTCACGTTACTTGTAGCAGAGATAAATAAGAAACATAACAAAATTTGCAAACACTCATACAACAGTTAATTCAGTAGATTCTGCTTGAGAAAGGTTAAATTTGAAGCAGAACAGGACTGTATCCTACAGGTGGATTTAAAATAGGTTGTAACTTCAGTCACATGTGTTTTTCCAAAAGACAGAAATTATTTACTTGAAAAGATTTTTCCTTTATGTGATAAAGAGAAACCAATGGCTTGAATTCAGGACTGTGTTGTTAAAAGATCACTCTTTGACAAGGTCTGTCAGTGATTTCCTTCTGCTTTGGTAACTTAAAAAACTTACACATCAGTGGTCACAAAGCACTTGGAAACAACAACTTCTGACAATTACTTTCCTTCCAAAAGCACCTCCTCTCCCAGTCAGGATTCCACAACCAAACCCAAAGCCTTTTCCCCACACAGGCTCACTAGTGATGGCCCTGTACAGTCATAAATACACAACGGGGCAAATAACCAGGACCCACAAGCAAAAAATGTGAAGTGTGGTCCATTTAAAATTACATACATCCACTGTCACGGGTTCAAAGTCCACAGTTTATACACCTGCATTGGGTTTCTGTGGCCAGGTTTTGGTAGCAGGGAGGCTACAGGGGTGGCTTCTGTTAGAAGCTGCTAGAAGCTTCCCCTGTGTCTGTGGAGCCAATTAGGAATGATAGAGATGCTTCTGTGATAACATCTAAGAAGGTAAAAAAAGTTATTGCACGGATGAAAACTGCAATAAGGGAAGAGCAGAGTGAGAACATGTGAACAACTCTGCAGGCACCAAGGTCAGTACAGAATGAGTGGCAGGAGATGCTCCAGGCACTGAGGCTGAGGTTCCCCTGGGAACCCCACAGGGAGCAGGGCAAGGACTCCAACTCCTCTCCCTGACAGCAGCGGAAACAACACCTGACCACAACCCCCATTCCTGTCTCCCTGCACCACTGCAGGGAGGATGTAGAACTTGGAAGGAAGAAGGGATGGGGGGGAGGTGTTTTTAAGATTATTTTACTTCTCACTCTTTTGCTCTGATTCTGTCAGTAATAAATTTAATTAATATCCCCACATTGAGTCTGTTTTGTCCATGATGGTGATCAGTAAGTGGCCCCTCCCAGCTCTTAACTCATGAATCCTTCATTGTATTTTCTGTCCTCTGTCCAGCTGCAGATGGAAGTGAGAAAGCAACTTCAGAGGACACCTGACATCCAGGCAGGGTCAACCCACCACAACACCCAAGAAATACCTTTTAATGTTCTGATACAACCAAACACTTCAACAAGTAAATTCTATACCGACTCTGAAGGCAAGATGAGATTTCCCTCATTTTGTAATCTTCTCAGACAAAAAAGTCTCAACAGCAAACAGGCATCTACAGAGACATGCAAATTGCTCTCAATAAAAAATTTCCTCATTAAAACTCTTTTCTACTGCACCCTTGACCAGTCAGAGTTATCAATACTCCCCATGTCCCAAGGGCATGTACAAAAGCAGATGGCATTCTGATTCTATCATGCTGCCTAAACACCTTCTGTTCCACCAGATGACCCTCAGAGAGAACCCCCCTCAATTTTGCAGTTCCTTGCTTTTATTTCCCTCAGTTCAGGAAAGAGATTGAGGGGCTGGAGCGGGTCCAGAGAGGAGCAACAAGGCTGGGGAAGGGACTGGAGCACAAGTGCTGTGGGGAGAGGCTGAGGGAGCTGGGGGTGTTTGTGCTGGAGAAGAGGAGGCTCAGAGGTGACCTCAGCACTGTCTAGAACTACCTGAAGGGAAGTTCTGGCCAGGTGGGGGTTGGTCTCTTCTCCCAGGCACTCAGCAATAGGACAAGGGGGCACGGGCTCAAGCTCTGCCAGGGGAAATTGAAGTTGGAGATCAGAAAAAAAATCTTTGCAGAGAGAATGCTCAGGCATTGGAATGGGCTGCCCAGAGAGGGGGTGGATTCCCCATCCCTGGAGGTTTTTAAATGCAGATTGGCCATGGCACTGAGTGCCATGATCTGGTAAAGGGACTGGAGTTGGCCCAAGGGTTGGACTTGATGATCTCGGAGGTCTTTTCCAACCCAGTCGATACTGTGATTCTATTCCTGCACAGTGACACAACAGTTCCTGGCTGGCACATTCTTTCACTCCAGAGCTACAAGTGTTTCCCACTGGCTCTCATGGATTCCTCTGCATGTAAAAACAGTTTGATTGAATCAACAACAGCATCTGCAGAGCAGTCTGGGACTGGGGGAAGAGCATGGATTAGATGACAAAGGTCATTTCCAGCCCTATTTCCTAGTATTCTGTGATGCATTTGTGACCACACTATGCAGCACTTTTGCCTTTTTTTTCTCTGACCTAAAGGCAGTTGCTTTTCAACAAGCTGGAACACAAAGACAAGGTACCTGGACCCGCGGTATCAGGGGCAGATCAGCAAACTGTGGACAATGACAATGGGATTCTTTGCTAAGTGCTGCTTTCATGTCTGATGGGGAACACTCTGTCCTTGAATCAACCCTGGAGGGAAAGAATCCTCTTTCTGTGGAGCTGTCTGAATATTTGCCTGGGAAGCCACAACCACAGCTTCAATGCCTGTATCTGTACCTCTGCCGTAAATCTCAGGGTCTCATGCTATGTAAGGTCTTTGTAAGAATGTCCCTAGGGATTGTAGTCTCCACTCTGGACTGATCATTTCTGCAATTATATCAGTGATGTCAAAATTACTCCTGTTTCATACATTATTTGTAAAACACTTCCAAATCAGGAGACTAGATTCTGTGACTGGGTAAAGAAATGATAGCCCTCTAATAGTTTCAAAATAATGATGGGAAAAATAGCCTGTGGTAAGAAGGAACTTCTGGATGATCTGATTAAAAATGACAATTTCATTTGTCTTCAAGGGTAAGGAACATGAACAGTCAGTCAGTTATCAGGAAAAACTTCTGATCTCCTTGGTATCAGCACAACCAAATACTATCTAAATTAAATATGAGTGCTGTTATTGGATAAACTTTGTGAAATACCTTTTGGACAGCCCAAGGGAGTTTAGGGCTAACTCTAGGAATCACTCTCTGAGATCACCTTCTGCAATGCTTGATGTTAGGCCAGAATTTGGCAGGGTTACAGCTAGAGAAGTAAAGCCAGTTTGATTCCTCTAATACATTGGCATTTTAAGTGTGGACCATAATAAAATCACTTTTCCCATGATGTGTGGGAGTCTGAACTATCTCATAAAACAACAGCAAGAGTGGACATAAAGAGTTCAAGAGTACCATGCTGCCCTGACTTGCTGCATTTATTGAGGTGGGATGACAACAGTTACTTTTTAAGGGTATTTTCCCCCTTTTTTTTGACTTACAGTAGTTTTGCAACTCCCTGTTTTGTCCAGCGTTGCCCACTGTTACTGGTTACTTCTAAATGCTGAAAGTTACCTGATCATACAAAGCTTCTGGGAGGGGGGGGAGGAGTGAAACTGGGTTTTTCCATGAGCATCAGCCAAAGCAGAGCCAGTTCCCTCTTGAGAGCCTTCAGGTTTCTCTTTTGCCCCCCCCTAAATCAAGGAATACTTTGTCAGGAAACATCAGCATTAACCACAAGAGTGTTCAGTAGCTGAATAGGAGTTGCAGGAGGGTCTTGCAGCCCGGCAGGGCTCTTGGGCTAATGCCAGTTTGCAGCTGCAGCCCCAGGCTGGCAGCAGGAGGTGGCGAGGCACAGAAAGGATGCAGGAAGGGCACAGAGCCACTGTGGTACAGCCAAGCACAGGGTTACATTGCAGAAAGACAGAAAAGGCTGATGAAATTCATCAAGAAGGAGGGAGACAGGGGAAAGGAGTTGAAGCAGAAAGAGCCCTGAGCTGCCTGCCAGCAGAGGCAGCCCCAGTGGCTGCAGTTCAGTGAGCAGCCCCTTCCCCACCCAGCCTTCCTCAGCTGCCCCAGGTCCAGCCATCACAGTCCTCCCGGAGCAAAAGGAGCCACTTACTCAAAAAAAAAAGAAAAAAAGAAAAAAGAATAATCTTTTTAAGGAAGCCTATTTTTGCTCTTTCTAAGCAGAGGAGATCCATTCACTGGAAAGGAAGACTGCCTTGCTCTGCTCTTTGCATCGTGTCAGTAGGAAACATCTGCAGGCATCATTACATCCATTTCCAAGCCACACTGTGCTCAGTGTAGGCACCTTCAGGGAATGGAATGGATAAAAAACAAGGAGGGTTCTGCTGAGTGTGCACACAGCCAAACAATTTTAGAAAGGCTGAGAAGGTGGCCAAGTCTGACCGGATTATAACATGATAGCAAAAGCACATCTCTGACACACAGGCCAAAGCTCTGTTAAAGTGCAAATCGTTGCACAAAGGCCTCTGTGAGGAGCAGATTACCGGCTCCACCGCCTTTGACAGCTGAGATATTCAGAAGGCAAACTGCAGGGAAACGTATGACATTCTCAGGATATGGGAATTCCTGACATCCCATACATTTCTGCAGTATCATTCCCTGGGATGCAAGCCCAGCACTCACTGCAGAACTTTCTGCTACTGACACTTTCCTTTCCCTTTTCTTTATTCCCTGGTAATTCCTTTAAATTTGGATGATAGATAACAAACCTGAGTTTTTCGCACCTCTTCTCCCCAAAAGGCTAAAATCTCAAGGCCCATCACTCTCCCAAATTTTAAGTACTGCAGGCAAGAAGGCTAAAACCAAATCCTGCCCCAACAAATGTGACACAGAACAAAGACTCTCTGTTACATTTTCAGTGAAAAACTAACCATTAGACATTGAAAGTGACCTGTGTGAACATACACCCAGTAAAGTTCTTTGGAATCCTTTTGTTTTAAAGATTTCTTCATGGAAAGGATGTTCCTTTATCTATCATAGTAAGAGGTGCTAATTTGCACTGAAAAGTGTTCCTTCTCATCTGTTTAGCAAAGCTGCATTTGTGATTCAGGAGAATCAAATATTGTTAAATTCAGTTTCTGTAAATTTTTTTGATTCTTTTACTATGTGAATTTTAGTATTAAAACTTCATTAAAGTAATTTAACATTGTCTTATTTAGTTCACATCTATAACTTTTGTTTCAAAACCAGCTTTTGTTATCTCTTAGCAAAGACGAGTTTCTGGGTTAATTTAACCACGTGAGCACATCAGGATGTATTTTTGTTTTACAAAATATGACAAAGTGCATATCCTTAAGTATTATGATAAAATCACAAAAGCGATATATAATCAGATGTAAACAATCAGAGGCACATAACCATTTTTCTGCACATACACCTTTACACCAAACCTGACTTATTTTGAAAATCTGTCATTCAAATCAAGTATTCATGTCCATATTGAAAGTTCCCAGTGCTGAAGTTTCAGAAATAAATAATAATAATAAACAAAACAAAAATATTTAAGAGTAGTCCATGAACACATACAAGAGATTTAGAGCAAAAGAGGCCAGTGCAACTTGGAACACACTTGCCAGACATAAACTCAGGACAGGGTAAGAATAACAACATTATAGCAGCATCAAGGTTGGGACAATCCTCACCACTACAAATGGACAATAAATAGAATATTACTCCTGTTGTGCTGGCATCAACTGCATTAAAATTAATGCAACAGAATCCTGGGTATTTCAGGCAAACATGTGGTAAAGCAGAGTGTTTGTCTATGGAATTCCATTGATTTATAACAATGTACGATGTTTTGAGAGAAAGATACACGGACAAAGAAAATAAATACCCCCTAAACTTTATAGTATTTGTCTTTTAGCTGTTCATCTGTTTCACAGTTTCAAATGTCTAACAATAGTTGCAAGAGGAAAAAAACCAAATATAGTTCCTAAACCAGCCACAAATACATCCTACAGAAATCTAAATATTTTAAAGGTGGAACCAAGACAAAACAAAACAAAACTCAGCAATAGGACAAGGGGGCACGGGCTCAAGCTCTGCCAGGGGAAATTGAAGTTGGAGATCAGATAAAGTTCTTTGCAGAGAGAGTGCTCAGGCATTGGAATGGGCTGCCCGGAGAGGGGGTGGATTCCCCATCCCTGGAGGTTTTTAAGGTGAGCTTGGCCGTGGCACTGAGTGCCATGATCTGGTAAAGGGACTGGAGTTGGACCACGGGTTGGACTTGATGATCTCGGAGGGCTTTTCTAACCCAACCGATTCTATGATTCTTCTGGAGGCCTTCATGACATAACTGATGACACAAAAAGGGGACTGTGGAACAGCAATCATTAGATGAAGCTCATTTATCTTCCGCACAGGAAATTCAAGCAGGTTTGGAGGAATAAGCTCTCAAAGAAGGAAATGTTCACTGAAGCCTGTGGCACTCTTATTTAATGTTCCTTGTTGTCTCACAGACTTTTACTGCTTAAATCCTTTCAAGTGAGCCAGAAATCAAAGAGCAACATCTTCTCTGCACGTTTCATTTCCATCCCACTACTGTTCCCTATGACTTTTCACCTCCCAGCAATGGAATAACTGTGTTACACAGTGAGGGTCAAACACAGGATCAACCAAAAAATCCTGAGAATCCCGTTAGCATCAAACCCCAAACCCTTGCCATGGGGAATGTATTGAAAAGCTAAAACAGGAGGGCAGAAAAAGTGCAGATAACATACAGAGAAATAAAAATTGTAAATCTAAATTTAGCTATGAGGTATCACACAGCAATTTTTTTTTGTTTGGGTAGCAAAAGGCATAGGACACTATTGTGCCTCTACTGTAAAAGAATAAACTCATTTTAAAGAAGAAAAAGGAGAAAAAAGTGCTCCAAAACACCACTAAAACACATCTACATATCTTCATAAGTGAAATGCAACTGTTTGTTAAAAACACAAAATAGAGCTTTGAAGAAATAATAGCTCTTTCATGGCAAGACCAGAGCATGGCAAACTATCTGAACTATTATAAAGCAATTAACTATCAGAAGTATGCAAGTGTAATGATGAGAAAATCAAATACATGGCAGTGACCTTAATGAATGTTCATGCTGGAAATGAGCAAAAAATCTCTGTAAGAAAGAACATATCCATATACTTCATAGCATAAAGTGAGCTGATGAGGTATGGGACACTGAAAGAGTACCATGTCCTTGGCATTTGCTTATTTTACAAAAATTGAAATCTCAGGAATGCTACAATTAATTAACCATTACTGCAGGTTACTGGGAGACATTTATAAAATTGTTAGCTTTATATCTTGGAAGGTATCAAGATGGCTCTACCTGCCAGTTGGAACCATCTATTTTATTTTTATTACGTACTGAAACAGAGTCCAGAAAAGTAATTTCAGAAGTGTAATGGGAAAGCACTGATGAGATGCTCTGAAAAGACAGTGGACAGAAACTCTTTCTTTTTTTTCTTTTTTGAAACACTCTGTTTTGGAGGCCACAAAACATTCAATATGAAGCCTGTCTCCCACCAGACTGAACTTTGCAAGAATCACATGAGAAAATCATGAGAAGACTAAAAGAAGCAGAAGAGGAAGCAAACACCCTTAATGCTCATGAATGAAATTATTCTTCACTGGGAACAACTGCCTTCATAAAACTTGGGGATTTGGACCAGCCTGATACTTTTGCAGCATTTACAATCACCCTAAAGAGTTGTCTTAATGACTTCACGCTGAGCTCAGCTCCCTGCCATGACCAGGCAGTGGAAGAGCTGAGAGGCAGAGATCTTCTATGTACTTAGAGGTACAGTCTCAGGAGATCTTATTATCCCAAGCTTTAATAACATGTCAAAAAATAAACAAATTAAAAAAAAAACAACAAATGATAAAATAAACTACCACAACCCCCCACCCTGAATTTGTCAAAGTATGTGGAGTCTAAATTTATAGCAGAGATACAGAGATTCTTAAATCTTAGATTTAATCATGTTATTAATTCAGAGCAGCACACTCAGGCAATGAAATTTGAATTCACCCTGACTTAGGTAAAAAAACCCAAACCACTTGATTCTACAGTCTGGCAAGTAAGTTCTGTGTGCAAAAGCCTATTATATTGCCAATAAAAACCAAATAATATGGCTTAAAGCATATTTCATTTAACTGAGATATAATAACACCACCACTCCTCCCCTTCTTATTTATTCACAGAATCACAGAATTGTTAGGGTTGGAAGGGACCTCTTGTGATGGTTTAAAGGTAAACAGGCAGGAGAAAAGAACCCAACATGAAAGACATTCTAAGTCAGAGTTACAATTTAATAACAATATTACAATAAATGCAATGGCACAAAGAGAAATTGGTCTTAACTCACAAAAACCAGAAGGATAACCCAGCACTCCGGGGCACAAA
>VWZD01001588.1:821443-846086 GCA_013396695.1 Sakesphorus luctuosus | reverse complement strand
CATACATATATATATATACATACCCTAGAAAAAACAGTTACTCAAAATTCACAATTAAATAACTCCTACCAACCCTCCACTCCACCCTTTCATTCGGAGCAGTTCAATCCATGCAAAAGCCACGGTTTGTAGCATTTTCTGATCTCTCCTTAAGGTATCTATGCAAATGAGCAGCTTTTGGAGAAACATTAACAAGCCAGTACAGATGCTCCACTATGGCTTTCTCATTATAACAAATGATTTTGCAGGGTTTCCTTTAGCACTGCACAGATGTCCCGTTCATGGCACAGGGAACGCACACTCGGGTTTTTAAGTGTACCTGAAAGGAAGCCAGCCCAAAGAGACCAGAAGAGTAATCTCAGTGCCCTACCTACAAGTGATAATGTCTGAAGACCCATGGGTCAAAAAAAAAAACCCCACACACAAAAAAACACACCCCCACACACAAAAACCAAAAAAAAGCAAACCAACTAGCAACCAAACCAACCAGCAATCAAAAAAACCCCAACCTAAACAAAAAAAACCTAAACAAAAAAAACCTAAACAAAAAAAACCCTAAACAAAAAAAACCCTAAACANAAAAAAAAAACCAACCAAAACAAAACAAACCCCAACCAAAACAAAAAAACCCAACCAAAACAAAAAAAAACCCAACCAAAACAAAAAAAACCCCAACCAAAACAAAAAAAAATAAACAAACCAAAAAAACCCAACCAAAATGAAAAAAAACCCACAAAACAAAATAACCCCCAAAACTCCCCAAAAAAACAAAAGCAAAACAAAAAAATCAGTAACAATAATGTTGGCAGAATGAATTTAATTCAGTGACCATTTCACTGCTTTTAGCCCAATCACATTGAATCCTGCTGTGGGATCTCAGAACCATAATTGACTATAAATGTTGGTAAAACCCTCCTCAGGTTCTGAGAGCTGCTAATGATTCTGCAAAAGAATTTTTCATTTTTTTACAGAAGGATTTGCCAGAGAATAACTATGTTCTATGAGAGTTAACAGCTGAGCTGAACTTCACATAACCATCTGGCAGGTGAAACCAGGACTTACCAAAACTGACCCTGATCAAAACAGCCTGAGAGGTGCCCAGGGCTGGAGCTGTCCCTGCCTTTCTCCCTGGCTGGGGGCACTGGGACAGGTTATTCCTATGGGGACTCTCCCCCTCAATCCTGGGCCTCACTGCACCCCAACAAGAGGATCATATCAAGGTGTTTTTCTCCAGCTTCCCCCTCCTGGCTGCACCCAGTGAATATTTAGCTCACAGCCCATGCTCACCCCAGCTTGATTTCTCATTGCTGAACAGACTCCTCTCTCAGCCCTCTAATCAGTATAATCAAGAACACACTTTTCCCTTTCTAAGCACGTATTGCAGTTGCAATTGGTAGGATAACAGATGAAAAAAAGGAACAGTAAAGCCCTCTGCTAGTTGTTTTCAGCATTCATCCATTTCACTGCACTATTTTTAGCTTCCTGCTTACTATTATTCCTTTATTCCAGAGCCCAGACTTGTCAAAGCTTTCAAGAACCGCGGGTGAAAAATTCCTTTCAAGACCTTGAGCTGGGCACAACAACTCTGGTTTGCCTTTCTTTTGCAAAACACCTCTCAGGACAAGCACAATAGATTTGTAACAATTCATTTAAAACAGTTCTGTGCCACGGAGTAAGTTGTTTTATTATTGTGTGAAACATCATTGTCTGTACCCTTCTAAGAGACATGAAAAATGCAATTCACTCCAATAATATGATTCACAATGTATCCATTCTTCTCTTTCATTTCCATTTGAAAGTCCTGCTCCCAGACTTGACTAAAGAACAGCATTCACAAGATTAACTACTTCTGTCTATTGAAAGGATACCTTTGAAAAAGCATAAACTTGGCTTTCAATTGAAGAGAACTTAATTTCTTCATCATGTCCTGTTATCTGCCTTTATAAACTCTGCTCCAACAGCCCTGATTAGTCACCTTTTTTTTTTTATCTAGTTTTTCTTTACTGAATGATTACAAGACAAGTCACTCAGAGGATACATCATGTAGAAAAAAAAAACCCAAACATTTAATCTTGGGAATAAGTGTGGCTGTACAACAAGTGGGGAGTTAAAAGAGAATGACAAAACCATTATGTTTAGAGACAAAAGAATGATGTGTGGAAGTTGGTTAAATCAATAACTAATTGTAGAGCATGCAGCCAGTTCCAGAGTTGATCCAATAATTGAAATGTGCTGCTGGTCACCTGAGCCCTGTTTAGCAGGGTCAGCTCCTAATTCAGGTGACTTTTGCACTTCTCATTGATTTTATTCAGCAGCAGATTTGTGGTTCAGATAAGACCATTCATTTCTCAGCACTGATTCAGACTCAATGAGAGCAATTTCACTTGGTTAAAAAGGGTTTGTATTTAATCTTTTAAAAATTGCAAGTAGAAACATGGTTTTGGAAAAAAAAACAAAACAAACCCTTGTGCACATAAAAACTCGGCTGGGTTTATTTTCATCTTTAAGCTCACAACAGTCATTCATTATTTTAGAATCACAGAATATCCTAAATTGGAAGAGCTGAGTTATCAGACCCAGGGACAACTGCAACATTAGGAGATGCAGGTAATAAGAGAGAAAAGCTCTAAAAATTAGAGAAGTTGTTTCAATTACAGAAGAAAAATTACTCTATTTTTCCTTTATTTTGTTTTTTTTTGAGGGGGAGGGGGTGTTTTGGTTCTTTTTTTTGGGGTTTGTTTGTTTGTTTTAAATCATGGAAACAATACTGTATTCCTATAAATCAGAACAGGAAACTTTTCCACACCAGTCATAAACCTTGGAATTTTCTAGTTTGCTCGTTTCCATGCAGTCTGAAAAGCAAGAGACAGCTGGAATTACCCTGACACATCTGTGCCTCAGCCACGTTTGGTCAACAGACCTAAATCAAACTGTGTATCAGTTTCAGAGAAACCTCAACAAGATGTGATTTCCCAGGGACAGTGTAGTCCCAGAAGCAACAGGAGCAAAGCAAAACTTCTATTTTTGCTCTTTCCCCACTGCAAGAAAACCATGTTTCCTCTTTTTTTTCTTTCCTTTTTTTTTTTTGAGAATTTTGACAATTCCATTTTATATTCCATGAACTGAAATATCAAAAGGACAGGGGAGATCCTGTCTGCAGGAGTCATCCTTATTGAATTGCAGTAGATCTCTGCAATGCTTCATTATGTGTCTAGAGCAGGGACTGCAGGGAAAATTCTTAGCAAGATTTATACACACCTTTTGGAGAATGAATATATTTCATTTTCATTCCTATGATGGGAATGTATTTCACTCTTCACTCACTTGAGGTAGTTCAGTGGTGTCAAGTGATGCTTCCCATCCCTGTATTTCCCATTTCCACACCTTCGACCTGCTGGAAGGCAGGAGGGCTCTGCAGAGGGGCCTGGAGAGACTGGAGAGATGGGCTGATTGCAATGGGATGGAGTTCAACAAGGCCAAGTGCAGGTCCTGCCCTTTGGCCACCCCAAGCCCTGCAGCGCTCCAGGCTGGGCACAGAGTGGCTGGAGAGCAGCCAGGCAGAAAGGGACCTGGGGGGACTGAGGGACAGGAAGCTCAAGAGGAGCCAAGAGTGTGGCCAGGTGGCCAAGAAGGCCAATGGCATCCTGGCCTGGATCCAAAGTAGCGTGGCCAGCAGGCCCAGGGCAGTGAGCCTTCCCCTGGCCTCTGCCTTGGGGAGGCCACACCTTGAGTGTTGTGTTGAGTTCTGGGCCCCTGAGTTGAGGCAAGAGATTGAGGGGCTGGAGCGGGGCCAGAGAAGAGCAAGGAGGCTGGAGAAGGGAGTGGAGCACAAGTGCTGTGGGGAGAGGCTGAGGGAGCTGGGGGTGTTTGTGCTGGAGAAGAGGAGGCTGAGAGGTGACCTCAGCACTGTCTGGAAGTGCCACATCAGGGAAGTTGTGGCCAGGTGGGGGTTGGTCTCTTCTCCCAGGCACTCAGCAATAGGACAAGGGGGCATGGGGGGCTCAAGCTCTGCCAGGGCAAATTGAAGTTGGAGAGCAGAAAAAACTTCTTTGCAGAGAGAGTGCTCAGGCATTGGAATGGGCTGCCCAGAGAGGGGGTGGATTCCCCATCCCTGGAGGTTTTTCAACTGAGCTTGGCCGTGGCACTGAGTGCCATGATGTGGTAAAGGGACTGGAGTTGGCCCAAGGGTTGGACTTGATGATCTCAGAGGTCTTTTCCAACCCAATCCATTCTATGATTCTATGATAAAGCTCTGCTTTGTTTCTGTGTCTGTTTGTCTGCCTGCAGTTCTGAATAAATTCAGCTCCCAGGGAGGTTGGATTACAGGTGTGCTTGCTGAGTACCAGCTCTGCTCCTTACCCTTTTTCCTCATCACAATTGCTCTTTCACACCTCATCCAATGCCACATTTAGTACCTGCGTTGAATATTCTCAAAGAACTATCATTAAGTGGGGATACAACAAAAAGCAGTAGATTCCTCCAGATGTGAGACAACTTTACCTGCAGCACAGGCAGGTTCTTTCTGCCTTTCTTTTTCCCCTCTGCCTTTCTGAAGTCAGATAAAGGAGCAAGCAGTGGAAACACCTGGAACAGGTGGGAGGAGAAGAACCAGCAAAGATCAGAGGCAGCAAACTGGGTTCCAACTCACAGGTGCCAGCCCTTCTCCTTGGCATCCTGGCAGTTCAACACAAGGAATAAAAATCAAAGTGACAATATAGTTGCAGTCAGAGAGAACCAAAGCAACCATCAGGGTGGGAAATAACAGCAGCAGAAAACTTCTTTTACCTTTCAGTGGCGTGTGCAGTTTAAGCCAATGAAAACATCAGAACCAAGGGTTGGGGGTTTTTGTTTGTTTGTTTTTCTAACTCTGCTCTAAAATCCTAAATAATGTCCTGCTAGTATTTTGCCATAGGTATTTTTTGGTTTACTCTCACCTCTGTCATTTCATTCTGCAGTTTTCTGACACAGCTGTTCATGCACCGCACAGAATGCGCAACAGGGAGAAATATCTACTAGTTCTGCTATTTTTTAGACTTGAAGAAGTTTGTAGTGCCATTTTAAGCATTGTGGGTGATGGGTAACTAAGCAAATGATACCACATTTGTAGAGTTTTGTTTGGAAGTAAAAGTAAGCAGCCTATCAGCCCAAACAGTTGTTTAGCAAATGCCGTTTCACTATTTCACTATTTAATTTCTACATGAATTCACAGCTACCTTGATAAGCTGGTAAAGTCAATCAA
Source organism: Sakesphorus luctuosus (assembly GCA_013396695.1). Classification (NCBI taxonomy): domain Eukaryota; kingdom Metazoa; phylum Chordata; class Aves; order Passeriformes; family Thamnophilidae; genus Sakesphorus; species Sakesphorus luctuosus. The sequence continues at coordinate 840,847 of VWZD01001588.1, read as the reverse complement.
CTCTTAAAATAAAAACTCTCAAGTATCAGACTCTCCATGTGCATTAAAAATAGCAGAAGGGAAAAGGACATACTTTTATTTTACAAGACCATATTCACAGTTTTCTTTGCAAACTCAGCAACTTATTTGTGATGAGATGCTCAAAGTAATTACCAGTCCCAGTTCTCCCATAGAAGTCAAGAAGTCTTCCATTAAACCTTTTTTCAATAGCCCTTCATTTCTGGGACAAGAATCAAGGGATTTAAAAGACATCTTAAGTAGTTTATCTGATATTAAGAAAAAGCAAGCTGCAAAATGCAGTCAAGTTCTCCACTATCTTTTTTTCCCCTTGGTTTTGGTTTGGATTTGTTTGAAAGTTTGTTTCCAATCCCTTCCATCCTTAATAACTTGGACCCTTCTGCCATTTTCTTGTCTACTTCTAACAGAGATGAGAGAGACTATTTTCTAATTTTTAAATGGTAGGAATTTAGGCAATTTATGCAAAACCTTCCCCAAGTCAATTTTTAACTGAACTGGCCCCTTCTCGGAATTAATCTGGAATAAATAATATTATCAGTTGCTCTACAATAATCATTTATTAATGAGCTGCTTATTCACCTGAGGAGGTTCTCAGAGAACCCCCTGGAGAGAATTCCAAGAACAGCACCCTGACCCAAAGAGAAAATCTACCCCTAGGCCTAAAGAAAAGAAACTTCTTAATTAATATAGATAACAGATTATGAAACCCAGTCATATGTCCTGACTAGAAGCCATTGAACAGGATAAAAACCCCTCAGGTTTTAATTCTGAAGTAAGCAGAGGTTGAGAAGAAAAATAAAAATCCTATTTGTGTTGCATACAGCAGTTCTCACACAATTTCTCCTGGTGCCAGCTGGGGAGTGCCCTTTGACTCTGCCTAACCCAGAGCGCAGGATTCCTGTTGGCAAAATTGTGCTGCTCCAACAGGCAAATTGCAGAGAGCAGTTTAGAATTATGCTGATCTAAAAGAATAAAAAAAAGAGGAGCAAGGCTCAGCATATTGCAGGCCTGCAGCCAAACCTCTGAGCTCTGCAAATACCAGAGGTTTGAGGCATCACTGCAGAAAGCAAAGTGTGCCCCACCCTCCAAATAATTTGCAGCAGGTGGAGCATCTCTGCAATCAAAACTTGTGTTTAAATATGCCATTTTCCATGAAGACTAGACCTGGACTAAACTGCATTGTGAGCTAAAGCAGCTGGGTTAATACCCCAGAATTGTTTGGTTTGGGACTTTGGGGTCTAATTCTGTCCCACTAATTCATGTGAATAATAAGTGGCATTCCAGCTGTGTGTGTACAAACAACTTTCCTTACTCTAAACCCCCAGCAGGTGATTCAGAATGGCTTGTGCCCATGAAGGATTTTAGTTCATGTAAAACTTAATTTCAGTGCTTAGAAAGGAACCCCCTCTGGGCTGTCACACTGCACAGCTGTGAACATGACCAGGTCTCAAATCCGGAGTTAAGGAGTCTTCTCTTCCTTCCAAACCATTACTTTAAGTGCTTTTCATTTTCCCCTTCCCCAGCCTGTACCTGTGTAGCACCTGCACAGAGGATCCTTTCACACCCAGTGAACAGCTGTTCTCAGTAGTGCTTCAGAAAAACAAAGTTAAAACTTGGTTGTAATAATGCCAAGGTCATGAGTTCAATCCCCTGTGTGAGCCATTGACTGAAGAGTTGGACTCGATGATCCTTGGGGGTCCCTCCCAACTCGGAACAGTCTGTGAGTGATTCTGTGGGGGGTTTTTTCCAAAGGAGTGTTACTTTAAAATAATTTTTACATTTACACTCCCTTCTACTTTTGAAAGCATTTAAATAGACCAGTAAAAAGACTTCTCAGTAATTTACTGTGAGGACAGAAAAAGGTGATGGTTAATCTAAAATATCCCCGACATATTTAAGAAATTAAAGTTGGAGAGCAGAAAAAACTTCTTTGCAGAGAGAGTGCTCAGGCATTGGAATGGGCTGCCCAGAGAGGGGGTGGATTCCCCATCCCTGGAGGTTTTTCAACTGAGCTTGGCCATGGCACTGAGTGCCATGATGTGGTAAAGGGATTGGAGTTGGCCCAAGGGTTGGACTGGATAACCTCAGAGGGTTTTTCCAGCCCAATTGATTCTATGATTCTGTCTGGGTTTGCTTGATGAAACCAAAGATGCAAAGCTTGGATACAAGTCTGGAGTACCTGATTTCATGCTAAGGGAAGAGCTTAGTCTTGGAATACTAGTTAATACCCTGGTAATATTTGCTATCTGTCAAAATCCTGCACAGAATTAACCTTTATATATATATTTTAAGGCAAATATTCTCAGTTTATTTTTTTTTCACTGTCAGGCTTTCGAACTCAATCTGCACAATTATTCTAAATAAGTCCAGCCTATCTCCATCACCCAATTACACTCTCAAATTACATCTAAGACATTTCATGTTTGAAAGTGCTAAATGCTGCTAAATCCATACCATCCTATTAACAGTCACATATGGAAAAAGAATCAGCCACACTTTCATTTTAACTTACTTTTAAGAACAAAAATCCTAAAAACAGTTCATGAAAGAAAAACCAGATAAGCTTCTCACAGCAGATGTTTCTAACAAAAAGTCTCATATGCCCAATGTGATAAATGACAGATAAAAACATGCTATGGAATTGTGGTTTAGAATACAAGGAGATGCTTTCCACATTGTGTGGTGCTACTTTAGTTGATATAGTTCTTGAAAGTACTATGCAACAATCTGATGTTAATTCTGTAAGTTTTAATTGGTGTTTTCAAGCAGCAAACCTGCACATAAATGGCTTCCATTCTGATTTACCTGCAAGTCTCTGTCAGAGTCTACAGAATATATCAAATTACAGTTTCTGCATTAACTATTTACTATTTCTCAGTGGAACTACTCTTTTAAACTTCCAGACAACAACACACTTTCCTTAATAAATAAAAACCATCCAGGCTGTTTTCTCTTACCTTTCATTTCTTAAAGTAAATACTAAAACTCAAAACAGAAGAACCAGGTACAACTCCCACAGCATGTGAGGCAACTGAGATGATCAAATAAGGAAAAGTATTGCAATTCTTAATCCTGTGAGTCACTGAATGCCAAATGAATTGTGTGCTGGAGCCACTCCACAAGCTCTGGGAGGTTTCTTTTATAGGCTGTTTATGTTGCAGGTGGGTTTGGTGAAGTGTGAGACAATTAAAAACAAAGTGTTAGTTAAATTGGATTGCAAACATCTGCAGCTTTCACCACACAGTCTTCATTAGCACAAAAACAGCCTTGGAAATACAGTTTAAGCCAAAAGCTATTTTAAATTTTCTGTCACCTTTGCACCTTTTGCTGTCTCACAGTCCAACAGCTCAGCCTCAAAACTGGGCCCATAACACAGTCCTAGAGATGCAACTGAGTGCTGAGAAACGCTGTTCACACTGCAGTGAGGAAACAAAATAATCAAATATTAGAGGGGGAAAAAAGATTTTCTACAAATTGAAAGCTATTTGTTTCAATTCCCAGCCAAGAATCAAAGACAATGATGTGTTTAGGTACTGCTGTGTTAATACCCTTAGTTAAATGACAATCTTACATACCTTGAGAAGGGATGAAAATGAGGTGGCATGTGACTCCAAATTCACATTAGATGCTTCATTTAACAGTTCTAATCAACTGCTTTGCAAGATTCATCTACAGAATAAAGCACAGAGATGTTAAACAGTTTATTAAGATGTTAAAGAATTAATGCAGAGTCCAATAAAAAAGCTTCAAAATACAGAAATAAGGTAGGCATGAAGCCTAACTTCACACTGTCAGATAATTAAAAATTACATATAAAATGCAAGATAAAACAAATTCACAAGTAGTCCCTTAAGGACAGCAACATTTTATCTCATTGGTGGAACAATGAGCAGTACTTATGACTAATACAATGTTATTTTGATTGGTACCTTAAGGTTACAGAAAGGAATCAGCTTGGCTCATCTGTTGAAAAATCAGTGTAGAACTTGCAACAACAATCAGAAGTCGTGCTGCCAAGCCATGGGAGATGTCAGGTGTAAATCTGTGACCCTTTCCTGAAGATGATGCCCAAGGCCAAAGGTGGGAATGTTTTTAATTTGGTCCCCGTGGAGTAGCAGTTTAGCAAATAATTAAATACATCATACATCACTGCAGAGCTGTTTGCTGGTTCTAAACAAAACAAATCCCTCTAATTATTTATGTATGTCAGTGTAGTGCTGATTCACAGCTTCTCTAATTTCAGCTGGGCTTGGCACTTTGCCTCGGATTTGCCTCAGATCCCTCTCATTTGTCTTTGCAAGGGACTAATCGTTTCCTTGGCAAAAGATGTGACACTTACTGGGAGATATTAAGTAGCCAGGCAGTTGTTTCTTTAAAGGCAGTGGGAAAATATGTTTTGAATAAAGAAGCTTTTAAACTAAACAGAGGAAGTGTCAGGGGTTTATTCCCCTGTATATTCCCTTTCACTGAGGGGTGATATTGCACCATTTGTTTGCTGCAGTCCAAGAAGCTGTTTGTTTTCCCCCAGTACAATCATGCAGCTTTGGAGGGATTTGATCCAGTAGATGACAGCAAGCCTGACAAGGACACTGAAGAAAAGAAGAGAGAAGAAAGAGTCCTGAAATAAATGAAGCTTTGAAAATAAAGGCCAGTGGGGTAGCTTAATTAGGGCCATCAGAGATGATTATGAGTTGCTGGTATTCTGAATTCAAGGCTCAGTGCCCTTTCTGAGCACCTTCACTTCCTAAACCAGAAGTGTTGCTGCATGGAAAATCCATTGGTCTTGCTCACAATAACTTGATGAAATTCTACAGCTCTGGCGGCAAAGAGAGTTTTATCAAAGAAAAAAAACAATGAGATTTTGTGTGTACTTAATATTGCATGGGAATTCTGCACAGGCATCCAGGGCATGTGGCAATGCATATAATGGAATGTATATATTAACATACACTTTCCAGTGTTGCCTGAACACTCTGCTAACCCAGTTCTTCCAGATGTTTTCTTTGCACTGAACCACTGGAATCACAGAATCATAGAATGGATTGGGTTGGAAAAGACCTCCGAGATCATCAAGTCCAACCCTTGGGCCAACTCCAGTCCCTTTACCACATCATGGCACTCAGTGCCACGGCCAAGCTCAGCTGAAAAACCTCCAGGGATGGGGAATCCAACCCCTCTCTGGGCAGCCCATTCCAATGCCTGAGCACTCTCTCTGCAAAGAAGTTTTTTCTGCTCTCCAACTTCAATTTCCCCTGGCAGAGCTTGAGCCCCCCGTGCCCCCTTGTCCTATTGCTGAGTGCCTGGGAGAAGTTTGAGGCTGTTGCAGCCGAGCTCTGTCTCAGGCACTCACACCATTTTAATTTGCCCAAAACAGCCTTTTTACCCATATCTACCAGCAGGCATTTAAAAAGTAATTAAAACCCCCCTCCCTGTGTAGCCTGTACTCACACAATGCTGTTTAATTGCAAATCTTAGCAAAGGAGACTCCAGGGTGACCCAGGGAGGAGGCTGTTTGCTGCAGGAAAGATCTGGGCCTTGTCTGTGGCCTTCACCTAAAAACAATGAGAGAAAAAGTGCCATTATTTCTTCAACATTCATCAATAGTGTATGATTTATTGTGACAAAAGCACCCAGTAATAATTTAATAAACAATTTAAAAATTCTCGTGCTGCCATGAACAACGAGAAGCCATTACACATTTCAATATTTATTTACCTTTCTTCCGTTTTCTTGCCCCTGCCCCGCAGTGGCCTGAGGGTCACCCCGAGGAGCATTGCTGTGGGGGACAGGCCCTCAGGGATGGCCTTCCCAGGTTAGGATTAGCCCAAGACCCCAGCAGCCCCTGGGCACTGCCAGCCCCTGTGCCAGTGGTGCCACAGCAAGGCTGCTCTCAAATTCCCACAGGGAATTACCCAGGGAGGTGCCCGATGCCCTGGGCTGAGGCTATTCTGGTGCTCTGCCCCTGGCAGGGCCTTTGGCTGCCAGAGCCTGCCCAGCCCAGTGCAGGGGTGAGCCCACATTGGCTTGCTGGGCACAGGGGGCTCCTCTGCATGGACCACCAGTGGCCAACAGCTCCTCCCACCCAGGTAACCTTGGAATGCCTGGAGGCAGAACAGGAGTGCCAAGGCCATGGGACTAAGGGCATTTAGTCTCCAGGCTTTATGTTGAAACAACCCTCCCCACCAGTGCTTGAAATCTGACTCAGAATCCAGGGGTTGCCTCTGGTGCACAGTGCCCTCCAAACTCACACTGCTGCCTTGAAATCTGGTGTTTTCCCCCCTCAGAGCTAATGACAAACACACCTAACCCCAAACTGACCTAATGCCTTGGTGACTTCAGAATAATTTTTGCTTGTACACGCTTTAAGAGAAGGAGGTCTGGAGAAGGACTGGAGCATAAGAAGGACTGGAGCACAGGTGCTGTGGGGAGAGGCTGAGGGAGCTGGGGGTGTTTGTGCTGGAGAAGAGGAGGCTGAGAGGTGACCTCAGCCCTGTCTGGAAGTGCCTGAAGGGAAGTTGTGGCCCGGTGGGGGTTGGTCTCTTCTCCCAGGCCCTCAGCAATAGGACAAGGGGGCACGGGGGGCTCAAGCTCTGCCAGGGGAAATTGAAGCTGGAGAGCAGAAAAAACTTCTTTGCAGAGAGTGCTCAGGCATTGGAATGGGCTGCCCAGAGAGGGGGTGGATTCCCCATCCCTGGAGGTTTTTCAGCTGAGCTTGGCCGTGGCACTGAGTGCCATGATCTGGTAAAGGGAGTGGAGTTGGCCCAAGGGTTGGCCTTGATGATCTCGGAGGTCTTTTCCAACCCAATCCATTCTATGATTCTGTGATTCTATGATTATTGGCTTTAACTTTCTTATGTTCATTTCCATCTTTGATGGAAAATTAGAAAATAACTTTCCAACTCTCATCTAAGTTTTGTATCTTCCTGTCCTACCTTTAAGGGTGAACAGATTTATTAAAATTCAGTTACATCTTTCTGTAGAAACTCCCAACATTTTAAAGGGCTGCTGACAGGATGGGTGATGTCATTTATGGGGGGGATAATCCAGACTTAATATTAAAGAAAGCTGAGGAGTTATGGTTAGTTTCTCTAAGACATTGAACATTCTCAACTGCATAAAACCCTCAGTAATCAATAATTTGCCACGTGTAATTTATAATGTCCAACAACAGAGGAGATTGGAAACTGATGAAAATGTCACCAATTATCCAAATAAAGGTGAAATTCTCCACGTGTCATAGTTGAGAGAATTGTTCAAGGGCACATACAAATATTTGTATTAAAATCAGGTGCAGAAGTCAATTCTCCTTCCAGCCCAGTTTTTTAGTATTTTTTTTTCTTTCCTGGCCTTAAAATCAAGCAAAAGCTTGTCTAGCCAACCAGGTTGAACTAATTGCCTTTTGCAATTTAACAGCATCATTTAGAAAAATGCTGTTTTAATAAAATGCCTTTCTAGTAGATCTGCACTGTTGTATTTGACAGAAAAGCAAACAAATCCAGACCCTGAGATGCTGCAATAGGTGGGAACCCCCTTGAATATGAGAGTCTTCTTCCAGTTTAGGCTTAAAGCATGTTAAAAATAATTAGTTTTTTCAGACTTGGATGATTTTTCCAGTAAAAGTTTTGCCACAAGTAACAAAGTTATTTTAACAGCTGTTTGATGTATCAAATGATCTTATTTTCTGAAGGCAAGATGAAAAAGAAAAAAAAAAGAGAAAAATCTCTTCTTTTTGAGCTGATATTCCAAAGATTTCACAGCATAACCCCTGTGAATAAGCAGCATCAGGGTCTGGCCAAAGCAGTTTGTTTTTTGTGGTGTAACAAACTGGTTGGGAGGGGAGGTGTAAACACAAGGAAAATGCCATTATTCTCAAAATGTCTGGAGAAAAATGTCAGCACAGGAGGGGAAAGAGAAGGTGAGAGACAGTCTGAGAGACAAAACAAGCAGCTCTTGTTTTATAACGATTGGGGGAGTTCAATGGGCCTGATGATGTGAGAAAAAGGATTTATCCTTTCTCACAAAAAAAAAGTAACTGAAAATCTGTTCTCATGAACAGAGTTCTGTGCAACTTGAGCTCTTCCACCTGGGAAGTTAAGGAAGAACTAGAATGGGTGAGTGGATATCTACAGTATGAAATAGTCTCAATTAATAGGACATTTTTATAGCACCTTTTGATCCTTACGTGCTGTTTCATACTCCAGTTTGAAGAGGTTTCCCAGAGCCTCCCATGGTTTCCCTTGGAAGGTTCCAATGGAATTACTGCAAACCAAACCTCTCAATCATTCCCAGAATTTGATGTACTGCTCATTGTCCCTCTCTCCCTCCAGACCAAAATTACAGTTGAAAAAGTGGCAGATAAAAACCATCACAAAAAGCAGAACTTTCCTGTCTTCCCTGTTAAGTAAAACTCTTCTTTTGGTGTGTTAGAAAAGGGATGGAATCCTGAAATTAAACTCTGATAGAATCTATATTCTGATAGAATCCTGAAATTAAACTCTGCTCTTTTAACATAAAAGCATTGCACAAAATATATTTCCCATGAGGAAGTCAGTCAGGATAAGTTTATTTTGTGATATTTTGGGGGGGCTGCATCAATATCTGGAGAATAAATCACAGTAAGCTGACTAAATTTGCAGGAAAATATCTTTCCTCAGATCTTTGCACTGCTGCTTGTTGTTGTTCTCATCAGGAGATGGTGAAACCTGATGTGGAGATTGGGAAAGTAGAGTTGTGCAGCTAAGAGATAAGTCAAAGGCTTTTCAACTTGGCTCTTTTCCTGCTCCCCCTGTGTGTGGCTGGATGTGTGTTCCTGCCAGGCAAAGTGAGGTGCAGTGGGATGGAGGAGCTGCAGTGCCCTGGATGGCACAGCCCTGAAGGTTTGGTGGCATCTGGTGGGAGTGGAGGATGGCAGATGCTGCCATGAAGCCTGCGGGGTGCAAAGCACAACAGGGCCTTCTAAATGGTAAATCATCTTCTTGTAGACTTCATGGTTTTACTCAGGATGTTTTGGGAGATATCCTACCTGGTGTACATGAGGGTTTATTCCTACTTTCCTAGATACTGTTGCCGGGACCTGGGGGTTTGGATTGACAGGAGGCTGAACATGAGCCAAGAGTGTGCCCAGGTGGCCAAGAAGGCCAATGGCATCCTGGCCTGGATCCAAAGTAGCGTGGCCAGCAGGCCCAGGGCAGTGAGCCTTCCCCTGGACTCTGCCTTGGGGAGGCCACACCTTGAGTGTTGTGTTGAGTTCTGGGCCCCTCAGTTGAGGCAAGAGATTGAGGGGCTGGAGCGGGGCCAGAGAAGAGCAACGAGGCTGGAGAAGGGAGTGGAGCACAAGTGCTGTGGGGAGAGGCTGAGGGAGCTGGGGGTGTTTGTGCTGGAGAAGAGGAGGCTGAGAGGTGACCTCAGCACTGTCTGGAACTGCCTGAAGGGAAGTTGTGGCCAAGTGGGGGTTGGTCTCTTCTCCCAGGCACTCAGCAATAGGACAAGGGGGCACGGGGGGCTCAAGCTCTGCCAGGGGAAATTGAAGTTGGAGAGCAGAAAAAACTTCTTTGCAGAGAGAGTGCTCAGGCATTGGAATGGGCTGCCCAGAGAGGGGGTGGATTCCCCATCCCTGGAGGTTTTTCAACTGAGCTTGGCCGTGGCACTGAGTGCCATGATCTGGTAATCAAAGTGGAGTTGGCCCAAGGGTTGGACTTGATGATGTCGGAGGTCTCTTCCAACCCAACTGATTCTATGAGTCTATGAAAATGATTGTTAGATGAACCTAATGGTGAATGCAGTATACCAGTAATACCTGAATTCCTGCAAGGAATTGCTGTCTTTCACCTCATTTTTCTTTCTGAGACATGAATTTGTTTTTGTATATCCATGGTACAGCTGCATTCCACCTTTAGTGGATGGCAAATCCTCTGCTGCATTAATTTTCAGAATGAAAATAGATTTTCTTCCAGTTTTGCTGTGTAAGCCAAGTGCTGGTTTTGTATGTTTTCAGTTCCACTAAATGGTAGCAGTAAATACAGCCTATCACTGGAAAGTGAACACACATTCAGTTTGTGCTCTGTGATTGAGAATTATCAGAGGAAACAGTCACTCAGAACTTCGGGGGGGATGGAGAGCTGCCTTTGCTTTGCATCTCTTTGTTGTCCATAAAAACATAGCCGGGAATAACACGCAGATTTCTCCAGACCAACCTCTTGTGCATCACCAAAACTCCTCAATTAAAACCTACAGCTGATTAACCAAGAAGGGAGGAGTAGAAATATTCTTAGAAACATTCCAGTCTGTCAGGACTGCCTTGTCCCAGGTGGAGACTTGTTGGTAAAACCTGCACACAATTACTTTTTAATGATTTTATCCTGGCTCATTAGGAGAGCAGCGACCACTGAGACCTAAGAGTAATCCTGAAGAGGCACAGCAGCATTTCCTGGGCTGCCTTTGGAACCCACACACTGGGAATGAGGCAGGAATGGGATAACACCAACCTTGCAAAATGCATCCATGATATTGTAGATAGTAACAACACCAAAGGTTTCCCTGAGGGAATTTTCTTGCCATTTGGAATTTTGTTGGCATTTGGAATTTTCTTGCCATTTGCTTTCTCTAAATTATTGAAAGAATTTGTTGGACACTTTAGCTCAGTTGGTTAAAACTTGGTTGTACTAATGCCAAGGTCACGGGTTCAATCCCCTGTGTGGGCCATTGACTGAAAAGTTGGACTCGATGACCCTTGTGGGTCCCTTCCAACTCAGAACAGTCTGTGAGTCTGTGACACTGTTTAGAACTTTTAAAATTTGGGGTGAGAAGTGCATTGTAAGCTTGGACTTGCTTTGAAAAGGATGGGAACAAGTGACAGTTTTGCTGAATGTATCCAGAGTTCCATCTTGCTTTCATTTCCCCCCACTCAGAACAGAAATTTCCAATCACCCATAAAAATTTGGTTTCATAGACTTGGCCTGAGCAGAGAGAAGAACTTTGGCTTTTCTGTTGAGAAAAGGCAATTTCACAGACATAGGTGGGGATTTAAATGAATTCAACTGAAGAAAAGTTGTCAGAAATTTCACCTTCTTAGGGAAAGTCCATTTATTTTGGGAACTGTGTTTTGGCCTTCACATCAGCACAAGCTGGTGTAGAAATGCGTGGAAAACTCACAAACTCAGGAAACACTGAGAGCAATTTCACAAACAGGGAGAAATGGAATGAAGGATCGTACCTCATATATTTAAAAATCAGAGACCAAATCCTTGGAAAGAAATTAAAAGTTGAAGGTGATGCATTTTTCTTTTTTTTTCATAATTCTGCATTTTGAATCTACTTTTTAGATTTTGCTTGTCACTGGGAGAAGCAGGAGCATCATTAAAGACTTTACTAAATCTTTGTAAAAGAAAAAATAAAGAATAAAAAAATGCATGCATTAGAAGATATTAATGGGTTTAAACCAACTATTTTGTTACACTGTTTTTATTTAAAAAGAAAACAGTCATAATTTTGTCCTTAAGTGACTCAAACTGTAAATCAAAATGCTCTCAGGAAACCAATGCAATTATACTTGTAACTTTTACTAGACACACAATTAATCTGGTTGTAGAATGTATTAACTACACACTGAAAGATGGGGAAGTTTGAGGCTGCTTTATACACTAGGAAGTAAATAGTATTAATGAATATTCCTCTCTGCTAAAGGTGCTGCAGATTTACATCTATTAATACCTAAACCCCACATTATATATGAGCAAAAATGACAATTTGTTTCTACTGCAATGAGATGACCAGACTAATGGAGGGGGGGGAAAGGAGTTTTCCCTACATTTAAGGAGGTGAACAAATGAATTCACTTTACTCCCTTGTCCTTTCAATCAAGTAGCAATCAAACCTTATGTTTGTTTTATTGGTAGTTTATATATATTTATAAATGGTTATTTTAAAGACCATATTACACTACATTGTATTGGAAAAGACCTCCGAGATCATCAAGTCCAACCCTTGGGCCAACTCCAGTCCCTTTACCACATCATGGCACTCAGTGCCACGGCCAAGCTCAGCTGAAAAACCTCCAGGGATGGGGAATCCACCCCCTCTCTGGGCAGCCCATTCCAATCTCTCAGCACTCTCTCTGCAAAGAAGTTTTCTCTGCTCTCCAACTTCAATTTCCCCTGGCAGAGCTTGAGCCCCCCGTGCCCCCTTGTCCTATTGCTGAGTGCCTGGGAGAAGAGACCAACCCCCAGCTGGCCACAACTTCCCTGATGTGGCCCTTCCAGACAGTGCTGAGGTCACCTCTCAGCCTCCTCTTCGCCAGCTCAAACTCCCCCAGCTCCCTCAGCCTCTCCCCACAGCACTTGTGCTCCACTTCTTTCTCCAGCCTCGTTGTTGTATCAAATGTTATTCTCAGACTGGTATTAGCGATGCATTCAATGAAGAGTTTACTATTTCTCTGTCAAATCTTCATACAGCTCACAATGGCAGAGTGGAACACAAATGGAGAGAACCACAGACCTTTCCTGTAATTTGGTCCCCCATTGTTCATGTTTTTATACACGGCATTAAGATTTGCTCAGCAAGTGTTCCATTTTGATTTGAAAACATTTAAAATTGTATTTTTTTAAATAGTATTTAAAATTTCTCCTCAGCTGGAGAGCTGCACTTTGACAGTAGCAACTCCTCAGAATAATAGTAGGCAATAAATCCCAAACTAAAGGGCAGCTGTAAAGTTGTGTATGTCTTTTCCCTTTGAGTGGCTTCCTCCCTGGCACTGCCCAGCCCAGCTGACCTGGCAGGGCTCCTGAGAGCCACTTTGTCTCACTGCTGATATATTGCTGCTCTCCTGGCCTCAACACCTCTCCAGGGGGGAACATCAGTTGGATAGAAGCGTTTCAGTCCTTTTTTTTGTATCTCAGCTGTTGAAGAAGATATGTCAGAAAGATAACATATTTAGATAAAAAGTATTGGCAACTAAAATATTTTGTGGCCTTTATCTTGCAGTCCTTTTGGACCCAGCTTAAATCACAGAATCATAGAATGGATTGGGTTGGAAAAGACCTCCGAGATCATCAAGTCCAACCCTTGGGCCAACTCCAGTCCCTTTACCAGATCATGGCACTCAGTGCCACGGCCAAGCTCAGCTGAAAAACCTCCAGGGATGGGGAATCCACCCCCTCTCTGGGCAGCCCATTCCAATCCCTCAGCACCCTCTCTGCAAAGAAGTTTTTTCTGCTCTCCAACTTCAATTTCCCCTGGCAGAGCTTGAGCCCCCCGTGCCCCCTTGTCCTATTGCTGAGTGCCTGGGAGAAGAGATCTGAAAATAAACATTATCAATTTCCTTTGGTACATTTAAGAGCTTAGTAATATATTTGACACTAAGATGCAGGTGGTGCATTCAGAGCTAGTGAGGAATTGAGTTAACACAGGTTTGATGCCAAAGGAGAGTTTGTCTTGTCTCCTCTTTACTTTGACCACCAACTTAGAAAAATCTTTATATGATGAAGGAATCTCAAAATTTTATTTCTTTAATATTTTTCAGTGGTGAAAGGCTTCAGGCTTAGACACACCTCACAGAATGGCACGTTCAAGGCCACATAAACTCAAAATTCTGTCAAATCCTGTTTGGAGTCAAATCCTTTCTCCCATGGAAAAACACACAGAAAAACCTTGCCCTCTAGTGGCTGGAAAATTGGGAAGCAGGAATTAATCCCAGCTGGTATCTAGTTTGGACTGACTTGTAGCTTGAATAGTTTAGCTGGTTTGACCAAGCGAAGTTTTCCTTAGTTTCAGATCTTCAAGGAGAAAGGGAACCACTAAGTCACTTAGTATTGGAACTCATTTTTATCTTGGAAAAGAAAAAAAAATTGTGGATACTAAATCATGATTCTGTGATTCTGTGATTCTAAACCTGAAAGTAAATGGAAGTTGGGGGTTAGAACAAACTGAAGTTGGTTGCACCAGTTGCCATTTGAATAACAGGAATATCTTCCTGTAATGTGCAGCAGGTTTACTTTCCAAATTTTTTGTTCTGGAAAGGCAGGACACAAACAATTTCATAGACAGAATAGTCCACTTTGAAATTAGTAAGGAAAATCTGGCTCTGGGGGTGCTAATTGACAAGAAGCTCAAGAGGAGCCAAGAGTGTGGCCAGGTGGCCAAGAAGGCCAATGGGATCCTGGCCTGGATCCAAAGTAGCGTGGCCAGCAGGCCCAGGGCAGTGAGCCTTCCCCTGGACTCTGCCTTGGGGAGGCCACACCTTGAGTGTTGTGTTGAGTTGTGGGCCCCTGAGTTGAGGCAAGAGATTGAGGGGCTGGAGCGGGGCCAGAGAAGAGCAAGGAGGCTGGAGAAGGGAGTGGAGCACAAGTGCTGTGGGGAGAGGCTGAGGGAGCTGGGGGTGTTTGTGCTGGAGAAGAGGAGGCTGAGAGGTGACCTCAGCACTGTCTGGAAGTGCCTGAAGGGAAGTTGTGGCCAGGTGGGGGTTGGTCTCTTCTCCCAGGCACTCAGCAATAGGACAAGGGAGCACGGGGGGCTCAAGCTCTGCCAGGGGAAATTGAAGTTGGAGAGCAGAAAAAACTTCTTTGCAGAGAGAGTGCTCAGGCATTGGAATGGGCTGCCCAGAGAGGGGGTGGATTCCCCATCCCTGGAGGTTTTTCAGCTGAGCTTGGCCGTGGCACTGAGTGCCATGATGTGGTAAAGGGACTGGAGTTGGCCCAAGGGTTGGACTTGATGATCTGGGAGGTCTTTTCCAACCCAATCCATTCTGTGATTCTATTCTATGATTCTATGATTCCATGTGGTGAAAATCTACTGTCTTCCATTTAAAACTAAATTAGTTATTAAATAAAATAAAGCAGCATTAATAGATAGACGTTTAAAGAACAGGAGCCCAGCATTTACAGAAATAATTCATCTTCTTGGTATCCAGTTTGTGAATACCAGGACAGGGATGTTCGTTATACTCCTGGAATCCACTGCCTTTTGGAAGGGTTGGAACAGCAAAAAAAGATTACAGTTATTTTTTTTCAACACATCTTTTACTTTGCTTGAAAAAGCAATGACACATTCTCATTTTGGAATGTAATTTTTTTATCAGCTCATGCAAATTGTACACTGATTTTCACAAGAGAGCTCAGCACCGCAGTCAGTTCCTGCTATGGAAATAAAACACTCAATTAAATGACAGTTGGGTTAGACCAAAATCAGAATCTGTGACACATTTGAACAAATCAAAGGGCAGATACACAAAGTTTTCTGGGTTTGGAATGTCAATGATTTCATTGTCTCAATTAAAAACCTCTTAGAGCTGTTAATTTCCTGACTTTTTGCTTTTCCTTTCCTGTACTGTAGCAGAATTCCTTTAGTGCTGCCCGGGAGTCACTGGGGAATCTCCTGGAACCAATAACGTCTCCGCTCAATAAATTGGATTATTTTCACTGGATTGCATGAAATTCGACAGAATATTCCAATTTACAATTTCACAGTAAATAAATAATTCAGGGTAGAACGTTCAACTGACTTAAATAATTTACATTCTGGAAATGGTGTAATAGGCAATCTGCAATGGAAAAAATAAAATATTGCAGAATATCTTGAATACTTAACCACGGTGTACTTAAGAAATCAAAGCCTGTTATCAAGCTCTGCTCATACATGTTATTCTCTCAGCCATTGATTTTGGTTTTTAAAAGATAGTAAAGTCTAATAAACCAAATGGCAACTTTTTATCTTGAGAAAATTCTGCTTTTTGGAAATTAGGAATTATATTATGTTTTACAGAAAGAAATTGCAACTTTCTAAGTTAGCATTAAGTCCTATTTAAGTCATAAAAAGTCTGTGTGAGAAATACGAGAAATATGGATATATATTTTCATTATGGATATATATTTTCATTTCATATATATACATATATGTATATATATTTTTTCATTACCTCTGAACCCCACAGTTTTTGTGAAATTTCGAAGCTATTTTATAAATTAATATAAGGTCATAAATAAAATAATAATAAAATAATAAAATAATGCCTAAATGTAATTGTCCACATTTTTAAAATGGGTTTAAAATAGATGTGTTAGGGGAGAAAAAAAAAAGTCTATATGCATGGCAGATGATAGACATTCCCAGGAAATGAATGGAATTTTAAGAAGGAATAATTTTGACCAATATCATACCCAGCATTTGTGTCCGTGGAAATGTACGTTGGGTTCCATTGTGAGAAAAGGGAATTAAAATTGGGCATCCTCATTGTAGGAGTTAAACAACCTGTGATCAAGGAAATGAAGCTTAACATGGTCCACTTTATGATAGGAAAATGTGGATTTTTTTCCCCCTAAAGGCTCTTTCAAGGCTCTGTAGTTACAAGTTCAAGTTCAGATTGCCAATAATTCTGTTCCCTTTATTTATCCAGCAATTCCCACTGTGCTTTCCATCTGTAAATTCGGGCAATTTTAGAAAAATTTCACCATTTCCCACAGTCCTTGCAGTTGCAGCTCCGAAGATATTCTGTGATAAACACTGATTTTTCTTCTTAGAATTTTGGGTGTGAAGAGATAAAACCTAATGTGGATGGTGGGAACAGCTCAAAGAGGAGATAAAATAGTCTCCAAATTCCCCACACCCTCTTGGACTTGATCCATAGGAAGGAATACACAACATAAACACGTAAATATTAAGGAATGGAAATTCCCTGTTTAGAACACCTGCACAAAAAAAACCCCAAAACATACAAGGAAAAACAAACAAACAAAAAACCCCACCAAACAAAAAAACCCCACAACAACAACAACAAAAAAAAAAACCAAAAACCCCCACCAAACCCCAAACAAAAAAAAAATAAAAACCAAACCAACAAACAAAAAGAAGCAAACAAAAAAAACCCCAAACCAACCAACCAACCCAACCAAACAAAACAGGAAACAAACAAACAAACAAACAAACCAAACAACACCTCATCATACAAACAAACAAAATAAAACCCCAAACAAAACTTCTGTTTTACATCATCTTCTGTTTTATAACACCTGGTGTTTTATACCAACTTCTGTTTTATGCCACCAGAAAACAAACAAACAAACAAACCAACAAACTCAACAAAAATAAAACCAGGAAAAATCTGCACCTTATTCATTACATACTAAAGAAACAATGGGAATTATTCCAAAGAGAAGCCCCCCTAATTCCAGGTGTAGGAAGCAGTTTTCCCACCTGCAGTGCAGGACACCACCCTTGCCCTGCCTCCCTCCCCACTCCACAAACCTGTGGCATCAAAATTCTTAAACTTTAGCTGGAAAAATCGCATTTTGGAAGTCCAGAATTTGTGCTCATTTCCTCTGGCTCCTTCAGGCATCTCCTGGTGTGTCACTTGGTGTGAGTTCCATTCCAAAAACTGTCACTATTCCCATCTGCATTGGAGGAAACATCAGTGTGTAAATCAAGACTAAACTCCACTACAGGCTCCAGTCTCTAAAAGTTTTATGCTCAAATACCAAAGTCATAACTCAGTGGATGGATTTTATGCTCCAGAATAAAAACTGGCTACAGGAACCTGGAATTACCGACAAATCATCCCTCTGATCTCACAGGGGAAGCAAACGAGGTGTGTCCAAGGGGCTCTCTGGGGTCACCCTTGAAGGGCTGTTTGTGCCCAGGAGTTGGGATTATGGGATGTTTGCTGGAACACCAAGAGCTCAGCAAACACTCCAGCCAAGTGGTGCCATGTGGTTGGAAAGTGGGGTTTGTGTTCTGTGGCTCTGACTTGATGGAGAACATCAGAAGACACTGGAAAATGCTGAAAAAATAGAATATTGGAGTAAGTCTTGGCAACACAAAGGTGAAGACAGAACACAGTTCTGTTATACATAATTTTTTTAAAATATAATATTTATATATAAAATTTTAAAATATAAATTTTAAAATATAAAATTTTTCTATGCACTGGCACATTATAACAAATCAAAAGGAAAATATACAAAGTTTTGTGGGTTTGGAGTGCCACTGATTTCATTGTCTCAGTTAAAAACCTCCTAGACCTGTTTCCTTCCTGACTTTTCCTCCCTCCAGTTTTTTCCTCTCTTATAATAGAGTTCCTTTAGAGATCCTTTCAAGCAAATGCATCTTCCAGAGTTCATACTTTTTATGAAGGATGCATTTCCAGGAATGCTTGGGAAGATCCAATTTAATTGCAGAAATTATTAAT
This sequence comes from Sakesphorus luctuosus, assembly GCA_013396695.1. Taxonomy (NCBI): domain Eukaryota; kingdom Metazoa; phylum Chordata; class Aves; order Passeriformes; family Thamnophilidae; genus Sakesphorus; species Sakesphorus luctuosus. The sequence continues at coordinate 822,657 of VWZD01001588.1, read as the reverse complement.
TATTCCCCCAGTGGATGCTTCGTTGCTTTCCTGTAATATCAGAGCTTTTATATTAACAAGTTAAGGTCAGAAAAGTGCTCAAAGATCTCAACTAATAAAGAATATCTTTGGAAAGAGACAGTTTCAATGCAAAAGTAAATCAAAGTTAACTAAACATGGATTAGCCATGACAAAAAAACCTCCAGAAAAGTGTCAGATGATGGGAGGAAATTACTTACATTTAACACACTTTAAAAAGAAAATTTTATTAATTATATAGATTTCCATCAAAACCTCTAGTTATGCAAGCCCTTTATTCTTAATTCTAGGTATTTTTAACATAATAAATTTAAATTTGAACTATCTCTGAAACACCAGCAACTCCCTAAAAATTAAAGTTGTCCAATCTTTTGCTTTTCCTGGTTGTTTAATGGGGTGAATTTTACTTTGGATGCCCAAATAACTTTCTTTACTCCTTTTTTTTTTTTTTTTTTTTTTTTTTTTTTTTCTTCCATTCTNTTTTTTTTTTTTTTTTGTCACTCCAGGAATTACTTCCTGTTTCAAATGCAGCTTTCACTGCATGGCAAAAAAGCCCTTTAAGTGGCTTGGAAAAAGGCTTTTTCTAAGGCAGGTTTTGCTGGGTAGAAAAGGAAATATTTGGGCAAAGTTGTGCATTGGGACACACCCTGTGACAAATGATGGGCGTTAGGGGAAACGCATTAGAAGGATAAATTTATGCAAAGAAATTCTCACTCCAAGATGTTCAATAGATATTTTTAAAAAAGGTTTCTCTTCAATAGGGACTATTTTAATAAGTGATTTTTTTCATGTATTATTTTACTCCAGTCTGGATTTAGTTTAGATGTTTGTGTTGATAATATTCTTAAGCCAGGATTTCTTATTTAGTTCTTCCTTACCTGGTCACTCTCAAATACTCCTTTTTGATTCTTACAAATAGATCCAAACCCAGAAATTGTCATAGCATGGAAATATTATAATATCTGGTTTAAGTAACTTTTCTTTCAGGAGACACGTGTGTCCATCCTGCCTTGTAATTTTTGAAAATAAATACGAATTTGTCAGAATTCAGACCTGTCATTTAATCCTCTTTCAGTAAATCCAACTGTCCAAATATTGGATCTGTTTTATGTATTTTATGGGCAAAAAAAATTTTAAATAAAAATATTGTAAAAATTTAAATAAAATTTAAATAACATTTAAATAAAAATATTGTA
>VWZD01001588.1:770838-816022 GCA_013396695.1 Sakesphorus luctuosus | reverse complement strand
AACTCAACACAACACTCAAGGTGTGGCCTCCCCAAGGCAGAGGCCAGGGGAAGGCTCACTGCCCTGGGCCTGCTGGCCACGCTACTTTGGATCCAGGCCAGGATGCCATTGGCCTTCTTGGCCACCTGGGCACACTCTTGGCTCCTCTTGAGCTTCCTGTCCCTCAGTCCCCCCAGGTCCCTTTCTGCCTGGCTGCTCTCCAGCCACTCTGTGCCCAGCCTGGAGCGCTGCAGGGCTTGGGGTGGCCAAAGGGCAGGACCTGCACTTGGCCTTGTTGAACTCCATCCCGTTGCAATCAGCCCATCTCTCCAGTCTCTCCAGATCCCTCTGCAGAGCCCTCCTGCCTTCCAGCAGGTCGACACTCCCTCCCAACTTGGTGTCATCAGCAAATTTGCTGATGATGGACTCAATCCCCTCATCTAAATCATCAATAAAGATGTCAGAATTAATGTCAGAATTATGTGTGTGGAAGTGTGGGGTTTTAAACACAGAAGATTTTCAAAATCTGCAAATGTTAAAAAAAATTCATGTGAATTGCTGCACATGCCACAAGCATATTTGAAAAGACTATGGTAGGAAGAAGCATCAGTTGTGGTGCAATGTCAGCTTGTCATTAAATACACGCAAAAGTAAAGATGTGAGTAAACTAAAAGGCCTATTCATAAAAAAGAATAAAAAAGACAAAAAGAAAAATAAAAGAACGAAGAAAAAAGAAAATAAAGAAAAATTGTACAATTCTACAGAAACAAGAATATCATGTGCAACAAAATAGAATTAATTTTGAATTTTATAAGAAAGATATAATTTATAACCCTGAAGTAGAGAGAGATTATTAGAAGGTTCATTTCTGGTTCCACTGTCAAATCACCCGTGTATTCTATTCACTAGCAAAGCCATTGCCTCAGACTTTGAGAGATCAATAATACATTGTGTTTTTCATAGTCTACATGCAGTTAATGTCAGTGTGTGTGAGTGTTACCCCTCTAAACAATCCTAGTTCAGGTGTCTTGGTCCAAACACTACAATCATTTTAAACTCTGTGAATCATGGAAAAGGTGTTCATTGTAAATCTGTTCTTGGTCAGAGTCTTAATTAAAATGTTTGCTTTGATCATATTAAGGCACGTGCAGTACTGAATGATGGTTCAAAGGATAAACATGGTAATGAAAAAGCAATGGCTCTTTTTTTCTTTTTTTAAGAAACTGACAGTTTTATCATAATTTAAACCATCACCATACATTAAAGATAAATCACATAGAAGTAACTACATAAAGAAGAAAGGACAACCTATTATGTGTAATTATATTTCTATGCTATATTTCCTTTCTTGTTTTGTTTGTTTGTTTATTATTAACAGAAAGATTCTCTCTTTATTTAAGAAAATAACAACAAATCCAGAATAGTCATTTTTCTGTTCACAGGGCAGATCACACTCTGGTTTGTTTTAAGGATGGCAACATATGTAATTCCTGACTTCTACGAAAACACACTCTAGAAATCTGAGGATGAAGGTACCCAAACTATGGCTCCTCTTCTTTATCTGACCTGGTGCAATTATCCCTTACAAAATTTATTACTTTGTTGTTTACAATACTAAGAGGCTTTAAATATCAGGGGGGGAAATTGGATATACAAATAGGACTCTGCTGTTTTCAATTGAATATTTTTCCCATCCTTTATTACATTCAGCATCTTTGCATACATCTGAAAAATTAAAGCATGGTGGTTAAGATTTTATTTGGAATTCACAATAATACAGAGGTTATTAAAATTTAAGCCACGTGTAGATGAATGAGCACTGTTTTTTTTCAAAGTTGTTCCCCTGGAAATTCTGCAGCCAGGTAAAAGCTGGTGAGGGGACACTTTGGAGGGAATGCCACCCATCCTTTTGAGGTGTTTAGTTCTCTCACAGTTTCCTTGTGGAGTGCAAGGCGAGCAGGAGGCAAAGCTGTGCTCTGCATGTCAGTGGGAACAGGCACAGATTTTGTCTGTACTCCTGTCACATCTCCCACTGCCTCCTGTTTGTATTCAGCTCTAGTCTGACATGACATGTAAAAGCAACAGAAGTGGGAAGTCAGACCTTCTGAGCTCCTTGAGGAAGGCATTTGGCTTTGCTAATGGCAAGGAAGGGTGTATAAGGTGCAGTGCCCATTTGATGTGTCACCTTAACCTGGGGGACCTTTATATATGATGTCCTGCACTCATGATTCATGGCAGTCTGGTTAGGAAGCATTTCATTGCTCAACCAAGAGTTGGAGAGGAATTCGAGTCTGAATTCTCACCCATTACCCCCAAAATCAGCAATTAGCACCTTTTGACCACGTTAATTCTAAAACAGAACAGTATTGAGATTCATGGAATCAGGATCATTTGGGATGAAGGGATGTTTAAAGGTCACCTGGTCCAACACCCAAATCCTAAAAATTTAACTTTCTCCTCTTACCTCTCCTTGAACTTAAGGCAAAATACCAAACATTGTTTCATTATTTTGAATTTTTTCTATTGCCCTTCTTTTGGCATAAAGGCTTTCCTTATGAGATGTTGTTAATACAGCTAAAAAATGGGAAATATTGCACTGTTGTAGGCTCATTGTAATCTGAGAAGATCCTTCTAAATATCCACAAATACGTATTTCTGTGCTGGCTTTGCTCATCGAGCAACTCTTTTGAAAATAATCCTTAAATTAATAATTTTTCAAATAGTCTTTATTCTTGCATTACAAAGTAAGTGTTTCCCCACAAAGCTTTTCTGAACGTCTATTTAGGCATCTCAGCAGGAACTTCGGTATTCTCTGGTGCAGAATCCTGTAGCTGCATTACCCATCGACTTCAATGGGATTTTAGAACACTGAGAAGCCATGGGAATCAGCTTTTTTTCCCTTCTCCTACGTGTGGATTTGGACACCTGGTTTGAGAAATTCCTATTCAGAAATACAGATATGAATATCTTCCTATGGGTTTGGGTTTTTCCCTGCCTTTTCAAAGATCCAGAAAATGAAATGCTTGATGGATAAAAATAAATGAATAAATAATAAAAACCCCGAACTGTAGAGGGCCGTGCCTATGGTGTGCTGTGAGCGCAGCCCCTCCACAGGTGTGGCACCTGGCAGGGGAGGTGGCAGCGGGCGGCAGATGTGCCCAGCTCACACCCCCACACCCCCGGCGCGGCTTCTCCAGCCCTGCGCACGCTCCCGGCACCTGGCGCAGAAATTAATTAAAAAAAAAAAAAAAAAAAGAGAGAGAGAGAGAGAGAGAGAAGAAAGAATCAGTGTTCCGGGGATGCTTGGGCGGCTCACTCTCGCTTGTCCCTTGTAACGCCTTGGCGCATCTTTAAGCAGCGGTGCCAGCGGTAGCCCATGATGGCCGGGAGGGGGGGATCCCCTGGCTCGGACCCCTTTAATCCGCCGCCCTTCCCGAGCTGAGCGCCGACCGGGATGCGTTTTATGCCTTGCCTTGTCAACTAACCCCCTCTAGCGCCGAGCCGGCCGCACTCGCCCCCGGGCTGCCGGCAGCGGGCGAGGCGAGGGGGCGCTTCTCACGCACCGCCCCGCGCCCCGCGCTCCNAGGGGGCCAAGCTGCGCTCCCGCGGGCGGCGGGGGAGCGGCGGCACCAAAAAACTGCAGCCGGCTGCGCGGCACGCAAAGCGGGAGGGAGCGGCGAGCATCACACCGGAGCCGCCCGGTTCCTCAGTGCTCCGCGGCAGAGCGGGGACAGACACAGACGCTGAGAGGGGCGAGCGGCGGAGAGCGGGCACGGCGGCGGAGGTTTCGGCGATGCCGCCCTGCAAGTTTCCTTGATGCGCTCGGGAGCGTGAGGAGTCGCCCGGCCCTTCTCGCCCTCCTGCCCCGGGAGCTCAGCGGCGGGGGCGAAGCGCTCCAGTCCCGGGAGACTGAAGCCCCTCGGCGCTGCCTCCGGCCGGGGATGCGGGGTACCGTGCGGCGCGCCCGGGGGAGGAGGCTGCTCCCGCCGAGCAGGCTGCTGAAGCTGCGAGGGGCGCTCCTGCGGGGCTGAAGGTGCCACCGGCTGTCACAACCGGCGGAGGGAGCGGGGCGCGACCCCCGCCTTCCCCGGCCGCCGCCACCGCCTCGAAGTTGCCGGAGCTCTCCCGGTGCCCAGGGTGGCCGCGGGGGTTCCAGCGGCCCCGCACGCCCCTGCCCTCCGGGAGACCGCCGGGATCCCGCCGGTGGATGCGCCCGTCCCGGCCCGGGCAGCCCCCGGTGGCAGTGCGGGCAGTGCGGGCAGCGCAGCCTGGCCCCGCCGGCCTGAAGGAGGACGCGGGGCGCCCGGCGGGCACCAGCCATGGGGGGTTGTGAGGTGAGGGCATTGCTCTGGAGACTCGGCCTCTTCCTCCCCCTGCTGACAGCGCGCCCCGCCGCCGCCGGGCACGTCGCCAGCAACCACGGTAAGTGCGGGGCTACCGGGGGCGCGGGGCGGCTGCGGCATCCCCGCAACTTCGCGGTGGGCGAGGGGTGGGTGCGGCGGGGATGGAGAGAGAGGGGTCCGCGCTGTGCCCGCAGCCTGGCCGCAGGTGGGGGGCACAGGGATGCGGGACCGGGCGCCGCACGGAGGGCATCCCTTCCTGCAGCCTGCGCCCCGCAGAAGTTGCGTGTTTGGGGGCAGAGGGACAGGGCGAGGTGCCGACTCCTTCGGGCGGGGCCAGCGGGATGGTCAGCCTGGGCCGCCCCAGCCGCGGGGTTTGGGATGAGCAGCAGGTCACCCAAAGTTACCTCCCGGTGTGGTGGAGCCGTGGCAGCTTCTTGCTTGAAACGTGGTCTTAAGGTTTGCTTCGCTTCGCCCAGCGCAGAGCACCTTCAGGATGGGTTTGGGAGAGCTCACGGCGCGTTAAGGGAAATCGCTGCTCGTCAGCGAACTGCCCGAAGGTGCCTGACTGTCCTTAACATCTCATTTTTATGTGCCACGGTCTGGTTGTCCCCGGAAAAATCTCTTTTAAAATCTTTGTAATAGATGCAGGCTCCTCAGGTCTTGCTAAAGACGGTATTGCCGTTCCTCGGGGGTGGGTTTATGAAAAATGCTTCTGGATTAAGAGAGGAATCATCCTGTGTATAATAATGAAAATGCATAAGACACCCAGAGGGTACAAAATCTTGTTCGGAAAAACTAAAAAAAAAAAAAAACCTGGAAAAAAGCCTAGACCTGATTGTGAAACATGTTACATGTAATCAAACATTTGGATAAAGCAGAGTATTTCTCTAACTGCTTGTTTTCTGTACGTCTCTCAAGTTCTAGAGGATGCATCTATTCCTAAATTGTGATAGTCTTATGTACTTTTAGTGTTATTTTTGTACAGTTTTGCTTTCTGAAGGTTTTAGTGTGATGTGACTGAAATGTGGCGATTGAAGAGTAGCTCTGAATTGTTTTACCTGCTGTATTGGAAGGGGTACTGAAAATGGTTGTGGTGGAAATCATGAGAGAAGACAAACTGGTTTTAATCATGGAGTACTATCAGATATATAGCTCGTGTATTTTCACCTCTTTGTTCTACAGTCTCTTTTCAGTGTTGACTGTATCCACCTGAGTAACAGTAAAAACAGAGCCTAAAATACCTAGAAAACATGATTAGTACGGCCACAAATACCCTGTGCCATCAGGGTGAATTAAGGCAGGGACATTCCAAGTTAGTATTATTCTTTTATCTTTCCTATGCTAAATATGATTAATAACTCCAGTTTATAATTGTTTAGCATATAATTATAGCAATCCTATATTAGATTCTTCCTTTTCTCATGTCTTAGAAGGCACCAGGCTCTCCCAGTGGCACAGCACAGTTTTCCTTTCATGTCACACACATTAGTGCATGCTGATAATCTGCTCCATTTCCACCAGGCCTAACAAGACACACGAATGCAGTTTGAGAAACAGTCCATTCATGGCGTTATAGAACAGCTAAGACAGAATATGTGCAGCGAAGGCAAAGAATTTTTATCAAGTAATGCAAAGGTTTTAAACTAGTATTTCATATTCTAGGATTAAATTAGTAGGGTTTGAATAGTGTTTTCAAAGGCAAGTGAAAAGTGGGGGAAATAGTTGTCCAAACAGTTTAGCCCCAAGAAAAGTCTGCCAAGGAGGAAGTGGGGCTTGATGTTGGCATAACTTCTCCCAACAAGTTCAGGTGAAGAGTTCTGCCTGGAGTATTGATGAGTTACCTGACTTCTGAATAACTCTTTCTTGCTTCAAAACTTCACATAAAAGGAGCAACCTCTTATCTTTGCTACAATCGTTGGACCACAGAAGTCAAATAATAATTAAAAAAAAAAACCCCAACCAGGTGAACTGAAAACTGATTGAATTAATACAGGTGCTTTATTATGCACAACCCCACCTGACTAATAAAATAATTAATAAAATAATTAATAAAGGCAAGGAGAGTCTGCCTTTAATGATAACTCTCTTAAAGCCAGGTACTGAATGAAAAAACTACAATAAAAAAGTTTCTTATTGTGTAAGCACTGCAGTGTGCAAGTTTAAAATGCCAATTACTAACATTGGGTATCCCAACAGGATTTCTTTTTTAAATGTTGTGAGGAAACATAATCTCTTAAATCTTCCTAACGTGTATTTTCATCATGCACATCTTGGAAACACGTTTGCAAGAACTTCTCTTGGATTTTTTTTCACTAGTAATTATAATAATGATATATCAACTTGGCTTTATTGTCTGGTGTATCTGGTCTCCTATTTTGTATTTAAACCATAGCAGCATTGATTCTAAACTGCCAAGGAATGTTTGCGTTGGGTTCCTTCATTGTGGGAAAAGGATGGAAGGGGAATAGCTTTATTAATATGACTGGTAAACAGACAGCCCTTCCACTTCATCCTTAATGGTTTATTTCCTGTTATTAAAGAGGGATTTCCAGAAAATTAATATAATCCTATTTTATAAATTGTTATTATAACTATGTTGGGACTAATCTTTTTGTTCTCATCAAACAGAAGGAAATATATGTAATTTTTTTATTGTTCCAAGGCTCTTAGGCTGTCTTATTTCAGCCAGTAAATCAATGTGTGGTGTCTTACAGTATCTGTAGCAATGCAGACACAAACAATACTATTGACAGAGAAGTGAACTTACTCATTCATTTTAATGGAGTGGTCAGTTCAAAAACAATGACCATGCCAGGGGCTCATTTTTACTGCTAAGAAAACCCCTGTAAGTGGGCAAGGCCACGGAGTTGCCCAGTGTGGTAGTTTTGGCACTACTAACTGTGCACACTTACATGGTTCTACATCCATAGAAACCAGAAAGAATCCTTGCACCTTGGCTTCTTTCAGGTTGCACCTGCCATTCTGTATCACTACAAAATTAATTTCTGTTGTAAACTATATCAGGAAAGAGATTGAGGGGCTGGAGCGGGGCCAGAGAAGAGCAACGAGGCTGGAGAAGGGAGTGGAGCACAAGTGCTGTGGGGAGAGGCTGAGGGAGCTGGGGGTGTTTGTGCTGGAGAAGAGGAGGCTGAGAGGTGACCTCAGCACTGTCTGGAAGTGCCTGAAGGGAAGTTGTGGCCGGGTGGGGGTTGGTCTCTTCTCCCAGGCACTCAGCAACAGGACAAGGGGGCACGGGGGGCTCAAGCTCTGCCAGGGGAAATTGAAGTTGGAGATGAGAAAGAAATTCTTTGCAGAGATGGTGCTCAGGCATTGGAATGGGCTGCCCAGAGAGGGGGTGGATTCCCCATCCCTGGAGGTTTTTCAGCTGAGCTTGGCCGTGGCACTGAGTGCCATGATGTGGTAAAGGGAGTGGAGTTGGCCCAAGGGTTGGACTTGATGATCTCGGAGGTCTTTTCCAACCCAATCCATTCTATGATTCTGTGATTCTCTAGGACTTGTAGAGTTTATAACACGTCACATCTCTCAGTGAACTCCAAAAGGAACTGTTGCTTCTTCAGTTACCAGGGATCATTTTATCTTGTCAGGTTCTGCAAGGTTGGTCTTTTTATATATACCTCTAAAAGGCATCTGCATTCATTTTCTTCCTCTTACAAAAGAGTTGAGGGAAGAAATAATGTCATCAAGTGTCAGTTCTGAAATTCATACAGCCTTTATTTTCACAATAATTACACTCGATGTAAATTGGGTAGCTCCAAGTAGGTAATAAAGCTTTTTGATTCTGGTATTAAAATATCACATGGATTACTAATGACCTTGAGTTATTCATCAGTTCAAAGAAGTTGGTTTATTTTTATTCACATATTTATTTTTATGGAAGTGCAATCCACCACAGGTAAGTGCTCTTTCTGAACAGAGCACTCAGATTTCTTCTGTAGCAACAAGGAGACCCGGGACTAAGAGTTTGTAGGGACTGAACTTCTCTCTGAATGAAACTTTGTTTTTCTGCTGGAGGATATTCCTCACTTTGAGGACTTAGAGCACTGTGCCTGTATTGTACTCACTCTGGTGGATTCTCCTGTTCATTTGTCCACCTAAGCATTCACATCATTGCAGAAAAATGAGTATATTAAATAAACCAAGCCACAGCAGTAAATGGGTGTCATTCCCTTTTTGGTGTGTAAACAAAATCATGAGGAAAAGAATAATATTTTAGTTTCAAGCTATGAAGAAATTCTTGAAAAATATTTTTCCCCCTGTGTCCTATATCCACATACACTCAAGTGCTAATGAAGACTTTGGAACCTCTGCAGTTCCAACTCGATTTGTGTGCCATGAGATATTCCTGATGTTGTGTTTGGCAGGGCTCTTTGGATGTCTTGTTAATTTGTTTTGGACAAGTGAAAATGATTGGTATGGAAATATTAAATGTTAAAACATGCATAGCTTAAGCAGATATGGTTTAAAACCACATCAGTGCAGGAGTTTTCATGTAATTTACAGGTGTGAAAACACCACAGAGGAACTGAAGTGTTTCCTAAAGTCTCCAGCTTGGCCTTGTTGAGAAAGTCAAAATTTAAGCTAAATGTTTTAAGCTTTGATACGGAATGACCGTTCTTATTCTTCTACAAATGTAAATCTTTGGTCAGATAACACTTCTTTTTCAAGTCAAATAGTTCACAAAGGGAAAAGAGGGAAGGGAAAAGCATGGAGGAACTTCAGTTTTTCTAGTGAAAATCTCCTCTTTGTTTCCAGATATATATTTTTTGATCTGAACTTTACTTAAGGGTTTGTTTGGAATATCTGATGTTGGATTTTTCACTTGAGAATCTCAGAAAAGTCTAAAAGTTCAGTAAATTGTTTGTCAGTGAGATATGGAGTAAGTCAATATCCATTTTGTTGGCTATTATTTTTTTTTAAATTAAAAGTCTAAAAGGTTTAAAATCTCCTTTAACTGATTAGGGATATTTAGACAACTATACATATGGGCAATAGAAGAAACATTTTATTATTATATCCAAAGACAGCATGGCTATATTAGGATCTATTTTTACTCCAGCTGTGTGTGTTGGATGGAATATTTCCATTAGGATCCCTGGATTTCTCTACCTTGGCATTGACACAAAGGAGAGGTTGGCCTTTTGCTTGAGAAGTCTGTTACCATGCTGAGCTCTGTGACAGAGAGAATGGTAAATAGTGTGGGAATAGACAAGCAGAGAAATAAATTATTTGTCCAGAATCTCCCCTGACCTCTGGGTACCACATTACCATGCAGGGGAGGCCACCAAACAACTCTGTTGTGATCAGCGCATCTTCTGAAGCTGGTTTGGAACTTGCAGCTGATATGCCAATCTTTATGATCAGGTGTTGGAATTGAGAATTTCTACTGGCAAGAATTATCTTCCAGGATAAAACCATGAAACTGTTTGCAGGATTTCTTTCTGGATCATGCAACAGTGGGGAAAAATTAACAGTTGAATTATCTTATGCTTTTTCATTGTTTCCCTTTAGACTTCTAGTCCGACACTTACCCAGCTATCCTTATGTTAGTCCCAAGGAGGTTTCCATTATCCATCTTGTAACACCTTCTGTGGAGGGAGACTATTGATCATTCCCACATCTAAGAACAAGCCTGTTCAACATAAACATTAAAGAGAAGTCACTTCAACTAATCCAGCAGTCACTTCATAGAATCACAGAATGGATTGGGTTGGAAAAGACCTCTGAGATCATCAAGTTCAACCCTTGGGCCAACTCCAGTCCCTTTACCAGATCATGGCACTCAGTGCCACGGCCAAGCTCAGCTGAAAAACCTCCAGGGATGGGGAATCCACCCCCTCTCTGGGCAGCCCATTCCAATGCCTGAGCACTCTCTCTGCGAAGAAGTTTTTTCTGCTCTCCAACTTCAATTTCCCCTGGCAGAGCTTGAGCCCCCCGTGCCCCCTTGTCCTATTGCTGACTTCAGTGTGTTACAGAGCAAAGCTCAGAGACCAATCCTGGCTTTAAATCAACTGCATGTTTTCTGTGGATATCTGAACCTGGCAAATCAATTGGATTAAAAAAAAAGAAACCAAATCAAACAGCAAAACCAAACCATCCCAACAAAACCTCAAACAAACCCCCCTAAAGATTTCCCTACTCTGTAGGAAAGTTTTGCTGATTCAGTTGTCTCACCCACACAACAAAATACTTCATGTTATCATTTTTATCACTTACTGCCTTTGATATCTCTGTTTGGACTAAATTCTGTCATCCTGCAAAAAAAATATATGCTGAGCAGATTGCTGATGGTGTTAATTAATAATTAGAGATGTATTAATTGTAATAAATGAAGGTATTTTTAGGATGCTGTAGATAATTTTATAGATAATAAAAAACCCACTGCCCAAACAATTCATGGGTGGTTCCCCCCCCTCCAGTTTATGATACTGTACAAATAGTTTTCTGCTCTTTAAACTATTATTTCCCAATATATCAAAGAATGCCTCAACTTTTTAGACAGCAGCTACTATTGTTTTCTTTTATGGATCTATTCCTATTCTAAGCATATAAAGCATCAATAATTATTCTTTGTTTTTAAAGAAAGTAAGGCTATTTTGATCTTTAAAGTGAGACTAGATGAAAGAAAATGTGTTAATATTATTGACTGACATCTCTTTTGACAGCCCACTAGGGTTATTTTTTTAATTCAAATACATTTATTTTATGAGATTATATCTAGATTGAAAAGAAAAATTCCTTTCTGTAAATAATCTGAAGATTTAAAATCTATTTTGCTTCTAAATAGAAATAGAAATTCTTGATTTGCTGTTAGCTAGACTTCTAAGAAGCTGATAATTTTTTTTTATTTTCCTCTGGAGAGGTGGTTTTGTTTGTTCTAAGTTGCCTGAGTTGCAGACACTCAGGACAGAGGACAGAGTTACAAGGTGTATTTACTGGAAGCTCTCCCATCTCAATCCATTTAATGGCTTCTGCACCCAGAACAAAAGGGGAAAAGTCACACACAGCAAACGGTATCATTGATGCAAGTGATGGGTGATTTGTTTTGGCTGGGGACCCTTGGTTAGAGTGCACTTGCTGCTGTAATTTGTATTCTCTGACTGCTGGTTGCTTAAAATAAAGGAATAAAAGAACAAATTAGGAAGCATTCCATAAAATCATGCACTAGCATTTTTATCTTGGTAGAAGTGGTTTTCTTTCTGAATTTCCCCAGACTAATTTTCTCATTGGGGTGGCTTAAAATCAAATTCTACAGAAAAAATAATATGCAAGAATTTAGAATTGTTCAACTCTATTTTGGACATATTAAAAAATATTTCAAATCAAATAAGACCTGGCCATTTTTTTCTGTAGTGCATCGAGTATTTGTGGCTGGAAAGTGACAGCAGGAAAAACATTTGGATGAGGGATTCATATTTCAAAATGTGGTTTGAATCCAGCAATTTCTGCTTAACAAAGTGAGGCCATATAAAAATTCATAGACCTTCATACTCTGTTTTGTGTGGCTGCTGAAGAACTTCGAAAAGGAAGATTAGGGAAATGTAAAACCTTTGTCTCTGTTGGATTGTTTTTGTTTGTGTTGCAGAATTTGCTAAACAAGGGAGTGGAGCACAAGTGCTGTGGGGAGAGGCTGAGGGAGCTGGGGGTGTTTGTGCTGGAGAAGAGGAGGCTGAGAGGTGACCTCAGCACTGTCTGGAAGTGCCACATCAGGGAAGTTGTGGCCAGGTGGGGGTTGGTCTCTTCTCCCAGGCACTCAGCAATAGGACAAGGGGGCACGGGGGGCTCAAGCTCTGCCAGGGGAAATTGAAGTTGGAGAGCAGAAAAAACTTCTTTGCAGAGAGAGTGCTCAGGCATTGGAATGGGCTGCCCAGAGAGGGGGTGGATTCCCCATCCCTGGAGGTTTTTCAGCTGAGCTTGGCCGTGGCACTGAGTGCCATGATCTGGTAAAGGGAGTGGAGTTGGCCCAAGGGTTGGACTTGATGATCTCGGAGGGCTTTTCCAACCCAATCCATTCTGTGATTCTGTGATTTACCTGCCAGAATAATACAGTAGCAAAAACCCACTTAGATTGAATCATTTAGTTTAGTGGACTTTATTTCTTCAAGGAACATTTAATTTAGGTAAATATGAGTACTGTTAGTGCTCAGGAATGAAGAAACATGATGAGAGCTGTGGCACACAGGAGCTTCTCAGCCAAACTCATTCAGATGTGATGGAAACCCAAACTCTGGTGCTGCTGAGACAACAGTAAGAATGGTTACAGTGGGATTTTGATATGTGATAAAAATAGTCATGAAAGATTTCCAGATCTAGAATCTCAGAAAGAATTAGCTTAATTTTCTTCTCCAAGAACTAAACATCTCATGCCAAGAGTAACAATGTGCCTTATTTAAATGGTGTGTATGTGTTGTATTCAAAGGAAGAGGAATGATTGTGTACGGTGCACAATGAAAAAATGTTCTGCTAGAGAAAGGTCTCATATAAAGGGTGAATCTGAAGAAACTGGGGATTGCAAAAGTCAGCCAGAAAACCAGGTGGTTTTCCATGCCATTAATGGCTCCTCTTGATGCAGATGAATATAATGATGTTGTCTTACACTCCATTTTTCTATAGACTGCCTAAAGGGCATCTCATCTAGTGTAGAGAAATGATGGTAGTGGTTGGAAGGAATCCAGCATTTCTTGTGGCCATTGTTTAATTCTTGGCTCTGTGCAAACATTAGACTGGAAGCAGAGTTATTTTTTCAGTGTTGAGTCTCTTCAAAACTACTATTTTTCTCAATACTTTTTTTGAGTAAGCCTTTTGTGTTTTTACAGCCACTGCTCTGAGGAGAAGAGTTAAAGGCCAGTGCTTTTAGTTCAGGTGACCTGTTTGTGACACCAGTGCATTTTCCAAGGAATTAGTTTTTTGTGCTCACAGGTAGGTGGCAGAGGCAGACATGGCACCTTGGTGTTCAGTGTAGCCTTCAGTGAAACTCGTGCTTATTTTTAGTTCCTGTACATAACCATGTTGTTCTCTGCCAGGAACATTACCTTCCTGCTTTAAAAATAAATCTGTATCAAAACTCAGTTTGTAAAAATGTTGACTGCAGATGAAGTGGAATGGCAGCACACAAATTAAAGGGTGGAGACTTTGATGCCTTTTTATGTACCTGGTCTCTTGGGAGCCCTTCTGAACTCCAAGTCTCATCCTCACAGCAGAAACCTTGGCCAGCTGGTCCCAGGAGCTGTTTGATTCCCACTGTCATGGGAACCAGCTCTGTGCCTGGGAGCCAAGGGGACTGCTTCAGTTCTGGTAGTTCTGCCTTTTACATGTGACACTTGCTAATCCCAAAGGTGTAAAAATGTAGGTAACAGGAACTTTCCTACTGCAAAATTTCATAAAAGGCTCATTTTTTTTCTTCCCATCTTCTGGTATCATTCATAAGGTGCTTTATTTAGATTCAGAGTGTAATCCTCAACTGAATTATCTGAATTCCTTCCCACTGGGGAGATGCCACCTTCCATGGCATAAGCAGTGGATGGGAAAGAAGGCATGAACCTTGCCAGTAGATTATGTTAAATAGCAAAGGAATTTTGAAACTTGCATGTGAAATAGGCTCATTTTCAGGTGCCACACCAGGTTTGTCATCTGAGCTTGAGTAATGCCAGGGGAAATTGAAGTTGGAGAGCAGAAAAAACTTCTTTGCAGAGAGAGTGCTCAGGCATTGGAATGGGCTGCCCAGAGAGGGGGTGGATTCCCCATCCCTGGAGGTTTTTCAGCTGAGCTTGGCCGTGGCACTGAGTGCCATGATCTGGTGACGGGACTGGAGTTGGCCCAAGGGTTGGACTTGATGATCTCGGAGGTCTTTTCCAACCCAATCCATTCTGATTCTCTGATTCTGTGATTCTGTGAATGATTGTGACCTCCCATTCTGTGGCTCTTCTTATCCCTTTGCTTGCCCTTCCTTTCTTTCCTCTTTTTACTTTTCTTGACCTTCCTCTTCTAGATGATTTCTATCCATCAGTGCCCACAATGCTGTAAATTCAGAGTTAAG
This sequence comes from Sakesphorus luctuosus, assembly GCA_013396695.1. Taxonomy (NCBI): domain Eukaryota; kingdom Metazoa; phylum Chordata; class Aves; order Passeriformes; family Thamnophilidae; genus Sakesphorus; species Sakesphorus luctuosus. The sequence continues at coordinate 801,646 of VWZD01001588.1, read as the reverse complement.
TAACAAGCACAGAGCAGGTGACACTTGTTGCTATTTTCCCATTTTATCCCTCTCTCATGACATACCTGTTGTTGCCACAGTACTGTAGAAGTTCCAATAATGTTTAGCCTATTCACATTACTGCAAATAATTGTCCTTACAAATTTTCTAACAAGTAGTTTTGATTTTAAGTAATGTCCTGAGGCCTCAGCATTAGTGGATTTCCATTATAATAAAGCAAATTAGGAAATTATTTTTAATAGCTATAGTCCAATGGATGTGTTTTATACTTGAGAGATGTGCCTCAAGAAATAAAAGCTCATGAAAATTTGTGTCACAGATGAATATTTTGCAAACAAAAAAGAAGATCAATAACTGATTAGGCTTGATTAGATGTTGACATTTAGAGCTGCACATAGCTTATGTTAAATCTTGTGACAACAGGAGTTCTTCTGCCTATTTAGCATTGGTACCTGAATTCTTGGTTCAGGTGGATCCTGGAACGTACATTGTAAAGGTTAATGGACAAGTTCCCACACAGTTCATCTCATGGTTCAGCCTGGAGGGCTGAATGCTTTATAATCTAATTTTTCTTATATGGAATATCAGTTGTTTAATTTTTTTTCTATGAGGTCCTGAATTGCTTCAATGTTTTGATGAGTCCAGAATAACTTAAGGACTGATTTTATGTCCTGCCTTCCTCCATATACTCATTTTACTCCACTGCAGTTTAAGCATAGTTGTATTTTTTTTAAGGGAGAAGAGAGTGAGAATTACGGTCCTTTGTTACTTCCTTTCCATTTAATAAATATATCAAAAGGTGATCCTAATAGAGAGCATTGCTTGGAACCTAACAATATCTTGCTGTTCATTCTTTTCTCTTTTTTCCTCAGTTTTTAATGCATAACAACACCTTCACCTCCCTCAGCAAAATTACCAAAGTGATCCTTTCACCCAATTGCCCTTTGCAAAAAAGCCTTTTCCCAGTCCAGAACTAAAATGGACTGAGAAGTCCCAAGAGATTTGTCAACATTGCGGTTTTCTGCCTTTCAATGCCAATAAACAGCTTTTTCTTTTACAAGTAACAGTTTGGTGTTTGGTGGGTGCTGCTGGCAGGGCCAGGTGGGCGCTTTGCATAATGAGGGGCACCTGTGGCACGGCCAGGTGGGCACTTTGTGTGACGAGGGGCACCTGTGGAACAGCCAGGTGGGCGCTTTGAGTAACGAGAGGCACCTGGGGCATGGCCAGGTGAATAAGAGCCCAGGGGCTCCTTGTTAGGAGGCACCATTTTGGGTTGTTCCTGTGCTGTGGAGAAATGGCTTCGTGCAAGGAGATATCTGAGAACCTGGCATCAAACTGGTGAGGAAACGTGTCTGGTGGTGTGAGGGAGTCAACCAGGCCCCTCCTCGGGGCACTGGGAAGGGCTTTGGTCCCAGCAGGGAAAGCCTCTGGTGTTGAGGATACAACTGGTCAGGCTCCAAGTTTCCTTAACGTTAACTAATAGCTCAATATGGCTTCTGAGTCTTGAGAAAAATCACTAAATCATGGTATGGTTGCATTGGTATAGATTCTGGTCTGGTTTTGGTTTTCTTTCCCTGGCTGTCAATATTGTTTCTGTATCATTTGAATAAGCGCAGTGTGGCCCTTGGAGACAGACGCCATTTTGAGACCCCTGTGGAGATGTCTGGCCTGGGTGTCTTCCTTGTGAACACACCTCAGAACAGGAGTTTTCAATGAGCTCTGTTATATTAATGTTGTATATTCAGTACAGCTTTCCTTCTAACTCCCAGAGTGGTTGGTAACTACTGTGGTAGTTTGGGCTTTAGGCCTCAGTTAGGCCTCAATTCTGCAGGCCCAGAGGATGTGACATAGATCAAAAGGGACAAGCAAAGCCTGACTTAGGCAACCAAAGCAGTATTTCGTATTATTTGACACCATCCAGAAGTGTCAAGAAGTATAAAAACAGAGGAAGATGGAGTTTCTGTCTCTTTTGGTCTCTGCCCCAGCCCCTGAGGCCGCCCTGCCCTGCCCTGCCCTGCCCTGCCGAGATAGGCCTTGCCCCATCCCCGCTCTGTTATCAAGGGAGGGAACATTTGCTTGGTCATTTTCTCCTCTCTTGCTGGGAGGTTTCTCTGGAAGAGTTTTTGGGAGGTTTTGTGGGGTTTGGGTGGTTGGAATCTGTATTATTTGGTTGGGTGTCTCGGTAGTTATTGTTGTTACTCTGTTTTTTTTCTCCCATTTGTGTGTATATATATATATAATATCATATTCTGTTTTTACTTGTCTTTCTTTTGTATAATATAAGAAGCTTGCTACTTTGGGGTTTGGGGGTTTTTTTCCCTCTCCTTCCTTTTCCCTTGGTTGGGCAAACCCTTTCTCTCTGTGTTGGGCAGTTTTTACCAGCTCAACCCAAGACACTCCTTATGTCAGTGTTGGTAGAATCAGATTGTTCCATTCATGTAAAATACTCCCCCTCTGGAATTAGAAGGTTCCAGAAATTCACCTGAAATTCCACAAGTCGGAGTGAATGGAAAAAGAAATCTGCGAATAGCCAAATATTTTCACTGCCCAAAGATAAACTCCTGCATGTCTGTTTGCAAACAAGGGTGGCTGGAGTGAGTCACTGGAGCTGCACTGTGTAGTGTAAATAAAATGAAGGAGACACTGTAATTCGAAGGTGCAATGTTTGGTTTATGTAAAAGGCCTTAAGGGCATGGGTAGAGAAGGGATTTGCTGTGTCACAGAAGTCAGGTTGAAGTAGGAGACATTACCCAGGCCACGCTGATGTTTTGGGTGTGAATGATACATGGGGTAAAGCTGAGGATGTGAAAGAAAAGCAGCAGAACAAAACTGGCTGTTTGGGGTTATTGTTGTGAAGCAGAAGCTTATTGTGGAAATTTTATTTTGTCTTCAAAACGCTAAAATTTGGATAAAATGAATACTAAGTGTTCTGGTGTTCTGTGTAAGGAGAACCCTCTTTGTAGGTGAGAGGTCTGTCTGTCTTGTTCATAAAACCAATTGCCACCATCTGAGCAGATGATGAGAATTTTCTGTCTCTCCAGCACAGACATTGGTGGTTTGAGGTTTTGTTCTTCACTGTAGCTTGCAATATAATTACCAGGTTCATATGGACTATAATTAAAAAAAAAGGAGAAAAAAATGTCCTGATATGGGCAGGTTCTTGGCAATACCCTTCACTTAAGCATCTGCTTAGTTAAGGGTCTTCTGTTTTTATGATGTGTGTATAGGAAAGCAAAAAGTGAGTTGATGTTCAGTCTGTGCAAAGAGCTGTTAAATCTTCTGCACTAATATATTTTAACTATGATTATGGATGCTTGAGTCTTTAACCAAAGCAGGCAAATATTTTTGCAGCCCTAAGGAACATCAGGATGGTTTTCATTACAGTAAAGTGATAAAATTTATGACTAAAGCTCCTAAAATAGCAGTGGGCTGTCTTTTTTTTTTTTTTTTTTTCAGATAGTGAGGTGGAACGAACAGTAGGGTTTTGACAAGGGAGAGGAGAAGAAAATAGGAAGGAAGAGAAGATTAAAAAAGATCTGGTTCTCCTGACTTTCTTACATGAATATTTTAATTTGGGTCTAGTCTGGTGGTAAAAAAAAAATGTTTATGCAATAATACATCACCTCTAGCTGTAAGCATAGAGATTTGTAGACTCTAAGCAGGGTCTAGTACATAATTTAAAAAAATATTACAATTAAATGAATTCCAATGTAGAGTAGGAAAGAAATGTTATCAACTTGAATCCATTGATTCTGTTTTTATTGCTCGAAACTGCTGCAGTTCATAAAATGCAGTTTTACAGGCTATTAGTCCATAATGTGGATTATGTCCTTTGGAGACTTATGTTAAAGATAAATGCAGTAGTTGAGAGAGATCTATATTGAACTTCTGTGGAGAGAGTTCAAGAGCTATTGAAGTTCTTTTTCCTGTGATCCAGAAGTAAATGGGTTGGAGGGCAGAGGTTTCCATCAGCTTCAAAGCCAGGAAAGGAAATTACCAATGGAAGAGTCAGTTTATCTTTCAGCAAGTGGCTTAATTTCCTTGGAGGTGAGGGAAATATGTTGCTGTAATATTAGTGGCATTAAAAGTCGTTTTTTATTGTTCTTTAAAGAACAGTATTTGCATTTTAGGGGTACCTGCCAAGAGTGTTTACACTGCATTGAGGGGCTCTGACTGTAACTGTAACACAGGGTTGGGCAAGAGCTTTGTTACCACCATTAAATTCTGTGTAATGTTACCACATAATTACAGCATCATGTTAGCACATGATGCTGTATAAAATAATGGTTCATTTCCATTCTAAACCTAGTGAAGCCATGTTCCCTCAATGCTGCTCTTGGAAGGTTGTTCTGAACCTCACTGCTCTGAAATTCAAACACATTTATTGACTGCATTAAATAGTGAATGGTGCTTATTCATTTGTGCTTTTGCTGGTGTTCTCCTAAAGCTTAACAACATGTTTCCATTCTTGGTTTGTTTTCTATTTTTTAATCCAACTCACTCTTGTAGGAGTAGACATATCTCTTCTGCTGAGGTTTGGTGTGTGGTTTTCATTTTTCATTCAAAAGATTTCTGATTACTGTTACAGTTTAGCCTTTGCTTACTCTTCATGCTGTTTAATTCCTTCATGCTATTTAAGTCCTATGGGGAGAGGCTGAGGGAGCTGGGGGTGTTTGTGCTGGAGAAGAGGAGGCTGAGAGGTGACCTCAGCATTGTCTGGAACTGCCTGAAGGGAAGTTGTGGCCAGCTGGGGGTTGGTCTCTTCTCCCAGGCACTCAGCAATAGGACAAGGGGGCACGGGGGGCTCAAGCTCTGCCAGGGCAAATTGAAGTTGGAGATGGGAAAAAACTTCTTTGCAGAGAGAGTGCTCAGGCATTGGAATGGGCTGCCCAGAGAGGGGGTGGATTCCCCATCCCTGGAGGTTTTTCAGCTGAGCTTGGCCGTGGCACTGAGTGCCATGATCTGGTGACGGGACTGGAGTTGGCCCAAGGGTTGGACTTGATGATCTCTGAGGTCTTTTCCAACCCAATCCATTCTGTGATTCGATGATTCTTTCTTGAACAAAGGTGGCCAGAACTATGTACAGCTTTGCTGGTGAGATTTGACTGGTACTTTGTGCAATAGTAACATTTTTATTAGGATTCCTGGCCAGTTTCTGTGGTGATGTCTCCTTCATTCCCACGTTGTTCAGTTGATCCTTGGTTGACTTGCCCTCAGTCAACATGTGGGTATCTTACTTTCTCTCTGCTGCTAGACTCCCAATTCATAAAAGAAATTCTCTTTGGCTCTCTTTGGATTGTCTGATGGTTTAGATTTTATGTCCTTCCTTCTTTATTACCCCAGATATGAAGAATCATTCCTTCTCTCCTCATAGTGGTCCATGTTGCATTTCAGGCTTTGGTTGAGTTGGCAATGCCTCCCAACTTTGCCATGCAAAAAAGTCTCATTAGAAGAAGCCTATTTTGGCCAAGAACATCACTTAAATAATAACTCACAGCAGTCTCGTGGCTTAACTTTGAGGAATTGCACTCCAAATTGCACAGTCAAATGCTGTCTCAAAAACATGCCTTTTATGAACCTGGTCACCTCTTTTGCTCCCTTTTTAAAGCAGCTAAAAACACCTTTATAACTTATTTTGGTTTCCTAATCCAGTTTTATTTATACAATAAAATGTACATGGTGATCTAGAGTATTCACTACCAATATGGCATTGCCACACAAGCAGTAATTTAATGATATCAACAAGAAAACATGATAATTTTTGTAGACTCAAAACACTTCTCTGTTTGTATAATTCTGAAATAAGGCTGGAAGAAGTACTGCTTTCTTGAAGTCAAATTGAATGAAATTATCCTCAAATTCAGCTGTAATTTTACCTTAATGCATTATAATTCAGATGTCAGCTTCTTCTTCCCTAATTTGATTTTGCTTGGCTATTAGGATTGCTCAATGCTTATTCTGTTTTATTGCTCTTAGATGAAATAAATTAAGCTGTAGAGCAACATAAAAGATAATATTCATTGTTATAAATTTAGCATTTACATGAATGAAACATCTTAAATTCCCCTTTCATCTGTTTTAAATTAAGTATGAGATTGAAATCACTTGATCTGATTGAGAGCAAGCACTGGAAATGAAGAGACTGTGGACAATCAAAAAAGCACACTGGGTTCTGATCAAGGCATTCATTATTGTTGGTGGGAAACTGTGTTAAACAATAATGGATTGCATTCTGCAGAGGGCAGAGAAACCTGCCATGAGAGAGGATTATAGTCATAGTCTGGGAATGATTTTGAGCAGGTGGGAAAGTGAGGGCAGTAAGTGTTTCAAATTGCTCAAGTCTGGTGGCAGCTCACTCACAGTTATTGAGGCTTTACACCAATATGTAAATTTGTATTTAATTTTAGACACCATCTCCCTTTATAGTTGCCTTTTTAACTAGGGATGCACTTGTATACTTAATTTTAAGCATAAAATATTTCCTTTTAATACTGACTTCATCTCACTCCTTATTTCACTCACATTATAATGTCACTAATCCTTTTTATAGGCAAAAGAAAATAAATAGTGCAAGTGAAAAAAAAAACCAGTGCAAGTAAAAAAAAAATTGTTTGGCCTGAAACTTCATAGATTCAACAGTCTTAATTTAATGTATGCTAATTCTAACAAGGATATTGTTTACTCCAGAATAACTCTGACATTAATGGAAATGGAACTTCACTCCTTGCAGACAGGCTCCTATCATGCAGTGTGAAATGAGGAGGGAAGACAGCTTGAGTTGTTTTAGCATGTCCTGTAAATCACTGCATTTTGAAAGCCTCTGATTTAGAATCTTAGACAAATCAGTTGCTGATGATAGATTTTGGATTCAAAACACAGTTGTAGTGACAAGTTGTTTTAATGAAAGCAAATGTGTGCCAAACCTCTGCTTTTTAACCTGTGCATTGTTCCTGATGTGCAAAGAATAATGATGTTTCTTTCTGAGTGTTCTCCTGCACAGTCCCTAAATACACTACCCCTTCTCAGTTCCCATCCTGGCTGTGCAGTGTTCTCCAATCCACATCTTCCTGCAACTCCAGTTCTCTCTTCTGTTGGGAATTTCTTTGCTTTCCAACATAACATCTCTCTTCACCTCTGTCTTCCTCGTTTTCTTCCGTTCTCTCTTTCTCCCTCTTTCTCTCTGCTGTAACATCCCACCCTTACTGAGAAAGGAGCATCCAAGATCTATACAAGTTTGTGGTCAAAAGAAGCAACAAAAGTCAAAGGGTCCACAAAACCTCACAGAGTTTTACCAGTAAATGACCAACTTGGCATGGAAATTGGGATGTTGGTCACATACAAGAGTAAGATGGAAAGGAAAGGAGAAAGCAAGGAAGGAAGGAAAAGAGGAAGGAATCTCTACTCCTGCGTGTCCTTTTAGCCTCATCAACTCACATTATACTCTTGAAAATTCATTGTCTGACTGTTCTAGTTCACCCACTGAATCCACCCTCTGCTCCACAGCCATTTGTTGGCCCTTCACCAAAGTCCTGTTCCCACAGCATTCCTCTTTCTCTGGGTTTTCTTTGACTGCCAAATCTGCTCACTCAGTCTGGGTAAAAATGCCTTTCCTTAACCAACTAAACTCTGGGCTCAGAGTTTATTGATCTGGATGGCTCCTGCCCTTGCCACACAACAGCTGGTTTGCTGCCTCTCCACAGTGTTATTGCCCTCTCCAGTTTTACTTCCAAATCCTTTGTAATCCCAACAAGACTCAATATGCAGTTAGAGAACCTTAAAATTAGAGGGGGACTATTTTTAGGCAAGACAAAGCCATTGAATTACCTGCTGTGTAAAACCTTCATGAGACCTGCAGTGAAGTAAATCTGGGAGTGGGTGGATTAGCCAGTTCTTCTCCCATCCTACTTCCACCAGAGGAGCTGGAAGGTGAGGAATCTTGGTGGGGGCTCTACCCTTACCCATAAAATAAACAGACATGCACTCATGCTATAGTAGATTGCTTTTAAATGAAAGAAAAACCTGTGGTTTTGGCAGGCCTCATTAGCAGAATTTAGGTCACTGCAACCCAGTTTTCTCCGTGCTTTAATTACATCTGGTAAAAAATGAAAGGTGAAAACAAAAGATTTCTATGGAATTGTGGATGTTGGGGCTTTAAACAGAGTCATCTGTAGCAACTACAGAATTCACTAAAGAAGGAGCAGAAAATGCATTCTTCACATGCTTTTCCAAGCCCTTGGGTATGACAAACTTTCTTGGGAACAAGTAGAGGACAGCAGTCATTTTTCAGGCTTGGTCCTTGTTGTGTTGGTCAAAACTATTTCACACTAGGTCATGGATGTATGTACTGAATACACAGGTAGAGATATAGATGTAAATGCCATGGAATTCAACAAGGTCCTGCACCTGTGTCAGGACAATCCCTGATATTAATATGGCTGGGGGATGAATGGATTGAGAGAAGCTCAGCAGAGGAGGACTTAGGGGTACAAAAATGGAACAAAAAATGGGAGTTGAGCTGGCAGTGTGTGCTTGCTGCCCTGGAAACTGAAGAAGCAGGGGGTCGAGGAGGTGGTTGTACCTCTCTACTGCACCCTTCTGAGAGCCCACCTGGAGTGCTGCATCCACCAGCACAACAAAGACAGGGATCTGTCAGAGGGGGACCATGTGAATGGTCACAGGGCTGCAATGACTCCCCTGTGGAGACACACTGGGAGAGCTGGAGTTGTCTGAAGAAGGCTCCAGGGAAACCTTAGTGCAGCTTTTTGTTATAAAAAAGGAGCTTGTAAAAAAGATAGAGAAAGTGTTTTTACCAGGGCCTGTGGTGACAGGATAAGGGGTGATGATTTAAATTGAAAGAGGGTAGATTTTGTTTGTATAAGCAAGAAACTCTTTAATGTGAGAGTAGGCAGGCCCTGGCACAGGTTGCCCAGAGAAGCTGTGGATGCTCCATCCCTGGGAGTGTCCAAGGCTGGGTTGGACAGGGCTTGGAGCAACCTGGGCTGGTGGGACCTGTCCCTGCCCATGGCAGGGGGCCTGGACTAGATAATCTACAGAGGATCCCTCTAACCTGAATGATGCTGTAATTCTGTGATACACTGGATAGCATTCCTGCACAATTTGAGAATTTTCATTATATTGTAGTCTTTAGAGAGGAGCAAAGAATAATTTCTTTTTAATTATTGTGTACTTTTCCTTTAATAGAGTAATTCATCCCCACAGTGGTGGTGCTGTTTGTCCCCTTCTTGTGTTTTCTCTCCTCAGACATTTCAGGTAGAACGGAAAAAGGGGGGGGGGGAATATTTTCATGAGAAGTGATATAAAGCACATTTTAATTCCAAGATTTCCTTTGCAGCAATCCCTCAGATGCAAAGGTTGCTGTGCTCTGCAGTAACAGTGTGTGAGGATTATTGTATTGTCTGTGTTTGGCAGTGCCTTCCACGTCCCTGGGCAGTGCTCCAGCGCTCCTCAGTGACTCTCTTCCTGCATCACTGGCTTGTGTAACAGGCACTTAAGTCTCAAGTAGCCCTTGAAAGTGGTGCTTTGAGCTAAGTCAGTGCTTGCCTTTGCAGCAGTTGCCTTTGCTGATGCAGTGCTGGACCTGCCAGATCATTGTGTTCTTTTTCAGGTCAGTTCAAGTCTCACAAGTACCTTCCACCTTCACGTGTGTTACATATGACAACCCCTTATTACCAAGAATTCTCTTTTCAGTCACATCAGAAGTGCCTGTTTTACTTCTCACAGTTTTAGCAGGAGGTTTTTTTGTCATTTTTTGTTGTTGTTTAATTATATACTAGTACTATGCTGTTAAATTTCCAAAGTTTTTCTTTCTTCTGTTGGTGTTTAGAGTGCTTTGGACTAGGAAGAAACAATATTGAAAAATGTTCCCTGTGGCACATCCCAATGCTCTTGCACTGCATAAAATTGGGGAAAAAAATTAAAATACTATGGAAAAGCAGTCTTTTTAGTTTCACTTGTTCGTATGAAATCAGAAAAAATAGTTTATTTTCTCCATTTAGATGATTATATAGTCCCAAAAGAAAAAAGAGGGTATCTATATACTGTTGAATTCAAGACCAGTTACTCAACAGATCAGGCATAACAGTTTACAGTGTGAATGATGGCATCCTCAGATCTATTTTATGCTCTTCAGTTATCTTTAAAATTTAAATCTTCCTGAATGTGCATCATAAGTATATCATTCAAAGCTCAAAGTCTGTGTACAGTAGAGGTGAGTACTCCGTGCCTTCCAATATTTTAACGCAATTTGATCTTTGCTTAGATAGTCCAAACTTATTTCCCCTCAACACGACATTTATTTGTTGATAAGAGTATTGTAAAACCTGATTAATTCATAAAAACAATTGAGCCTTCATGCTGATGTTCCACCTTGCGTAAAGAGACCAAGATTTTCAACGCTGCTGATTATTAGGATGTAGTTTAGCTTGACAGCCTGACCTAGCACCTGTAAAATGTTCATGCTGTGAAATCTTGGTGCTTGACACCATAAATTATAAATGAAGAGCTAGTGGAAAAAGTGACAGACTGACTCAGTGAAAGAGAGAATTACAGAGCTCACAAATATTAAACTGACTGGCTGTGTGGATATTTAATCAAAGGAGATAAGAAACATTTGAGCATCATGAATATAACCCTGGGATATCTCAGGGAATATTTGTCAGGAGTGCAACATCTCCGCTTCCTTTTTATTTTGGTGTGGTTTTGAGATTCTGCATTAAAAAAAGAAAACATGTAATACGGCCAAATGTTAACCTCATGTTTTCTGAGTTACCTGAAATGTTTTTTTTATGACTTCTGCTAAACTCTTTTTCTGTACATCATGATCACTTTCAGACTACAGCAGAAAGGCCAACTATATTAAATATTTTACTTCTCAGGCAGATAACTTATCAAGCAAATGAGACACCACTTGGAGAAGCAAAGGAGAAAAACTGTTCAATTTGCTTGAGAGCCTTGACACGTTTGGAAATTGTGACTGCTCCTGCTTTGCTATGCCCACAGCTTGTGGCTCCTTATCTGCTGACAGCTAAAGTCATTACTAACCACATTACCTTTAACAAGCAGAAAAAAATACAAATGTAGGCTTAATAGCCCTCCCCTATGGTTTGCATGGCACTTGCTTTCTTGGGGGTCAGTGTTTAACCCCAGGCAGTCCCTGCTCACTCCCACAGCCCCTGGTGGCATGAGGAGGAGCATCAGGAAAAAATAAAAGCTGATTGATTGAGATAAGGGCAGTTTAATAATTGAAACAAAGTAAAATGTGATAATAACACTTGGAATGATAAGGAGGGAGAGGGAGAGAGACATAAAACATAAGCAAGTGATGCATAGCAGAGTTGTTCACCTTTTACTGTCCAATGTCCATCCCATTCCAGAGAAGGATCAGCCCCTTCCAGCCAACACCCTTCAGTTTATAACTGAGCATGATGTTCTGTGCTGTGGAATATCCCTTTGGCCAGTTTGGATCCCGTTGTCCTGGCCATGCTCCCTCCATGCTTCTTGGATACTTTCTCACTGGCAGCACATGAGACACTGAAGAGCCTTTGATTTGGGGTAAAGCAACAACCAAAACCTCGGTGTGTTACCCATGTTACTCTGATACTGAATCCAAAACACAGCACTGCACCAGCTACCAAAAAGAAAATGAGCTCTATCCCAGCCAAACCCAGGATATGGGGAGATCAGGGAGCATGTCCTGTGATGTGAGAATGAATTTGTAGCTTCATCCTGCTTATATGGCATTGCCATAGGTCTGGAATGGATAGCAGTAAATGTCCTGTCACTTCTGAAGGCTCATTTATATGTCTTGTGAATAAATTCTGAGTGGTAGTTCAGGCTGCAGCCATGCAACAGATGGGGATGGAGCAGCTGTGCTTTCCCCCGCTCTGCACCACTTCATACAGACGAGGTTACATTACTGTTAGCTCATGAGAGCAGGGCAGGCAGGAGCTGCTATTGATGGGCTGTGTGTACTCTGTATGGTTGTTTTTCTGCCTGCAAAATAGGAATGATCCTGTTTTCATTTTTATGATGTAAAAACGTGGACTGGATTTAAGTGAACCCTTAATTACCTGCCTGGAGTTAAGAAGTTATGCTGAGCTGTGGGAGCAGCAGAAGACAGTGAGAGAGTTGTGAAATGTCTTTGGCTTCAGTGGATGGGTCTGTGCACTGCGGAAGTGCCCACCTTCCTGTTTCGTGTCTGGAACTTGCCCAAGCAGCTCTTCATGGGGCTGTGCTGCCACTCAAGCACAAACTCTCTTTAGTTGCTTCAGCCTTTGTACCTCTCCTAACATCTGTCTGTTCTGTCCCTCAGAGTCACCAAACTGCTAATCTTTCATTATGGTTATTAAGGAACTACTTGAGTAAGCAGTGGCCATCTGTCTTCCCAGCCCCTATTTGTCATATTGTCAGCTATTGTCCTCAAAACTTCTTTCCTTAAAGGAAAGTGCTGTGGAAAAGGCCTGTATTGATTCTGGTCCTCACTCCCCTTGAAGAGAGGCAGGATCAGGCTGAAAGGTACTTGTGTCTCATCCTCCCCAGTTGTGCATGGGGCAAAGGCAACAAACCTTTGCAGTTCCGTTTCATACTTCACTATTTGAGAATCTGGGTCTTTGACTCAGAGCAGTACAAGAAAGAATGGATGAGTTTGAGTATTTAAGGGAAGTTTCTGACCTCCTTGAAGAGGAAATCCTAAGAAATGTGGAGCATAGGAGCAGTAGCCATGAAGTTATTAACCTCGTCATTAGTCTGGCTGACAGCCATGCATAGGTGTTGTTACACTTTGCCCAAAGCTTTTGTATGGCTTTTTCACTCCTGAATGTCATGACATAAACTTTTTCTTCATTTTATCACCACTCAAAGTATTATAGTAAAAGACATAAAAGCAAATGCTTGTAAGAATGCAGAGTAGGAAAAGTTAACAGGAAAGTGAAGAACATTAAATTTAACATAAGTCCCAACCTGACAGAATTGGCTTCAACACACAAGTCATTTGTACTTTACCAGTGGAAGGAATGAGGAATCCATTTGTCTGAATTTCACTGGTTTCTAATTTCCCTAATAAAGATCCACTCAGGTTAATAAACAGGGCTGACAAAGCTGTCAGGTGTTCGTGTTCATTTAGGAAAATCTGCCCAATAATCTGCTGTTGACATGAACATGGTGGTGAATTGAATATCAATTAGTATTTGCAAGGCAGAATGAAAATTATTACATAGGGCACCTGGGCTCCTGTAATAATTCTGTGACTCCTTTCATCAACCTCTGCCTTGCTTTTGTGCCTTGATCAACAAAATCCCTCTGAAATCACTTGGGGGAAAAGCTCTGTTCCAGGCCAGGAGAGGCAGGATATTACCTACTCATTCTCCATCCCACAATCACCTGAGGAAAACTTGGGGGCTCATCTGTTTCTGAGGCAAGGCCATTTATTTTAGATGTGGCCATGCTTTCTTTTTACCTCAGTAATTTTATTTTTCTTTTCTTATGAATAGGACTCACATTGGAGAAGCAAATGCCTATGTCAGACCTCAAAATACATAATGTTTACAGCTGTCTCAGAGCAAACAAACCTGCTAAGTGACGGAATAGGTAGTTAAGATCTAACCATGTACTATTTGGAATTGTATCTGCTCTCCCAGAAGGGCTTCAGAGCAGAAATTGCTGCGTTTCTGCACTGACAGGTACATTTTCTATACATTCGGTTCATTTGGTGCCTCTGAATGTATCAAGTTGATTCCCAAGGCTCCACTTGGCATTCAGGAAATGAAACATGGAAACCACCTTACTGGGAAAGACTGGCTTTTACTGACTGCTGTTACATGCTTTTGACTGATAGATTGTTGAATTTCTCCTTTTCTTTAGTATATTTGTCTGTGTGAGATGGATAGATAGATGGATAGATATACACACACACACATGGGGATTAAATTTGTGTGCTAAGGCAGGATTGTGATAGAGAAAAAAAGAAAGTAAAAATATACTAACCTTGTAGAATAACCACTTCAAGACTTCTGTCCTTCATAAGTTGCTTTAGAGAGATGTTCCCCATCTGTGTGGTCATAGAAAGATGATTAAAGCTTTAAGGTGAGAGAATCTCCAGTTACACTCCCCAACAAGCTGCCCCTGCTGTAGTGACTGTGCAGGGAGTCTTTTCTCAGTTTTGCTGTAAAACAGTAGTAAAGGCAATTTCTTTTTTCCTCACTTGCTGATTTATTCTTTTTTTTTTATGCCAGGGAAATAAGTCTCATGAGATGCTTTGTAGGGAAAACTGCTATCAACACTTCATACCTTGACTTCAATAATTATAACTAACAGTTGGGCAAATATTCTCAGTTTTACTGAGACTGCTGCAGGTGTGACCTTTGCCTGCTGTATAATGTCTAAATAAAAAAAACCCTTCATTAAAATCAAATAATTGACAAAGTTTCAGAATTAACCACTTGTTACTATTTTGTCTGTTTTGGTTTTTTGAGAAATATTTCTTCTCTTTTCTAAGTAATTTTAATGCTATTAAAATGGGATACAAAACCAAACTTTACTATAATTTCTTTGGGGTGCAAGGATTCGTGTTTTCTGAAAGTAACTCCTGTCCTTCTTAGGTTGGTTTATTTGTTATTATCTTATTATGACCTTGAAGTCCAACATCATAAAATAGATACTTAAATTTGTCCACAATATTCAATTATTTCCTGAGCCTAAAAGGAAGAAGATGTAAATATCAATCTTGTAATTTAAAGTAGAGGTATCACAAGGTATAGGTGTGTCCAGTTTATAAATTGTACATTACAATAATTGCTTATTAGTGGATTTTGATAGTTGTTTAAAGTGTTGCAATTGTTTATTTTACAGTGAAGTGGCATTAGGAAGGAAATAAAATTGCTCGTGTTAAGGTATATATTTGTGATTGGATATTTTAAACCCTAAAGTTCACTTAAAGCCTCATCTGATTCTTGTCAGACATGAAGGAGATCATTTACCAAGTCTTAGAAGATGTTGGTAAAGGACAAGTACCTTAGTTCCTTGGCTCTGTAGAAGTCATAAAATTAATTAGTCCTACTTATAGGGCTTGGAGTGTCACGTATTGCTGAGTTTAATTCAGATTTATCTCTATTTGTGGAGACCTTGGAGTTGTTGATGTACACATTAGATCACTTGTTTAGAATTTTTTCATGCCTTGTTAGTTGGAAAAAGTTGAAGAATTGCATTTCTCCTCTTGGAAATGTAAGTTAATCTTCATATAAATATGAGAAATATAAATATATGAAATATAAATATCAACAGATATAATCATATGTGATGTCTTGACTTGCTCTTCTGAAGTAACATGATGACACAATTACACAAAACAACCCTGAAGTGGCGTATGAAGCCAGTGGCTTCTTTCTTCCTTCTGCTTTCATTAATGCTGATGGCTGAGAAAGAGTTGATAAAATAAATACTGGGCAAATTAATTGCAAAGAAAGAAAGAAATACATAAGCTTTGGTCTTCAATATGTCTTACCCACCTAATTGTTCAAATGAAAGGCCATCTAATTCCAAGGTTCCATTAGTTGTTACTTCCTTTCCACAAGCTTCAGGGGTCTGACAGTATTTGGAATAGTGGCACTGAAGATCCAGCTGAAAATCAATTGTTTCTGCTCCCATCAGTTCTCTCAGTAGGTACAAGAATTATTTATTGTCATTTTAAATAATTAGATAAATACCATTGCTCAGTGTGTTGTCTTATGATTTTAGGTAGCAAGAATGAAGTAGGGAACTGGGTTTATCTTTGACACAATCACAGAAAAATATGTATTTCATAATCCAAATTCAATAGTCTTCCACAAAAAACCCCAAATACCACAAGAAGAGACATTTCTTCTATTTAACACTTAAACCAGTGAGGTTACTCTGATGTAACTGGAGGGTCTGCAGTGGTTGGCAATGCTGATAATACAACATGAGAAAAGGGATTCTTGTTGGTTTTTTTCCAAGTGAGAATGGAAGAACAAGGAAGTGTGGAAAAAAAAAAGGATAATGTAAAACTGAAGCTTTGGGTATGAAAATGTTGTCAGGAAAGTGTGGGAAAACACAAAATAATATGCCTAATTTCAATTAATTTACAAAATGGTCTTGCTGAGAAATACATAGTAAGTTTTTCTAGGAGAAAAGGTTCTATATAAAAGGTGGGTGGTAGCATTTTTTGCGAAAGAACCACTGGTTATTTTAATTTTATTGTCTCAGAGCCACAGGATCTCAAATTATATCCATCCAGGAAGTAGTAGGGGACAATAAGAGGGAAACAGATAACTGACTCAAATGAGAAAATAGGGTGGGTTAATCCTTAAGTATGTGTGGAAAGAAAAATGGTGCTGTGGGAGAATTAGTTTTAGGATGCACACTGGAGATCTCATGTAATGGAGTAAAACACCAGCAAGATAAAGACAGGTATTTATCCAACATAACTCCATATCCAACAAACTCCTTAGACTGAGAAGGTGAATGTGTCATGGGGGGGGGTTGTACATTAAAAAATTCCTCTGACTGGCTCTCATTCCTTAGAAGAGGATTCTAAATGTCTGTGTGTGAGTGTCCAAGTGTGAAAATATAAAAGGCAAAACTCAAAATTCCTTTTAAAAGTTCTTGCTTAGGAAATCATTGATCACTAAAAAAGGGCCAGTTTTGGGTAACAGCCCAACCTGTATTGGGGGTAACATGAAAGCAGAAACTAGAAATATGAACATTAATATTGAATGGAAAAGAGTGACTATATGGGGGATGTTGGAAAATACATAGTGGAGAAAAATGAAGATAAAAAGTAAGTGCCTTAGGAAAAAGCCCAAGTCTTTCAACATTAAGGACAATGGGAGTTTCTCTATTGTATTATTAATAAAAATATGTGTGAATTGTATTGAACTATTTTTAGAAAGAGGCAGGAAATACTGTGTGTAAAATTGGGAACATTAGAAATCAGTGATTTATTCACATAATACACAGAATATGAAGTCCTCCCCATCTGGTGTAAATAGTTCCTTCCAAGAGTCCAGAAAGAATTGGCTGAGGACATCTCTGGGCTACTGATGGTAACTGTAATGAGTTCAGGGACTCAGGGAGTTCTGGAATATTGCAAAGTGTAGGTGTTGGACTTGTGGTTTGAAAAGAAAAGGGAAGCACCATTAAGCAGGTAAGTAGATTTTTATAAAATTCACAGCATGGAGAAGCCATTTATCTCCCCCACTGCCCCAAGGCAGGGGGAGATGATGTAGAATCAGGTCTGACAGTGTTTCAGGTGCCTTAAAGGTGGAGATTCCCCAGTTCCCAATTAGCCACAGCCTTCCCTCTTCCTTACAACTGGAGGGGAGGAAGGATTTTCCTGCAGTCTCACCTAGAGGAATATCCCCCATTATTTTGCTGGCTATAATGCGGCTTATCTCACTCAAACAGCATTGTCAGGACTTGGTTTGCCACCTGCTTTGCTGTGACTCCCCTCCACTTCCCCAGCAGAATTCCCATCCAGGCAGGTGCTCCTCACACTTCATTACAGCACCTCATTAATCTTGCCTAAACCAGAGAGCTGGTGCATGCAAAATAATGGAAATTATGGAAAAGGATTCCATTGATATGTACATAATGAATGCCAGTTTATTTGTTTTATGGAAAGCAGGCCTGGTCATAAACCCCAAGCATTTAAATAATTTTTGCCAGTTGATTACACATTAATTGCCAAAGGTAACTTGCATATTGCTAATCTCCTTTTTTGTGTCTTCCCCAGGTAGATAAGCCACAGCAGTAATATGTTTAGATTTTTTCTATTGTAGCAAAATATTACCAAGTCTTCTGACAGTCAAATTCCTTTTCCTTTTCCTTTTCCTTTTCCTTTTCCTTTTCCTTTTCCTTTTCCTTTTCCTTTTCCTTTTCCTTTTCCTTTTCCTTTTCCTTTTCCTTTTCCTTTTCCTTTTCCTTTTCCTTTTCCTTTTCCTTTTCCTTTTCCTTTTCCTTTTCCTTTTCCTTTTCCTTTTCCTTTTCCTTTTCCTTTTCCTTTTCCTTTTCCTTTTCCTTTTCCTTNAATGCCAGTTTATTTGTTTTATGGAAAGCAGGCCTGGTCATAAACCTCAAGCATTTAAATAATTTTTGCCAGTTGATTACACATTAATTGCCAAAGGTAACTTGCATATTGCTGATCTCCTTTTTTGTGTCTTCCCCAGGTAGATAAGCCACAGCAGTAATATGTTTAGATTTTTTTCCATTATAGCAAAATATCACCAAGTCTTCTGACAGTAAAATTCCTACTTTTTCCTTTTTCCTTTTTCCTTTTTCCTTTTTCCTTTTTCCTTTTTCCTTTTTCCTTTTTCCTTTTTCCTTTTTCCTTTTTCCTTTTTCCTTTTTCCTTTTTCCTTTTTCCTTTTTCCTTTTTCCTTTTTCCTTTTTCCTTGAGAAACACTAAAGGGGTTTTAGTGACATGTCACAGAATTTGAGATGTGCTTTGTACACCATTCAAAATTCTGATTGGTCAGCATTTTTCATCAGTAACATGAAAATAAATATGAGATCAATACCTGACAAAAGAAAAGGAAGGAAAGAAAGAGGATGTGCAGACAGGGGAGAGCCTTTATCACTTAGTAAAGGTCAGCCCTTGGAAAAGCAACTTGTTTTAATACAAGCAAATGGATCTTGTACATTCAGGAGCAAAAATGCAACCCAAACTAAAAAAAAAAATAATGATGTAAAGAAGTGATTCTGTGAAGGGCAGTGATTTTGGTAGAGTAATAACTGGCTCTGAGTGCAGGGCTGCAGCAAAAATAGGCTAATGTGACCACAGATATATAAACAGGATATAAAAATAGCCAGGGCTCCTAATATATATTGTTAGAAAGAATGATTGCAGAATACTGCATGTGATCCTCTTTTATGAAAAAGACCATAAAATAGGGAGAAAAATAAAAAAATACAGCCACTTCAGAGAAGAGCAACAACTCTCTTGAGAGCTGGAAGTGAGAGCCTTTGAAAGCTCAGTGTGTGTTTGTCTTGTAAATATAAACTGTTTGCAGTCAATAAGTAAGTTCTGAGGGATGAGAAACGGTGCCAGTTCTGCCCATTTCTGGGTGTCATGTGAAATACTTGCTAACCCTGAAAGATAATAAAAATTTCCTTCCTTTTTTTTTTGTTTAATTTTTTGGGTCCTCTCTTAATACAGGTGAGAGATCCTGCACACAGGACACCTGGAGCTCTTGGAGTTTTATCATGCTGGTATTTTTTTGCTGTTATCTGAGTCACTAGTTAACAAATTTATATAATTAACATTTATATAATTATAAATGTTAATTATATAAATGACAAAATTACAAATTTATATAATTAACAAATTAAAGTCTGTTTGTTGTTCAGTTTTCCTTGCAAATCTTATCCCTTGGTCTACAATGAGCAGGAGATCCTGCAACCTTTTCTGTATCAGGCTGTGATTCCATGGCCAAAATCCTTTATTAATTTAAAGCTGTTAGGTCAGACTGTCTGGAGACGTGTAAAGGGAGAAAAGGAGAAAAGGACCTGGTGAAATGAATCTTTGGAAAGCTTTTTTCCTTGGATGTACAGACACAATTGCAGAGTTCATCTTCAGAAGAGTATTTTGGAATCAGAATTAAAATTCCACACTGAGCTCCTTGAAGCTCTGCTTGTCGTAATTTTAAATACAACAGTTCCCTCAGGACCAGGCAAAACCTCTGAAAAGATTAATTTCAGTTGTAAAGTCTAATAATAGCAGTGTAAGATATGTCCAAAAAAAAGGAGACTGAAGCTCAATATGGAATAATGAGTTACAATACTGTAATATCTATTAAAGTCTGTACTGGAAAACAAAGCCAAACATTTCTAAGATGAACTGTGCAGTTAAAACCAAAACAATAGGTTGGTGAGGCCACACCTTGAGTGTTGTGTTGAGTTCTGGGCCCCTGAGTTGAGGCAAGAGATTGAGGGGCTGGAGCGGGGCCAGAGAAGAGCAAGGAGGCTGGAGAAGGGAGTGGAGCACAAGTGCTGTGGGGAGAGGCTGAGGGAGCTGGGGGTGTTTGTGCTGGAGAAGAGGAGGCTGAGAGGTGACCTCAGCACTGTCTGGAAGTGCCTGAAGGGAAGTTGTGGCCAGGTGGGGGTTGGTCTCTTCTCCCAGGCACTCAGCAATAGGACAAGGGGGCACGGGGGGCTCAAGCTCTGCCAGGGCAAATTGAAGTTGGAGAGCAGAAAAAACTTCTTTGCAGAGAGAGTGCTCAGGCATTGGAATGGGCTGCCCAGAGAGGGGGTGGATTCCCCATCCCTGGAGGTTTTTCAGCTGAGCTTGGCCGTGGCACTGAGTGCCATGATGTGGTAAAGGGACTGGAGTTGGCCCAAGGGTTGGACTTGATGATCTTGGAGGTCTTTTCCAACCCAATCGATTCCATGAATAGGTTTGCAGGTGTATGTTTAAGTCTGTATGTTATTGTTGGGCAAGTGACAGCATCCCTGGCTCAGTTACATAAAGAAGGACATTCAAGTGCGAAATCTAAGTTCTTTTTATCCAGAGAGAATTTGATTTTGAGTTCCTTTTGAACTGTGATACGACTTTGTAATGTCAGACCTCACTCTTTCACTCTTGACCAGCTCTGTAGGATTTCTCTCGGTGTCACCTCAGAGAAGTGGCTGCTCCAAGGGGAGTGGGTGTCAGGAGTCTCAATGGCATTGCTCAGCTGCAACCAATGGGTTCATATTTTTTTTCATAAATATTAACTACAGTAGTCTCAGATCCTTTTGTTTCTGCTGGCATCATAAATGTGGTGTCCACCACCTCTTTTTAGTCTCTTTACATGGCAATTTGCAGTTTTTAGAGACTTCCACTCTCCTGCAGTCAGAGGGGAAGCTCATCCCTGCCTGGAATTCAGATATATATTTTATATATATTCTTCCTCCACTAGCTCTCTGGCAGCCTGCATTTCCTGCCAAGGAGCTGTGAGTTGGCAGCCTCTTGGCAGTGCAGCTTTCCTGCCATCAGGCCTGTGCTGCTGGGGATAAACTGCTGCTTAATTACCTCAGTTAAAGAGAGCTCAGCTCTGGCTGTCCCACACCCAAGTCTATCATGCAGGTATCTCCAAACCACTCAAGTGTGAGAGGATTTTATTGCTGTATCCATGTCCTCATTAGTACAGCAGGCCCTGTTGACTTCACAGCTTTACTGGAGTTTGTATTTCTTCGGCAGAAACAAATATTTACTTGATCTGTCAGTACTGGCACTCTTTTGATTGATAATTATTGAATGTCTTGTACTGTTGGAAAGGAAGTCTCTTCACTTTTACTATTTCCATTTTGGGCTCTGAAGGTGATACCATTCCAATTCTGGGTAGTAGTTGTCTGCTTATTTGATTGCTCCAGTTTGAGGTTTTTCAGAGCTATAAGTCAACTTATGTGAGGCTTGGTATGTAAAATGTATTAAAAATGTATTTTAACAAAATCCATTTATTTGTTGGAAATCATTTGGTAACTGTATATGAAAAACATTAGATCATGGTTCAACTAAATCTAAACTTAATATATTTTCAGTGATGAATTTACTGTAGGTTTTAATTTTTTTAGTGTGTAGCTTTGAGCTTTCATGTGGTACTTGATTGATTCAGGCAAGAAATTAATTAACTCAGTCTCCACTGAAGAAATGAATTATTTTTCCTTCCTGTATTTTGGAGCTTGTTCTGTGGAAGTATTAATTTTGAATACCTGGATGATGTTTATTAGATTGTGGTCCTGCTACCACAAAAATTATGGAACTGAAATGACATTTTAAACCCTGATCCTGTTTGTAGCAAGAATATAATTCTGCCTTCAGATTCACAGGTTTAGCAGTAACATATAGCATATTTAATGTGATTATTTATTTAAGCAGGTATTAAATAATTATCAGAATAGCACTTGATAAGGAGCAAGATATAAATTGAAAACAAAGTATATAGCAAATAGTCCATGGTTTTTGGGTGGAGAGAGGAGGGGAGGAGAGATGGAGAGAAGAAAACAAACATGTAAGATTAATTTAATAATCTCAAAAGCCAGCTGAGCATTTGGTTTTCTCTATGGAAAAGAGATCATCTAAACTCAGTATCTTAATTTTTTTTGGAGCCAACAGATCCCCAGTACTTTGTAACTTAAAGGTTTGCACAAGAAACTGCTGCATCACAGGGCAAATGGGAGGACACTTTTCTTGAGTCTTCAGCAAGAGAATGGTCAGATGACAGAAACAGAAAATACTGTGAGAGCTGTAAATCACAGCTTTTAGAATAACCAGAAGGCAGCAAAAGTCTCAACGGGGGTAGTGATCCCATATTTTGGAATTAAAAAAGGGATTGTAAGAAAATGGTTAATTTAGACTCAAATTATTCACAAAGTTTTGCCAAGTGATGAAGTGGGGAGCAGGATACTCCCATTTGTTGAATAGATTTTTAAAATGTCATCAGTTTCTTCAAATAAATCAGCAAACTTTTATTTGGTTAATTTAGTCCATGCCAAGGTGCCCTTTCCCCAAGGCAAGAAACCATGACCTGGCTGCTGCTGTTGTGCTTTATGGAAGCACATCCTAGAGAGCTGTACATTGGTTATTTGCACGGATAAGAGGTGGAAGGTTGTGCACAGCAATATAAACTCCACAAGTGTATGGATAGTATTGTCATGTTCCCAACTAATAGCTTCATTTTTATTTTCCTCCATTATTTAACCATCCAAAGAAGAACTGGAATTTGTGGGCTGTGAGAAGGAACTGAGAGTTCAAAACACAGCAATGTGATTTTTAAAATAAATTGCCTTATAGAGTACTTAATTTGATGTCTAAATCCTAATTTAGATTTCTGAAATTGGAGGGTTGGATGAAACAGTTCCATTAGAGGGCAGTAGTACCTGTGGGTAGAATGTCTCGTGCTGTGTGTTTTGTTCATCATTGGTGAATGGAAAAGTGGAGCTAATGAAAATTAATGCATTAAAATAATGCAGAA
Source organism: Sakesphorus luctuosus (assembly GCA_013396695.1). NCBI lineage: Eukaryota > Metazoa > Chordata > Aves > Passeriformes > Thamnophilidae > Sakesphorus > Sakesphorus luctuosus. The sequence continues at coordinate 778,661 of VWZD01001588.1, read as the reverse complement.
ACATTTTGTAATATACAAGTACAGTCATGTTCATTCTGTCTCATATTAGAAAAGCAGAATGAATGTGGCAGGAGTGATGCAAAGGACACGTTGCCACTTTCAACGGTGTGATATTCCAGCTAAAATAGAAACTGAATTTTTGTCTTCGTGTTCTCAGTTGTACAATTTGTATGTTGTGTAACTTTATTTCTGTGAAGTTTAGGGCTTAAAAAAAAAAGAAACAAAACAAAAAAACCCCCCACAAAAACAAAACCCAACCAAACCTTACTTTTGAAGCTCTATTTTTATTTTATCAGCTTTAATGCTTAAGTCCATGCACAGATTTGAGATTTCCAAGCAAGGAACTACAGCAATGTGCACATTTATTCAGGCAATATTTAATGGCTGTGTATCAGTGGTGTATTGTGCTTTGGCAATGATTTCTCCAAAAGGTTTAGGGGAGGGGGTTTGGGAGTTATATTTTTGTAGACATTTGGTAGGCAATGAAATGTAAGCCATGAAAGCCTCAATGTCCCTGATATGGCAAGTGCATCCATAGTGGTTTAATACTTTGTTCTGTCTGTCTAACCCAAGTGACACCACAAACACACCATTTCTTTTTGCATTTTCAGTTGTGTTGCTTGACACCACAGCTGCCCTCGGAGAGCTGGGATGGAAAACATTCCCTTTAAACGGGGTAAGTCACCATGTTGGGTTTGTTCCTCTTCGTTTTGGCTTTCTCACACTCTGGAAGTGAGTGGTACATCATATTGCCCTTCTCTTGCTTTTCTGAGTACTAAGAATTTATCTTGCTTTAAATCCCATTCTAACTGTTACACCTCATAAAGTTTCATATTAAAAATTCCTGCGCTGGGGGAATGTGTTATGACCACATTTTGGGGGAATTAAAACGAAAAATAATGTGCAGTTTTATAAACTGGAGCAAAACTTTAATGATTTAAGTGATAATTAATATGGGCTTTAGCATCTGGTAAAATGGTATCAGATTAGCCAAAGCAGAAAAACACTAATAGCATGTTAATGTATTAAACCAGTTGTAAATGTTGAGAGGAAATATTGTAATAGTTTTAGGCTTGTTATTTTTTTTTCCCTGCACTGACCACTCTGGTTTGAAGTTTGTTGTTCCAGCTGGATGGTTTGCATGGTACAGGTTGCCAGGGAGACCTTGGCACTGGGGCCAGGGCCCCAGAGAGTGGGTAGTGGTACACCTGGAGGTCTGGGGGCAGCTGAGCCTGGGCAAGAGCAGCATTTTTACTCTCTGAATTCAACCATCACTGCTCTGCAGTGGCTGCACTTGAGAACTTGCCAGGATTTTCTCTTTCCACCCAGCTAATGCCTGTACCAGAGTATCAGAGGCACTGGGAGTTTTTAGGCAGGTAAAGGGAGTGGAGCACAAGTGCTGTGGGGAGAGGCTGAGGGAGCTGGGGGTGTTNTTTCCAACCCAATCCATTGTATGATTCACTTTTTGAGGAAATGCAGTGCACTGGAGCATTTCACACCTGCTGTATCAGCTTTTACTTCTGGTGTCACTGCACATGCTGGGTATCACTTATTCTTATATTAACTTGCATTATCTCTCCAGTCTGGTGTAGGAGGCATATAATTACTTGCTTCTCTGACACGAGCTCAGAAAATCCTGTTTTGCTGAGTGAAACATCTTGTTTCATTTCCAGTCATTCTATTTTCCATGATCTGTTCCAGAAGGAAGTAGAAATTGTCTGTCCCCAGCACCTTCATGAGCCATTTTTATGAAATGCCTAGTGTCTCTGCCCTCAGGGATTTCAGGAATGTGACACTCCTTAGTCTCAGCCTATTTGCAACTTTATGGATGACTCTTTTTCCAGGTTCTTCAGTTCTTTGCAATCCTAGACATGATTTCTGTCTCTTACAGATACTTCTGTGTGTTACATTTTGCTTGCAGTCTCCCACACTCTGAGTTATAATTCTGTAAGTTTTATTTCCTTTAAAAATCCCAGACAAAGCAAATACTTTTTACACTACAATGAGAAAACGCAGGGAGGGATTTTTGCCCAGCTAAAATCAAATACTTCCAGGTACCATGATGAGGAATTTTTTTGGGGGACAGGGAGACTTGAATTTTAAAGCACACAAGATATAATTTCAGTTATTCTGTAAATTTTTTAAAACTTTAGGCACTTCAGTAGCAATAACCACAAGCATAGAAAAGTGGATTTAAAACATGGCTATTATTGCAACATGTATCTTTTTATTGGTCATTAGTTTTGCAGCATATTGAGGTGTTTGGATGTCCTGGGACCTTTGCTGTGTTTTAAGAATTGGCAGCATTTAATTTTGAGCCAGTAGCCAGGATTCAATTATTAAAAAAATTCCCAAATATCTACAGTGTGTTTTTTAAAAGAACAAGTAGGTAGAGTAAATACTGGGCAGAAAAGTCATTCTGACAAACTTCACTAAAATACACCAAAATACACCTTTTGGGTTTAGATATTTGAACATACTGGAAAAAATACATGAAGCTATTAAAATACAGAAAATTACATTAATTACTTTGGCACATAAAATATTGAAGACACTAAAGTTAAAAGCTAAACTGTAATTTATTTTTAAACTGTGTTTAAGTTATTTTGGGATCCTGTGCCTTACAAAAGTAAGGAGAAAATTGAGTTTACAAGTGCTCTTGTAATGAACAGAGCATCTCATTTGTATGCTTTGTGTCCTTTTTTTATGCAGTCTCTGAAAAAAAGTGGTGTTCATGTTAATTATTACTTGATGATTTTTAAGATGTAAGGTAAAATAGTGCTTTGGGGGTGGGCTGATAACTCCTGTTACACTTATTGATTTAGTCATGAGCAGATAAACTCTTGCCTTTCTATGTCTTGCCCAAACATCAGAGTTGCTGTTTTGTGCCCACAGTGCCACCCACTCTGAGCTGCCAATCTGTCCTAACAGAACTCAAATATGGCAGAATTATTGATGGTATTGAAATTATCACTGCAGAAATAAGAACCTGTTTTGTTCCATGCTGGGCACATCAGCATTTTCCTGTTTCCTGGAGGAGAGGGACAAATTTTGAATTGTTTGTGGTTTTGAGGGAGACTTTTGTTCAGACACTGCAGATCTGACGTGTTACTTTTATCAAGCTTGGGGGTTTGCAGATGTGTGTGTAGTGTTTGTGGCTGAGACAAATGTCATTAACATGTAGTTACTGCTCTGATGATAATTTTTGAGGTTAGGAGGATGGGATGGTGGGTTTTCTTGAGACTATTTCAGAGAATCACAAACTATTCAGAGTTAGAAGGGACCCCCAAGGATCATCGAGTCCAACTCTTCAGTCAATGGCCCACACAGGGGATGGAACCCATGACCTTGGTGTTATTACAGCCAAGTTTTAACCAACTGAGCTAACTGTGACATTAAGAAATGTCATTAATTTACTGGCATACTCAGGCACCAGAGTGTTCCATTAACTTAAAGCGCAACTGAAATAATAATGCTTGGGATTTGGGTAATTTTGAGTAAACCTCAGAGACTTTAAAATAAACCAGAGTAAAATAGGAGAAAAAATCTGGAGGTATTCTTTTGGAACTTGCAGAACCTTAACCTTTGCCTCCCAGATTTTCGTTTATAGTAGATTCATAATACAATGTTTGTGAGCTCTCAGCAGTTTTGGTAACCTCTAAAGGCAGCTACTCAAGCAAGTGAAGATACAGCACAGGAGTTTTGTGTGTGGCATTTGTGTGCAAACCATCATTTAGCTGCAAAGATGAGTCATGAACAACTGTGCTATCCATTCCTTGGTAATATGTGATTTTATTTTTTAATTTTCTTCCAAATTATTTTTGCACCCTTCCTGAAGAAGAATACAATAATTTTTCTTTCAAATGTTTTCTTTATTTGCTTGTCAGATTTTTTCCCCTTATACTTGGAACAGGTAATAAATGTAGTGCTTAGAGCTACAAAAATGCAGCATAAAACATTAATATCTTGGAGCTCAATAGCATCAACTTTTGTTGATTGAGTTCCCATTTAGCTTCTCAGTGATGGGATGTCTAAAATTTCTACTTTAATAATGGACACATCTGATACTTCCTCTGTTCTTTGGGCTATGGTTCAAAATGACTGATTGATTTATGAAAAGCATGCACTGTGGAATGAAAGGGGATCTTTGCTCAACAAACTGGCACTGCATGACCTTGGAAATGCAGGACAATGATTGGAACAAAACCTGGGAAGGCACAACTTCCTTTGTTTCACAGGATGATGTGACTGTGAGCTGGTGGGCAGGGTTGGGGGTTTTTTTAGTTGATTAAGCACAGTTTGTGGTTGATAAGGTTTTGAAAATTAGGGAAGAAAAGAAAAGACCTCTAAGTTGCCTCCAACCTTCATTTAGCCATTAGCAGAAATAGCAATAAAATAACATACCTTGGACAGCTCCAGTTTTTGAGATTTGGGGTTTTTTTCCCCTTCTCTCTCAAATGTAACTCTCTAAACAAAGCTCTCTTCTAGTTCCCCTTTAGGTATTAAAAGCTGTTTTATATTTTCCTTAATGGTTGCTGTGTGGTATTTGTGGGGGAAACACAATCAGGAAGGAACATTGCAAGAATAGGCTGTCATGGGGAGCAGTGGCTTCCCATCTTCCCTCCTGAAACCTTTAAACACACTCTTTTAAAATAAAAGCCATGTCTTAGTTGAAGTTGGAACACCTACTTTCCAGGTCCATAAGGGTGGGCACAGGAAGGACATTGACCTGTTGGAGCAAGTCGCAAAGAGGCCTCCAAGTTGATAGGGGAACTGGAGCCACCTCTGCCATGAGGAAGGGCTTGGAGAACTGATTGGTGGAGAGGGTGGGTAGATAAGGAATAACAAGTTCTTCCCAATTCTCCCTGTAGCACAGCTTCAATTTAACCTTTCCTTGCACTTTTTACTGGGAAATCCAGCCCTGTGATCATCTTCAAGGCTGCTTTCAAAGGTCACCATAAGTACCCTTATTAACTTTAAGAATGCTGTATTTTGCATGAACTGAATCTATCCTGCAGCTGATAATTTGGAATGAAGTCTTCTTATTTGAAGAAGAAAATTAATCATGGAAAAAAAATATTCTGCTTCTAACATAAATCTAAATTTTATCTTGGATGTAGCCACTTCTTAAACTCAAAAAAATCAGTATAGAAGAAAGGCAAGGTGACTCACAGCACAAAGCTGTGAGACACTTACACATGGAAGGGACTTGTACAAGGTACCTTGGCTTGACACAGCAGGCAAAATGTACAGCCCCAGAACCTTCTGGAAGTTCTCTAAATTATTTGACAGCTCTGTCAGTGATGAAGCCACTTTAATCTCAGTTCTCACAGTTATTGGAACAGTTTCCTTGTCAATTTGTAATTTTCCTGTTCATTTATCCATGGAAGTGATTCTGCTTTGAGTATCTTCTTGCTTTGGGAGATCTTTTGTTGTTTTAGTAATTGTCACTAATACACAGTGTCATGATTCCTTTTCTGTAATGAATTTCTGAGACTGATCTTATCAAAGTACTGGGGTATTTTTCCCTGCTAGACTGATTATTTTCCTCTCGCTTTAAAATAGTTGTTTTATGGTAAATGCATGGACATTAATTAATTTTTTAGCTGCTTCTTAGCTAATTAGAAGACATTTCTATAGTTTCTGGTAACCCAGTTTTGAATGGCTTGGTGCTCTTTGTCACAGATGATAATGAGGTTTTTCTCCAAATGTTTCTTTTCAAACATTTCTTTCAATGTAGCTGCATCCATCTTCACCTTCTCTTTTGACTTGTATCCCAAGAAGTGATTGGGCCAATGTATCTTGGAACATTTTATACAATACTGAACATTGTAAACTCTTAATTTTCTGACTGTTTTTTAAAGTCTTCCTGTTTTCTTTTAAAGTCACATAAAATGAAAACAGTTCTAAAGCAAGGGAAGCTTAAGCCTCTTGTTTTATTAAACCTATCAATAAAAAAGCAAAAAAAAAATAGAGCATTTTCCAAGTCATAGGGTGCATAAAAAGTAGAGAAGAGTGTAACAGGTTGGCTAAGAAAGCTGATTTATAGGGAAGAGCAAACAAAGAAAGGCAGTACAACTTCACTTTATGGTATTTTAATACAGGTATCAGATTCAACTTTAGCCACAGCACGTTATATAGTAAGAACGTGGGGAGATAAGTGAGAGAGAACAGAGCGAGTGATGCAAAGGGTACCAAGAGAAGCAAGAAAAACAGAAGCCAACATGCATTTAATATTATCCTGGTATTTACAGGCAGAGAACAGCAAATTTAAATCTATTTATTTAATTTTCTTTGTATACTGATTTTAATGTATTTTTGTGTATCACATATACCCTAATTATAATGCACACAGAAAATTGATTGTTTTTCAATGCATGTTGTATATTATGCAGCAAAACCAGGCAGTAGTTTCATATTTTATATATTATATTATTTGTATATTATATTTCTACAATATAAATTTCTCATTTTAGGTGTGAGAAATATCATAACTAGTGGAACACAGTAAATATTTAACTTTTTCACTTGTGCAGCCCAGCAAAATGTGTGCTAAATTCTGTATTGTTTTTTCCTAGAATACATTGGTTGGAAATTAAAATAAATAAGAATCCCATCCATGGTTTGCACTTCCGAGTACTCAGTGCACAAACCCAGCTTTGGGGTCTTCATGGGTTGTACATTCATATCTTGCATTCAGGAGTTTACAATGTATTGGCTTACCAAAATGGAGAGTAAGGAAAAAATATATATAATTTAGTGAAAATTAACACATTGTTGCCTTTTTTTTCTATAGAGAAAGATTTGTATTTTAAGAAGGAAGATATAGTGGGTTGAAGGAGGAGGAATGATTCATTCAGGCTCTGTGTTTATTTTCAGCAGTGTTGTATTATGGAATTTTTATGGGGTTTGTCAGCATGTAAATACTCTGAAATCCCAAAAATTCCCTCATATGCATTCCCAATTAAATATAATATTTTCTAATATAACGCACACGGAGCTGGAGAGAATGGCAGAGTGGGTGTTGCCTTCAGAACACACTGAAGGAAAAAAAAGGACAAAAGCAAAGCAGTATTTATGGCAATAATTCAGGTGCATACTGAGCATCTCTTTATCTGAACCATTGTCTTTTCAGAGCCTTAAGAACTGCTGTGCTGAACTCCTGGGAAATACCCTCTGAAATTCCTGTGTGCTTAGGAAATGGTCTCATAAATGCTAAAGCAGATGATAAATATCTCGGTATTCTGAAAAAGAAATCTCTCTGGATTGTTCAAAAGCCATAAGTTAATTTTTTTTTTCCAAGAGAAAAAGGGAAAAGTGGCAGCATCAAAAGATGCTTCACTGTCTCAAGACCAGTTGCTGCTTTTTATTCATAGGCTGTGTTCAGTAATGGAGGGAAACTCCAGCCAAACTTTTCTTTTTATCAGTTTTAGTGACAGGAGTGATTTATTTTCTAAAGGTGGATCTCTTATGTATAATCAAAATGAAAGAATGAATATATTCTTAAGGAGTTACAGTAGCCTGACTTTATATTAGAAGCCTTAACTTAGACTGAACAGAAGAGAAAGAAAAAAAAAAACAACACCAAAACCAAAACTCAGCCATCTTTACCTTTGAACTTTTGACAGATACTTAAATATATTGAATGAATTTTTAAAGTAACAGAAAAGTAACCCCATTATCAAGCTTGAAGCATTTTCTAAGCCTCTTTTAAGCACAAACATTGCACATTGCAGCAAATCATTTATGTTCTGAGGGTGCTTTAAATCATAGAATCATAGAATGGATTGGGTTGGAAAAGATCTCCGAGATCATCAAGTCCA
>VWZD01001588.1:757166-770655 GCA_013396695.1 Sakesphorus luctuosus | reverse complement strand
TTTGGATCCAGGCCAGGATGCCATTGGCCTTCTTGGCCACCTGGCCACACTGTTAGCTCATGTTGATTATATGTATATTCTATATAATATTATGTATATGTGGGTACCAAGGGTTTTAACAGTGGCAAGGGTGAAAAGCCAGTATACAAATAGTTTTTCTGCTCCACTGGAACTCTCGCCAAGTGGATCTTGGTGAAGGAATTAGGAACATTTTAGGGCTTGAAACTTAAAAAAAATACTCCAGTTGGACTGCAAGTCTGGTGGTGAAGAAATTCTTTTCTGCTTTACCCTCTTTGCCAGTAGAGATCTGTCTCCAATCCTGTAGTCCAAGATTTGAGCCTGAAAACTCTCCTCTAAGAACAGGGACCATTTAAAGTGGGCAGCAGGTGCTAGTGCAAAATACAGAGAATGGCAGATTGAAGGTGAGAGACTTCCCACAATGATTCTCACACATGATTTCATGTGCATTCCCTGCTAAGGGATCCCAAAGAGTCCAGAGGCTTTTATCACATGGATATGTATTTATGTAACCAGTCAGAGCACAATTGGATGTTCTTCATATAATCCCAATAATCTACTTCAAAAAGTGGAAAATAGTTTATATATATGTGTGTTTATTGGCTGCTAATAAGGAAACAGAATTATTTTTAATAATCACAGTTTGGTGGAGAAAAAAATGAAAAGGAGCCCAGTACACAAGTCCAGGTGTTTATGAGTAATAATTTCTAACTAATTCAGATTTCAGAGGTTAATCCTCTGCTATTGTATTTAATCCAAAGACTCTTGTCCTAGGACCTTATGCTACTGTATTTAATCAAAAGAATCCTGGCCTAGGAGCCTGAAACACAATGCCTGACTTGTAGAAATAGATTGAAAGATTGAAGAATGCAGCTGTTGTGTGATTTTCTGGGTTTGCTTGGTAAGACAGTCTTGAAATGAGCAGAAATGGATGGTCTGACTTGGCAGTGTGGCAGAAATTTCAATTAGTGTCTCTGGAGCCTTGGTGATCCTGGGGGGGGTTTTAGAGACATCCAGGTTTTCCAGCAGAGACAAAGTGGAGCTGAATCTGCCTCTGGGTGTTTTAATGCTGGGGAAAGATCCTGCCAACTTGGAAAACCAGAAGAGTAAAGGCTCCCAAACAAGGCTACCCTGAGTGGGAAAAATGTGTATGAATTCAACTGGCAGCAGTTCTTTTAAGAAGTTTATTAATGTCTCTTAAGTCTCCCAGTAGTGTTAAAAACTGGGCATAGTTTAGAACAAGTAAAATAAAAGAAAGTTTCAGTTAACAGACCCAACAGCTCAGTAATGTGATGATGTTCAGTATGGCCTCGTTCAGTTTTCATCAGCTTTCATCACTGTAGGGAATACTCCCAATTTCTTAATTTTTCTTAAGCATTTTGTTTTTCCTCTCAGCTGATGGATACTCTTGCACTGTGCTTACAATTAGCAGGTCATGAAATGAGCATCAGGCTTGTCATTTATGCCAGAAAATTAGAGTAGTAACGTTGGACTTACTGAACCATCGATGTCACTGCACACTAATGTTGGGTCGTAAAATGCTACTAATAATTTTATATCTAAAGAGTTTAACACATTGATTGAGTTCATTATTGACATTGGCATAACTAAGGAGATTTCTTTGGTTGCCTCTTTCATGCAGGTTGCTAAAAGGATTGACTTTAGCTCCCTGATTCTTGCCACGATGATTAAGGGGATTTGTTTAAACACCCCATTTCATGTGGTGGAGCTCCTGTAAAAGGATTAGTTTGGGATTCCTTTTTCCCATGGAAAGCTAAAGGGATTAGCTTGAGCCTTTCATTCCATGACAAAATAACTAAGGGCAATTGCTTTCACTGCCCATGTGGTTGCAGCAAGATTTTTCTTGCTTTTTATTTTCTTATTTTGGTTTCTTTTCCTCTCTTCTTACTGCCCAAAGTCATTTTATTCAAGCTCTCCCCCCTGCAAGTAGAAGGCTCATGGCCCATAGTGAACTTATTTAAGGAAAATCAATGAAAACTGATGAAATCCCACGTGGTTTGTATCTTCCCTCATCAAAATTCCAACATTAGGATTCCTTTGGGTAAAATCAAGGGTAGGAATTGCCAAATCCACACCAACAGCCCCTCTTTAAGGGTGGAATTTGTCAGCCAGGGAGCAAAATCCTGGACTTGGGAGCTCCCAGAAACCCCCCTGTGTTTGCCAGTGTGGCCTCCCTGGATATCCCAGTCCCAGAGGGAGCAGCTCTGAGGCCTCTGTAACAAATTGCATTGTGCAGCCAGCACAAAATAATGGTTTCAAACCACTTAAAAGCAAATCAGATGCCTGCATGTAAATTCAAACCAGGTCCTTGATGCACAGCTAATGAATTTATGGCTGTGCTATTAGATAAAGCAGGAGCTGTGCCCTGGCTTTGGATCTGGGTGTCTCCACAAAGCCCTTCGAAATAGTCTCTGTCTGGGGAATGAGCAGGTTTTAGCCTATAAATCCTGAAATTAATGAGAGTCTTTCTTTGATGATCTATTTTTATGTCCTTTTTTAATTGTTGTTTATTTGTGCAACAGAAGTGCTTGAAAATTTATGCCTTTACTTCCAAAAACTCTTGAAGGTGTCGATCTTTATAGGTATTTCTTTTCAAGTGGTGTGCTTAAAATTAAAAATGCATTTAAATTCTGTGCTGAGCTGGCCTGGTATATCCAGGATATCTTTGTTACTGAGAAATCAGGAAAAAAACAAAACCAAAACCAAACCAAACAAACAAACAAAAACACAAAACAAAACAAAAAAACCACAAAAAACAAAGAAAAACAAAACCAAACAAACAAGAAAAACCCACAACAAACCAGATGTTGCCTTTGAGTTTGGATTTGTCTCTTCAGTGCCTCAACTCACCTTTAAATTTCCAAGGCTTTTTATGCTGTGGCGTTTTCCCCTTTGCCTCTAAATATAAAATACAACAAAACACTTAGAAAAGAAAGCTGATTTTCTATGAAATTTCACAGATTTCTTGAAGGGAAAAAAAAGCCATGTAGTTTAAGACAAACATGGAGCAAACCACCTCAGTGAAAAATCTAATTCTCTGTCATGTCTTTGAGGCAGCAGCACTGGGAGAAATTTGAGTTGAATTCAAGTCCAACTGATTTGCTCACAGTTTACAATCAGCATCTGATGGAGATGAAAACAACTTAATATATTTTTTCCCATTTGGGTCAGTGCAGGAAATTTCCTGAGGGAACATGTTCTCCATAATTATTTTGTTTTAGAATCACAGAATCACAGAATGGATTGGGTTGGAAAAGACCTCCGAGATCATCAAGTCCAACCCTTGGGCCAACTCCAGTCCCTTTACCACATCATGGCACTCAGTGCCACGGCCAAGCTCAGCTGAAAAACCTCCAGGGATGGGGAATCCACCCCCTCTCTGGGCAGCCCATTCCAATGCCTGAGCACTCTCTCTGCAAAGAAGTTTTTTCCCATCTCCAACTTCAATTTCCCCTGGCAGAGCTTGAGCCCCCCGTGCCCCCTTGTCCTATTGCTGAGTGCCTGGGAGAAGAGACCAACCCCCACCTGGCCACAACTTCCCTGATGTGGCACTTCCAGACAGTGCTGAGGTCACCTCTCAGCCTCCTCTTCTCCAGCACAAACACCCCCAGCTCCCTCAGCCTCTCCCCACAGCACTTGTGCTCCACTCCCTTCTCCAGCCTTCTTGCTCTTCTCTTTTATGTACTGAAGATTGTTTATAAGGCTGAAGGATTTCCTTCTTTGACTGGAACAGAAGAGCCAGGATATAACAGGGTGAGAGTTATTGGCTTTAATCTGAATATTCCCTCCTCATGGGAATCATCATGAATCTCCAACCTGGTTGCCTGAGCTAGAGATCATTTATAAGCAGTGATTGTTAAATTTTATATTTCCAGACTCCCTTGGAGTAATGTCGCCTCCTGCACGCATTTAAAATTATGAATATACAATAAAATATAGTACAACGATATCAAATTAATCCCAAGCAATGAAACAAATCTTGCATGAGAGTAAAGCTTGAATCTTTACAGAGCATTGAGGTGGCTTTTTCACTGCTATCATGTTTATGTCCTTTTTTTGTGGCACTGCTGGATGTAGCAGGGCTTTTTTATTTTCATCTCATATGGTTTGTGTCCACAGAGTTCAGGTTAGTCAGGAAAAAACCTCAGAACTTCAGTGAAGACAAATTTAGAACATTTTCTAGGAGTAATGAATTGTGAGATTTGTTAATAAAATATCCAAAATAATATAATAAACTGTAATACGTGGTTATAGCCAGCTGCATTATGTTATACAGGGCAAAGAAGCCTTGAAAGCTCATCTGGCAGCCCCAGAAAAAAATATTTTCTTCAACTGTCCCATTTTTTTTTCTTTTTAATATCCCTCTTTTTATTTTCTCTTTACAAAGTAAACCAAATATTAGTGATATGTTGCCAATAAACAAAAAACCAAACTTACTGTGGTCACCCCAGTTCACTTGTCACCAACTAATGGAACTGAAATTTAAATTGAAATGATATTTTGAAAGCACTACAAGAATAATTTGATATTTTTATGAACTGTAGTCCAAGATTTCCCAAGATTTTAATGTTCTGTGAACATTTCAGTGAAACTTTAGGATTGTGTGCAACTTTTAACCTACATCCTGCTGATTCACAGGTTGTATAGAGGTTCAAAATATTTAATTGTAAGCATTATTATTAATAATATTTAGTTGTATATTTTTAATTTGAGTTCTTGTAATATTATTAAAAAGTATGTTAAGATTTTGTGTTAAAACTCGGGTAGGGGAGACTTTTGGAAAACTTTTAAATTTTAACTTAACGAAATGGGTCCATTGAAATTACATTTCTGATTTCCTTTTTAGTTATAATTTTAATTCCAGCTGGTTTAGGTGCTCTGTAGAAGAACTGAAGCCTTGCCAAAGAAGGGGCAGGAAGTGTTAAACCACATTTTGGGACAAATATACTTTGCTGAAACCCCTTTCTCTGATTTTACTGAAGAGGAAATGGATTAGCTGCTAAATTGTTGTTTCAGGATAAGGTCAAGGATATCAAACCCACCAAAACTGTAGCTGAAGATTAGTGAAAAGTTGTTTCTCTGCAGTTCTGTGGGTGATTTTATACAGGTTTTTTTTTTAGTTGCTTAGAGTGCAGCTGGGAGGGTGAACATTTTAAGGACAAGGAAATTCAATCAAAAGTTATAGCTGGAAATTAATGTCCACGTCTGTGAAGTTTTTAAATGAAATTAAATAGTAAGGACTTTCTTCTTAAGTGAATTGGTAGATTAACACATCTCATAGAAGGAAGCTCAATCTAATTTTCAAGACCCTATGGACAACCAACAGAATAAGATTTTCTTTTCTTGGAATCTGATTCTAATTTGAGAATTATGAAGGGTGTCCTCTTGTCCCTTGTAGAAATCCTGTGCATTCTGTTCTATCCCAGACACAAAGATTAGTCTTCAATCTGTGACAATATGATTTATAAATTTGGTATCTTATCTCATTAAAGAGTTGTTGAAAAGTTAAGACTTGAGCCAGATGAAAAATAACAGTGCACCAAAGTCTGAAGGAACTTTGCTGTGTGAATTGTGGATTTAGGTGATAACCAAGGAGTGATGAACACATGGCACATGTTTACTCTGATTTTCTTTGTAGACAAATAATGCAACACATTTTCCAGCAGAAAATTCACAATGTTTGAGGATTTTCAGTCCTAAATTGATTAAAATTTTCAGTCTAAATTGATTGAAATACTGTGTTAAGTGCAGAGCTCTGGATCACCCTCCATGGTCATGCATGTCTTGGGCTGGGCTGCCCTTTAGAAGTTAAATCTGAGTTTTTGTAAGCCTGGTTTTTTGTGCCCTGCTGCCTCTCAAGTTTTCTGGCTGCCTTTCCCTGTTCCCTTGGCTTCCCTCTGCTCCTGAGCAGTCTGTCAGCAGGAATGCAACATTTTCCTTTCTCTGCCTGCATTGCTCAGATCCCCCTCAGTGCTCAATCTGTTCTGGGATCACTTGGCCATGTCCTGAATTTGGAATTGTGGCTGGAAATAGTAACTGCCAGTTGGTCAGCTGGAAAACGGGACAGCAAAGACATTATGATGCCATCAGTTTAGTGTGCTTTAAACAAAAAAGACAAATGATACCTAGCAGAATTTAATAATAAACTGCTTCATTTATTACAAGAGTTGTAGGATTGAATTTTCTGAGTCAATAGTGAAATCTTGTTTTCTTACAAAGTCTTTAAACTTTCACCAGCATCTCTAAAATATCCTTAACTACAGCCAGCCTTTGAGATACAATAATCCCAGTTATCAAACACTGATTGCCTCCAGTCTCCCATGTCCAAATCATCAAAAATTAGGCTGCTGGGAGGGGTATTTTTATTGCCCATGGATATTTCTATTGCTGGATCAGCTGAAATGGGTTGGGACTCGCATGTGATCTCAGCATGTCCTGTCACCAGTGGGTTGTCTTGGTGCAGGGTTATAGAATCACAGAATCACAGAATGGATTGGGTTGGAAAAGACCTCCAAGATCATCAAGTCCAACCCTTGGGCCAACTCCAGTCCCTTTACCAGATCATGGCACTCAGTGCCACGGCCAAGCTCAGCTGAAAAACCTCCAGGGATGGGGAATCCACCCCCTCTCTGGGCAGCCCATTCCAATGCCTGAGCACTCTCTCTGCAAAGAAGTTTCTTCCCATCTCCAACTTCAATTTCCCCTGGCAGAGCTTGAGCCCCCCGTGCCCCCTTGTCCTATTGCTGAGTGCCTGGGAGAAGAGACCAACCCCCACCTGGCCACAACTTCCCTTCAGGGAGTATAATATTATACAGCTCTGAGATTGGAGTTCTTTTTATGGAACTCATATTCATAATATCAAAATCTTCAACTTTTACAATATATAACAGTTCATATCTTGCATAGCATTGCAGGTACTTTAAAAAAAATAATTTTTGCTTGTAAAATAATGCCAAGCTGATCTGCCCTCAGAAACAGAACTTTTTGGCCTTCCTCTCTGTGAGTACTTATTGAAAATAAATATGCTCTTTTCTAAACAGCAACAGTTTGGAAAGAGAGATGTTTGTTTAGCATAGAGACACCGTAGAATAGCATCGACTTTTGCAATCTGAAGTGGGGTTTTATTGCAGTTATACATTTGTGCTAAGAATATGCCAGCGAACAAATACTAAAGTGTTCCCTAGAAAATAAAATTAAAAAAAAAAACAACTAAAAACAAAACAAAAACAAAAACAAACAAAAAAACACCAAACCACACACACACAAATATTAAAAAAGATACACTTGGATTGTTAGTTAGGAAGACTTTTTGCATGGAAGGTGTGCTGGAAATGTTAATTACAGTTGGCACTTTAATAAACAGGACTTAGCCCTGAAGGGGACAGGGATTTTGAAGATGCTTTCACTTGAAAAGAATACTGAATAAAGGCATAATGTAAGAGATTCTTTTCAACAATAATGAATGATTTCCATCAAGTTTGTGAATGATGATGTCATGTCATCTTGCTGTTACATTTTTGTGTTATATATGACTTTATTACCAAATAGAGTCATGGATCAGGATTCTGGTTTTCATTCAGAGTTATGCAGATAAAACCTATTGTGCAGAATCTTTAGCAGATGTCCCAAGGGCTTCAAAAGAATTGCATCTATAATATAAATAAATTGCCAGAAAAGCCACTAAAGATAATCACTGTAACCAATACAAAAGGGCTTGGAAGTGACATGGGGCAGTTGGTAAAACTGATGTAATACTGATTGTCATAGTCACAGTATTTTAGCTCACAGTGGAATAAACTGACTTGGAAAGTACATCAGGATGTTTTGCTACAATACTCATTTCAACAAAACTTACTGGCTGAGAATATTTTCAATATAAATTTGATAGACTAGTTGGTGTTTGGGAGAGAGTTTGCATCAAAACCAAAAATTCAGTAAAGACTGATGGAAAAGGTTTAGTGCACTGTTGTTGCAGCCAGACTGGGGGATAAAATACCCAATGGAAATCTTGGAGATCAGTAAAATGGATCACACCACAGGTAACTGCAGTGGATTTTGGCCCACTGCACTTAGGTGCAAGTTGGGAAGTTTGGTCCACTGCTAAATTTCAGAGATTATGAAATTATTGGAGGAAATGTTAGAAATGTAAATTTGTGTGTCCTTTCTCCTAACACAAAAAACCACCAAATATTCCCATGCTGGGTGATGTGATAAAAAAGATTCCTCATTTTCTTATGAGTTGCAGGTACCTTGGAAGGCGGGATCTTGACAAACTGCCTTTTACTGTCACAAAACATTCCTTATGTGAGGCTGTTGAGACATAAAAATTGCATCAATGGATGGAATTGAGGATTATGAAACTTTACATTTAGTTTGGTCATTG
Organism: Sakesphorus luctuosus; assembly: GCA_013396695.1. NCBI lineage: Eukaryota > Metazoa > Chordata > Aves > Passeriformes > Thamnophilidae > Sakesphorus > Sakesphorus luctuosus. Next base: position 762,233 of record VWZD01001588.1, on the reverse strand, counting down.
ACAGCACAGGAAGGAAAGGGAAGAGAATGATGATGATTTTTGGAAGAAATCTTCATCTGTTAGATCAGTTCATTTTAATGTGTTATTAATAAAAATTTCCCATCTCTGAGGAGATGTGGGATTATGGTCAGGTAAACTATGTGGAGTAGTTAGGTCAGAAAGTATGGAAAAAATAATCCACTTTTATATAGTAAATATTGTTCAGGTGTATGATTTGCACATTTGAACTCAAGCCATCACTTTGTTGATATAAACTGGGCCTCACTACTGGCTTTGCAAATGTGCTGTACCAATAAAGGCTTAAAATGAGAGCTCTTCACACCACAGTTGTGATGTTAGTATTGTGTGTATATATATACACATTCCTGAAATATAACTATTCTATTGCAGAATTTACACATTTTGCAGACTGCTTGTTTAAGTTGCAATCTCTCCCTGCCCCACAGAACATGAATTGCTTCCACTGAGCCTGCAAATAATTCTGATGCTGTTAAGGAAAGGAACAAGACAGTGAGAAATGGTGGACAGTCATTGTATACCTCCCTTCATTTCAAAGCCAGTAGAAGTTCCCAGCATTAGCTCAGGGAATTTACTCTCCCTGCTTCCCCAGCTTCTTACCCAGAGCCTACAGCAGGTGAAATACAACAGAGTTTTAATAAGGTTTTACCCTCAGTGGTTTATGCAGCTCAGGAAGAGTTATGATATAACAAAATGAGTGGACACACCATAAAGAAACAACAAAAAAACCCACATTTATTGTGATTACACAGCTGCATGTTGGTTGAGCCAGGAGAAAAAGCAACATAGCTTGGACAAAGTGTGCATAAAGGCCACAATTTGTTTAACAGAAACAAAGGGACAGTACAGTTATGGTGAGATCTGGCAGTGAAAAGCAGCTCTGGTGGCCAAATCCAGCAATCTGTGTCATCACATTGACACTGACAGAAACATGCTCAGAAAAGTCATGGACATGTGTGCTCTCTGTCCTTGGTGTGGATCTTGTGGGCTGGACACCTCAGGAACACTTTAAAACGCATATTAATAACTTAAATAGCTTATACCTGTAAATAATTGTGATATAGTGATGGTTGGTCTTTCTTGGGGTTTTAGAATTTGTTTCTGTTCAAGCTTCCTACTTGATTTTAGATGGCTCATTGAGGAAAATCAATTCAGTGTGCTGAAGAGATGGAAGTGAACTAAGCAGTGACAAAGATTTTATTTGGTTTCACTGATCACAGTTAACCCATTTCTCCTGTTGTCCCTCTAGCTGTTATTTGTCACCTTAGATCTTATGAGTGGAACAGCATAAATGAGTCATGAGGACTGGTTTCAGTGCTGGACACCCTAGATGTTTGTGTGGGCATACAAGGTCTGAGATGCTTTAAACAAAGAAATAATAATTAAAACCCACTAAAGATGTTTAGATAGGGACGACACAGTCAGAGCAAGAGGCAATTAAGCATAGGCTGAAATGGGTTTGTAGAACTGAAAATATCCCCTGCTAAGAGATAAGTTCCAAAGGTCAGAAGAGAAAGGATCATGTCCATGATCTTTAGGGAAGAGATCAACAATTGAATAGGGTCAGAGGGGTCCTGAGTGACAGATCCTTTCACTGCTAAGAGGAAATGGCATATTCTTTTTGACAATGCTCAGATCTCTGAGGGCAATGCCAGTAGGTCAAGCAAGAAAACTCCCAAAATCATAAAACCATATAATAATTTAAATTAGGAGGGAGCTTTTGGTGTCCAACCCCTTGCTCTAGCAAAGCTAATTTCAAAAGTATTTCCAGGTATATTTGGAATATTTCAAGGATGGAGATTCCTCAGTCTCTGGGCAATCTCACTCAGCACTTGACTGTCTTCATTGTGAACCCTCTTTTTTCCCCTTTATATCTGACCAGAGTTTTAATTGCTTAAAGTTTGCATGTGTCCTTTCCCTGTGTGCACAGCCCTCTGGCTGTGCTTTTTCTGTGAGCAGATTAGCTGCAAACACATGGTGTGTGTTCTTTTCTCAGGCTTCTCCTTACACCTTCTGTGCGCCATTCCCCTCACCATCTTGTTGAACTTCTATTACAATTACCCCAGTGAGTCAATTTTATTCTTTTGCTGCCATGTCACATGCAACTTGTTGTCCTCTAAGATATCAATCCTTTCTTAAGAACAGTTTCCTGGCCAGCCAAGCCCCAGCTTTGACCACCACGTGGTGATGCAAGATTTGACACTTTGCCTTTGTTAAACTTAGAGCATTTCTCAAAATCTCCCTCAATTCCAGCACTGCTCTCCACATTGTCCTCCTGTCCCTCTGACTGAGTGTCAGATGCAAAACAGCCAAGGGTTTATTCTCCTCTACCCATGGATGCAGTGGCAGACCTTGACAAATCTCAGATAAACTCAAGGTAAGCAATGGCCGCAACTGTCCCATCAAGCTGTGACATCTGCCCTTGGTAGAGCTGTATAAGCTGTTCTGTCACATCCTTCTCCTTCATGAACCTTCTCTTGAGAAATCAGAAGAATCTGCCCCAAAATTTCACTCAGGGCAGTGAACAAAAGAAGCCCAAACCTAAATGTGAGATCAGCTCAGTTGGTTAAACCTTGGCTGTAATAATGCCAAGGTCATGGGTTCAATCCCCTCTGTGGGCCATTGACTGAAGAGTTGGACTCGATGATCCTTGGGGGTCCTTCCAACTCAGAACAGTCTGTGATACCAAAATCATATTTCCAAGGGCTAGAAGACTTATTGATGTCCTTAAATTGGAGTTTCATCCTAATATCCTTAACAAGGAGACTCTCAGTGTTAGTATTGTTGCTAATGGTATTGTACAGGCTAATAGAAAACCAAATATTTATGGAAATGGAACAATATATTGTAGTTAATATAAATATATAAATCTGGATATTGCTATGATGGTAATATTTCTTTCTGGAGAAAACCTGGCAATCTTAATGAGCTTTGTCCAACACTCTTTCAGCTCAGAATCTTTGTGGATGTGGGATGCTGCCTACATCTGTTATCATAATAATTATTATTTTTCTTTAATATTGAGCTTTTAAGTTTTTTGATAGCTTTTAGATATTTTATTAGATTTTTGATATCTGTAATTTTGGTTTTGTTCATTTATAGAAAACAAAATTATTGTGCTTTGTATTGTGCTACCTGAAGGGAAGTTGTGGCCAGGTGGGGGTTGGTCTCTTCTCCCAGGCACTCAGCAATAGGACAAGGGGGCACGGGCTCAAGCTCTGCCAGGGGAAATTGAAGTTGGAGAGCAGAAACAAATTCTTTGCAGAGAGAGTGCTCAGGCATTGGAATGGGCTGCCCAGAGAGGGGGTGGATTCCCCATCCCTGGAGGTTTTTCAGCTGAGCTTGGCCGTGGCACTGAGTGCCATGATCTGGTGACGGGACTGGAGTTGGCCCAAGGGTTGGACTTGATGATCTCGGAGGTCTTTTCCAACCCAATCCACTCTATGATTCTGTGATTCTATGATTACTATTGCAAAACACACTGGTTGAATAAATTGTTGAAGTGTAACAGATTTTGTAGTTATTTTGTAGGGCAAGCATAAAAAAATCATGTGATGATTATCTTTTTTGTCTTTCTACCTCTGATTATGCCACAAGTCAAAGGCTGTTGTGACATACTTTCCATTTCACATCCTTCTGTTCTTTGTATTTAATGAGAGTCTGCATGTTCCTGCCTGCATATGGATTCCACCAGATGAAAGGATCAATGCATTCCACATCAGTCAGGAACTGAACCTTCCCAGGAAACAAAAATAGAATTATTTTCATCTCTGAAACACTTGTGCTCTGGTTTATGACTCACATTTACCCATGTGGTTCGCTCTCCCTGAATTATTCTCTGGGGGACTGCAGAGAAAAAAGGGAATCAACAAATGAAACATCTCCTGAGACCTTTGGTATGGAAAAAAAAAAAAATCAAAACCAATCCCAAAGGGAGCTTAAGAAAAATGAGAGCAAGGATGGGGAAATGTGTGCACTGAAACCATGGCCTGGAGGAAAACACAGAGTTCTGCTTTGGGTGAATGCTGATTAGCTGAGTACCTTCTGATTCTTCATCATATCCTCAGCCAGAGAAACTCTTTTGAAAAGTGACTTCACTACAGAAGTAATTAACAGTCTGTATTAACTATTGTGCTTCCTGTCAGGAAACTGGTTTTTGATCAGTTTGCTCTGTTAGGAATAAAAAAAAATGTTGCCATTAAAAACTGTTCATACAGTTAAATATTACCCACTTGAAGATTTAGGGTGAAGGAATAAAAATAATAAATTAAAATTATTCTTTTGGGGGCATGGATACTGCAAACTTCATTTTACCAAAAATACATTGGGTCACTCAGAGATGCTGAGGGGTTTTTCCAGTAAAAGAATAAGTTACATGTAAAATTTTAAATATATATTTTCATCATTAACATACAAATAACATCTGAGAACTGGAATGCTCAATTTCAGGTAATCTGAAGGTTTTTCCATTCCCAGTGTCAGGAGGTTGAAAAGTGTCCTATTCACTCCCTTTCCCTGCTGTTTGCAGTTCTTTGGTGTCTGGTGAGACACTCTGACCTCTGGATTTCTGACATAAATGAAGAGCCCAGGCCATTTTAGTTCAGTTGGTAACAGACACTCCTGCAGGCAGGAACACTTTACTGTGGAAGATTTAGGGAATGACATAGGAATAAAAATCTTTTAACTTAGTGCTGGAAGTGGATTTAAGGCTGTTGTACTAAATGCAGAAGTTCTGCATTATGTGAACCAAAACTAAAATCTGGGATCTTTGTGGTCATTTTTCCCTGCCTCCTCCATGAAGTGGTTTTTACTTGACCAATTACCAAATAAAAGTTCATGGAGCCACAATGTTAAATGGATCTGTGTAAGCTCTTGTAAACTTGTGTTTTTGTAGTAAACACTGAGTTAGTCTATGATTTGAATGAGAGTATCAGGAGGAGTCCATCATCAACGGATTGAGTCCATCAGCAGCAAATTTCCTGGTGACACCAAGTTGGGAGGGAGTGTCGACCTGCAGGAAGGCAGGAGGGCTCTGCAGAGGGATCTGGA